>JAABKJ010075445.1:156343380-156411405 GCA_011634705.1 Andricus grossulariae | reverse complement strand
TGTTTATTTTTGGTTAAAAATTTTATTATTTTTTTAAAGATTTGCTTCATTTTTGGTTGAAACTTTAGATCTTTTTTAGTTGAAAAATGAAATATTCCGTTGAAAATCTAATTATTTTGTTGAAAAAGCTACTATTTTGTTAAAAAATCTTTTTTTTTCAAGATTCATATTTTCGAATAAAAATTGAATTATTTTGTTGCAAATTTGTTTTATTTATGGTTGCACACGATTTTTTTACTGAAAATTAAACTATTATATTTTTGTTTAAAAATCGTTTTTTTTCAGTTAAAAATTGAATTATTTTGTTAAAAAATCAACTAGTTTGTGAAAAATTCATTTTTTTCGTTGAAAATTCATGTTTTTGAATAAAAGTGGGTTTCTTTAACATTCGTTCCATTTTTGGTTGGAAATAAGTTTTTTTACTGAAAATGAAACTATTCTATTTTTGGTAGAAAGTTGTTCTTTTTTAATTAAAAATTTAATTTTTATGTTAAAAAGTTAATTATTTTTTTGAAAATTTGTTTCATTTTTGGTTGCAACTTTATATCTGTTTTAGTTGGAAATTGCAATATTTCTCTGAAAATCTAATTATTTTGTTCAAGAAGCAACTATTTTTTCTTAAATTCATTTTTTTTTCGTTGAAGATTCAACTTTTTGATTAAAACTATTTTGTTGAAAATTCGTTTCATTTTTGGTTTAAAATAGTTTCCTCATCTAAAATTTTAACTATTCTATTTTTGGTAGAAAATTGTTCTTTTTATTTAAAAATGTTTATTTTTGGTTAAAAATTTTATTATTTTTTTAAAGATTTGCTTCATCATTTTAGTTGAAAATTGATTAATTTGTTTAAAAATGTAACTTTTTTAATTAAATTTTTTTGTTAAAAATTCATGTATTTTGTTGAAAATTCGTTTTTTTTTGTTTGAAATTGATTTTTTTTAACTGAATATTTAACTATCTATAGCATTTGGTTGAAAATTCATTAATTTTGTTGAAAATTCGTGGTTTTTTTTTGTATAAATTAATCTTGGTTGAAAATTCGTTTTTTTTTGTTTGAAATTAATTTTCTTGGTTGAAAAATTATCTTTTTCAGTTTAAAATTCGTCTTTTTGGTAGAAATTTATCTTCTTAGTTTAAAAATTTATCTTTTGGTTGAAAATTCAACTATTTCAGTTGAAGATTCATAATTTTAGATAAAAATTCACCAATTTGTTTGGAAATTAACTATTTTTTTGAAAATAATTTTTTTTTTGGTTGACAATTATTTACTTTGAACTGAAAATGTAACTATTCCAATTGAATATTCCATCAGTTTAGTTGAAAATTCACCTCATTGTTTGAACATTAATTTGTTTAACTGATAATTTAATTATTCCAGTTGAATATTCTTCCACTATAGTTTTAAAAATTTATCTCTTTGGTCGAACATTAATTTTTTTAAATAAAAATTTAACTATTTAATTTTTTATTGAAAAATAATCCTTATTAGTTGAAAAATTCGTCCTATTTTTGTTAAATTAATCTTTTTGCTTGAAAATTCAATTATTATAGTTAAAGAATCACCATTTTAGCTGAATATTTATCTTTTTGGTTTAAAATCAACTATTCCAGAAGATTCATCATTTTAAATAAAACCGTTTGAAACTTTCTTTTAGCAATGTCACAATTTTGCTACTATTTTAAAATAAATCACACCTTATTTAACTATTTTGTTGAATTTTTTTTCGAGGGCGGGTTTAAAATAATTTGTTTAACTGAAAATTTACCTTTTTTTATTTTTAGTTGAAAAGTCAAGTGTCTGGTTGCAAATTCATGTATTTTGTTAAAAGTTCGTTATTTCTGGTAGAAGTTTAATCTTTTTGGTTGAAAAATGAAAATAAATCTTTTTGGTTAAAAAATCCTGTTTTTTTTTGTCTGAAAATTAATTTTTTTACTTTAAATTAAACTATTCATTAATTTTTGAAACTAAAAATTGAACTAATCAATTTTCGGTTGAAAATTGTTTATTAAACAATTGAAAATTCTCATTTTTTGCTTTAAAATGCAACTATTCCAGTTGAAGATTGATCATTTTAGTTCAAAACTGATTTATTTGTTTAAAAATGTAACTTTTTTTAATTTAATTTTTTTGGTTGAAAATTTTTTGTTTTTAGAAACTCATCTTTTTAGTTGAAAATTGGTCTCTTTGATAGAAATTGATATTCATAGTTGAAAACTCATCTGTTTGGTTTGAAAATTCGTGTTTTTTTACTGAAAATTAATTTTTTACTTCAAATTTAACTATGCATTATTTTTTTAAACTAAAAATTGAACTATTTAATTTCTGGTTAAAAATTGTTTTCTCATTGAAAAGTCGTATTGTTTGGTAAAAAATAATCTTCTTAGTTGAAAAATAATATTTTCGGTTGAAAATTCAATTATTCTTTTTAAAAAATCAATGTTTTCGTTGAAAATTCATCTTTTTTGCTTTAAAATGCAACTATTCCAGTTGAAGATTGATCATTTTAGTTGAAAATTTGAATTTTCAACGAAGATTTATTTTTTTATTGAAAAAGACGAATTTTTAACAAATTACATGAATTTTCAACCGAATATTTGAATTTTTAAACTAAAAAGATCAATTTTTAACCAGAAATGAAATAGTTAAATTTTTATTTAAAAAAATTAATTCTTAATAAAAAAAAAACGAATCTTCTATAAAACAATTGAATTTTCTACCAAAAAGATTAATTTTCAACAAAAAAGGACGAATTTTCAACCAACTAAATAAATTTTCAATCGAATAGTTGACTTTCTGAACTAAGAAAATGATTGTTTAGCCAAAAATATAATAGTTGAATTTTCATTAAAAAAAAAATTAATTTTCAAACAAAAAAACGAAACTTCTACAAAACCGTTGAATTTTCTACCAAACAGCTCAACTTTCTAGGAAATTGTTGAATCTCCAAGTCAAAAAGACGAATTTTCTGTACGAAACAGTTGAATTTTCAACCCGAATCGAGAAAAAAGTACACTTTCAACCCAATAGTCAAATTTTCAGTTTAAAAAATTAATTTTTACCCCCAACAAAGGGAAGTTTTAACAACAAAATTCAATCTTCGAACAAAAAGATGAATTGTCTGATAAAATAATTATGAATCTTCAACCAAAAAACAGAATTCTTAAGAAAGTAGTTCAACTTTCAACCAAGGAATTGAATTTTCAACCTAAGATGTATTTCAACTAAAATTATGAATCTTCAACAAAAAACATGAATTTAAAAAAAAATAGTTCAACTTCTAACCAAAGATTTTCAACCTAAGAGGATGAATTTTTAACTAAAAATATGAATCTTCAACCAAAAAAATTATTTTTTCAAGAAAGAAGTTCAACTTTCAACCAAGGATTTGAATTTTCAACAAAAAATATAATAGTTGATATTTGAACAAAAAAAGATTTCAATTTGAACTGAAAAACAATTTAATTTAACCTAAATAGACGAATTTTCAACAAAATAGTTCTATCCTAAACCAAAAAAAAAAAGATTAATTTTCAACCAAACAGTTGCCCGTTTAACAACAACAAATAATTTTCTACCAAAAAAGACGAACTCTCAACAAAATTCATAAATTATTTAATAAATAATTAAATTTTATACCAAAAAAGACGAATTTCTAACCAAACATCATAATACATTCAATCAAATACATCAATTTTGAACCAAATAGTTGCATTTTCAACCAAGAAGATTATTTTTTTGTACAAAAAAGATTTATTTTCAACAAAAAACATACATTTTCAACCAAATAGTTAAATTTTTAACCAAGAAAATTAATTTTCTAATGAAAAAGAAGATTTTTTAACAAATTACATAAATTTACAACCAAATAGCTAAAGTTTTAAACCAAAAAGGTCCATTTTTAGCCAAAAATGGAATAGTTAAAATTTCATTTCAAAAAATTAATTTTTAATTTAAAAAGAACGAATCATCGCTAAAACAGTTGAATTTTCTACCAAACTATTGAATTTTCAAGACAAAAATATGCATTTTCTATAAGAAACAGTTGAATTTTCAACCCAAAAATATGAAGATTCAACAACAAAGTTAATTTTTAATCAAACAGATAAATTCTAAGTCAAAAAATTTTTTTTAACACAAAAAGGAAATTTTCAACAAAATACATACATTTTTAACCAAATAGTTGAATTTTCAACCAAGAAGATGAATTTTCTACCGAAAATCTTACACTATCTTACAACATAACTATACCCATACTCACAAACAGCAATGAGCTTTCCAAAAATATTATCCAAAAATATTATTTTGCTTCCATTCTCCTTAGCGTCTCTAAACACGTGCTTTTTGCATACTTACAGTACTTTTTTCTTCTCACCATCACTGTCCCCCATCATTGCTTCTTCTATTTCCACTTTCGCACTCACTCACTTATTTTGCTCCTCTACCATGCTCTCCCGCGCTGATTCTCCTACCATATTGTTATCCTTCTGCCTTCTTTGTTATTGTACCGGTCACTATCATCTCTCCTTCCTGCTCGCTCCACTGCCAGATCGCCTCTCATTCTCTCGCCTTCATAAATCTCAAATCTATTTCCTTCCCCGCCTTTTGCATCCTCTTCTTTTCCCTTCTTAACAACTCCTGGATTTTTTCTTCCCTTTCGGTTAAGTCCTCTTCCATCCAGAGACTCGAGCCTTTTATTATTCCCTTTCGTTTGCTTCTTTTCGTCTTTCATTTATTTCTTCTCTGTTGTCGTGCACCAGCACTCCTTCTTTCTAACTTCTCTCACTCTCTGTTTCTCTCAGCCCAGCTGATCCTTGCACTACTGCCCTAGTTAACATTCTTTTTTTCACCTTTATTATTCCACCACTATGTGGCGTTCGCACTTTGTCCTTTTCCTGCGTCCTTTCGGTCCGACCTTAACCCCACTTTTGCACTTACCACTTTTTTTCAATAGCATTTTTTCTCCCCTGCTTCACCTCCTTCCACGCGTTCACTTGCACTGGACCCAAGCACCTTTCTTTACCTTTTTACAACTATTCATCACCTTCTCTCACACTTTCCCTCTCAAACACTGTCCAAAATTCGCTCTGGCACCTCACCCACGTCTACTTTCCATCCTCGCTGAATTGGAAGTCCCATTGGCATCTTATAATTGTTTAATTATATTAAAACCTTTGATTTGTAGTAGTAGATATTGGTACATCCCAGAGCTTTGAGGCATCAACAAATTCCCGGCCATGTCCAAGAAACTTGGTCTAGGGGTTACCTAAGTTTAATTTCAATAATTTTGAAGTGTCTCATCACCCCGAAATTTTGGGAGGATTGAGGAATATGTTTCAATATGCTGAAGTCAAAATAAAATAAATCGGGCAAATATTAATTTTGTCAATATTTTTATCTGTTCTGCATATATTTTATAAACAATATTGAAAAAATTTCAATTAAAAATGAATTGAATCTGAAAAAATGTCATTTTTTTATAACATATCTCTCTAATAACATATAAGTTTCTTACGTAGTATATATATGCATTATACGTGAAAATGATAATTGAATCAAATTCAGATGAAACATGCTAAAAAATGTTTTTTTTATGAAATCAGAGTAGGGTGCCAAGAATTGGTGCTCTTACCCTAAACAGGTTGAAAATAATACTGTCTCATTGGAATTAATTCTCAGATACAAATAAAATGAAATCGATCAGTCGGTTAAAATTACTTTTGCAAAACTTTAAAGATCTCTAAAATAACATCGACAAAAATCATCCTTCCAAGATAAAAATCGAAAATATAAAATTTCTAATGGGGCAAAATTTCTCAAGAATATCAAAGTTGGTCGCTGGAATTTCGATCATTGAAGTTTTCAATTAATTTTTCTGGTAAAAAGCACGCTCAAGATTTTAACTAAATACCAATATTTGTATATAGATAAGGGTTTTTTTAGAAATTCCAAGGAATTTTCAAGAGCTTTATGTAGTTTCCAGGGATTTCAAAATATTTGAAATATTTTAGGGCTTTTTATTTAATATTTCAAGAAGATTTTAATTGATTTCAATAATTTGAACGAATTTCAAAGGATTGAAAATATTTTAGGGCATTTTTTAAAATCCCAAGACATTATCAAGTGCTTTAAAAATTTTAAAGAACTTCGAAAGATTTCAAAAGATTTGAAATATTTTAGGGTATTTTAAAATATTCGAAGGAATTTTTAATATATTTCAATAATTTGAATGTATTCCAAAGGTTTTCAAATATTTTAAGTTTTTTTAATAAGGTTTTAAGGCATTTTCAAGGATTTGAATGATTTTCAGGGATTTAAAAAAAAATTCTTGGGGTTTTGAGGAATTTCCTAGAATTTTGGAAGATGTTGAACGATTTTTTGGAACCTATACAGTTTTTTGCGTACTTTAAAGGATTACAAGCAATTTTTAATATAATTCAATAATTCTAAGTAATTCCAAACCAAATTTGAAAGAATTTAGGGTATTTTTTTAACATTTCCAGAAGTTTTTAATTTATTTCAATAATTTGAAGGGAATTTAGAGATTTTAGGATATTTTTTAAAATCCCAAGCAATTTTCAAGAGCTTTAAAAATTGTAAAGGATTTCGAAAGATTTCAAAAGATTTGAAATATTTTAGGCCATTTTAAAATATCCGAAGGAATTTTTAATATATTTCAATAATTTTAAGGTATTCCAAAGATTATTAAATGTTTTAGGTAATTTAAAAATATTCCACTGACCTATAAGGTGTTCAGGATTTTTTAAACGATTACAAGGAATTTTTAATATAATTAAATAATTTGAAGTGATTCAAATAAAATTTGAAAGATTTTAGGGTATTTTTAAAACTTCCAAGAAATTTTCAAGAGCTTTCAAAAGTCTCAAGCGATTATAAATATTTTAGGATATTTTAAAAGATTCCAAGAAATTTTTAACAGATTCCAATATTTTGAAGGCTATTTTAAGGATTTTAGAGACTTTAGGGTATTTTTCCAAATTTCCAGGATTTTTCAAGAGCTTCAAAAAGTTTCGAGGGATTTCAAAAAGATTTGAAATATTTTAGAGTTTTTTTTAATATTCAAGGAGTTTTTAATTGATTTTAATAATTTGAAGAGATTTCAAAGGATTAAAAATATTTTCGGGCATTTTTGAAAATCCTAAGGAATTTTCAAGAGCTTACAAAAGTTTCGAGGGATTTCAAAAGATTTAAAATGTTTTAGTGTATTTTTTTAAATCCCAAGGAATTTTCAAGAACTTCCAAATTTTTTAAAGATTTCAAGACATTTTCAACAATTTTAATGATTTCAAGGGATTTGCAAAAAAACTTATGGGGGTTTAAGGAATTTCGGAGAATATGAAAAGATTTTTAAGGACCCATAAGGTTTTCAGGATAGTTTAAACTATTACAAGGAATTTTTAATATAATTCAATAATTGGAAGTAATTAAAAAAAAATTGGAAAGATTTTGCTGTATTTTTAAAACTTCTAAAAACTTTGCAAGAGCTTTAAAAAGTTTTAAAGGATTAAAAATATTTTAGGGTATTTCAAAAGATTCCAAGGAATTTTTAACAGGTTTTAATAATTTTAAGGGATTTAAATAATTTTATAGAATTCAGGGTATTTACGTATTCATTGAAGATTTAACTTTTTTGTAGAAAATTAGTATTTTTGACTCGAAAGTAGAATAATTTGGTAGAAAATTTAACTACTTGGCTGAAAATGTATGCATTTTGTTCAAAATTTGACTTTTTTCGTAGAAAACTGAACTCCTTGGTTGAAAGTTCAACTACTATCTTAAAAGTTAATCTTTTTGGTTCAAGATTCATAGTTTTAGTTAAGAATTCGTTCCTTTAACTGAAAATTTAACTATTTTATTAAAAATTCAACTGTTTTGTTGAAAATTGATCTATTTTGTTGAAAACTCGCATTTTTTGGTAGAAAATCCAAGTTTTTTTTTATTAAAAATGAAACTGTTGGGTTAAAAACTAATCTGTTTTAATTCAGGATTCAAGAATTTGGTTGAAAATTCATTTTTATTGGTTGAATCTAACTGTTTTTCATTTTTAATTAAATTCCTTTTTTGCTGAAATATCAACTATTACTTTTTTTGTTGAAAAATCAACTCCTTGGTTGAAAGTTAAACTATTTCCTGGAAAGTTAATTTTTTTGATTCAAGATTCATAATTTTAGTTTAAAAAATCGTTTTTGTTGTTAAAAATTCATTCTTTTAACTGGAAATTTAATTTTTTTAGTGAAAATGCAACTTATTCACTGAAAATTATCTTTTTTGTAGAATCTTCACATTCTCGAGGTAAAAATTGAACTGTTGTGTAGAAAATTCGTATTTTCGGCTTGAAAATTTAATAATTTTGTAGAAAACTTAACTATTTGGTTGAAAAATTGCCTTTTTTTTATAGAAAATCAATTTTTTGAGTTAAAAATGTTGAAAATGTTTGTTTGAAAATCCATGCTTGTTGGTCAAATCCACCTGTTTTTTATTTTATACTAAATTCTTTTTTTATTGAAATATCAACTATTAAACTTTTAGTTAAAAATTTGAATCTTTCGTTGAAAGTGGAACTACTACTTCCTTGAAAGTTAATTTTTTGGTTGAGGATTTATAATTCTAGTTGAAAATTCGTTCTTTTTTTTTGATAAAAATGCAAATAGTTTGTAGAAAATTTGTATTCAAATGAAAAATTAATTCACACGAATAGAAATCTAACTAGTTCACTTTTGGTCAAAAAATTATCTTTTTTACTTCAAAAATTGAACTATCAAGGTAAAAGTTTTTAGAAACAAATGAAGATATAAAATAAAATTTGGACTAGCGTCACATCCATTGTTCAAACTACTTACTTGGGAATTTATGTAATTTGTTGAAAATTCATCTTTTTGGTGAAAAATTAATCATCTTGGTTTAAAATTCAACTGCTTGGTTAAAAATTTATATATTTTGTTGAAAGTTGTTCTTTTCTTGTAGAAAATTAATCTTCTATGTTGAAAATTCATCTTTTTGGTTGAAAATTTAACTACTTTAGATGGAGGGCATATTATTTTAGCCAATTAGCGAAGTCGCTCAAAAGTATTTTTCAAGAAAAACTAAAGAAACGGTGGCAATATCGGACAATTGTGAGAAAATAGAAATAGTTAGAAAATAAATTTTTTTATGTGAGAAAATAATCAAATAATAATGCCTTTAGTGTCATTTTTTTCGAAATAGTATCAAAATAGTGTTATCGCTCAATAAAAGTGTAAAATAGTGTGAATAGTGTAGTGAGTCCGAGGCCTGGATAATGTTGGCGCTTATAGAATAAATTATAAATATATATATATATATATATATATATATATACTTCGAGCTATATAAAATATGAATATTATAAATTGTTAATAACAATTTATGTAAACAAATGTCCCAAATGGCCGTTTCCTCCTAGGAAAAAATCGTTTTTCTTTAAATATCATTGAAATGATATTTCTTGTGATGATTAAAAAATAATTTATGCAATTTTTATATACTTTTTTTTAAAAGAAAGCTAAGATTTATCATTTTTACATACAAGAGAAGTTTTTGCACTGAAATTATTCGACAATAAAGTAACAGTGATTAAAAAGCTGGGTATGAGACACTAAATAATAATTTGCGTAATTTTTAATAACAGTTTTTATGAAAAAATTACAATCTGCCCTTTAATTTTATAAAAAAGTTTTTTTTTCTTATTATATTTGTGATAAGCTTAATTGTGATATTGAATTAACTAAATTGATTAGCAATAATTATATCTGTTTGTCATAAATAATTTTGTGGACAAAAACTATATGCTTATCATTTTCACACAGAAAGATGTCCGGTAAAGTGCAGTAACAATCGATATTTATAATGATAAGATTTTTATAAAAAACTTTGAATAAATAAATTAAGATCTAGCACTCGAATCAATCTTGGATTCAAATTGTTCTATTAGTTCTTTGATTTCTTGAACAAGTTCCAGAGTTTTTTTTCTATAAAACATATAGAGAATTTTTAAATAAACTTTATACGAATTGTTATTTACTGGCTTCATTGTTGGTTTATTATCACCAATATTTATAAACTGTAGGCCAATCTTGTATCAAGACATAGCTTTTTCTATACGATCAAATAGCAGATTGTGACATTTTTTGATAGAAATTGTTTTTAACAATTACGAAAATTGTTACTTAGTGTCTCATATCCAGCTTTTGAATCACTTTTAGTTTATTGTCGGATAATTTTAGTGAAAAAGGTTTTTTTGTTTGTAAAAATGATAAATCTTAGTTTTTGTTTAATAAAATGTTTATAACAATTACATAAATTATTTTTAATCATCTTCGTTTGTTGATCATCGCAAGAAATATCATTCCAATAATAATTGAAGAATAAACTATTTTTTTCTACGAAGAAACGGCCATTTAGGACATTTGTTTAAATAAATTGTTATTAGCAATCTAGAATATTTATGTTTTATAAAGCCTTTGAAGAAAATCGTGAATCACTTTTGGTCAGAAAAATCCATTTAGCTATGAGAAAAACTCATTTATTGAGAATTTGTTTATAAAAACAGTAAATGTTAACTTTGCTAATTTTTTATTATAAATTATGACTTATGAAAAATCTTAGCAATTATCGTGAAACCATTTTTTCTATGAGAAAAAAAAATGTAAGAATTTGTTTATTTAAATTGTTAATAATAATGAAGTTAAGTATTATTGAAATTATTTCTGTTCTAATTGTTGCAGATGCAACCATTTCAGCTGATAGTGAGTTTCTTTCTGTAATTTTTTTTTTTTGAGATGAAAATTCACAAAGCTGAAAGGGCCAATTTGGTCATGTTTTCTGTTTATATAATGTTGTTTTGTAACAAAAATTTTAAAGATTGTAACCCACAATTCTCTTGAAAATTTAATGCTGAGCATTTTTATGCAAAAACTTTAAAATGGGTGAAAAAATACGACCTGTTGGTGATTATGAACAGTAAATTCCTATTCTAGACAGGGTGTCAACCACTTTTTTTCGTCTTTTTGTATAGAATATTCGTACTTTTGGATTGATAATTCATATTTTCTGTTTAAAAATTAACTTTTTTGTTGAAAATTGAATTTTTCGGTTTGAGAATTCACGTTTCTTCTGATAATTTATATTTTTGGTTTGAAAATTCAGCTGTTTGGTTAAAGTAATCTTTTTTGGTCTCAAATTAAACTTTTTGGTTGAATATTCTTCTTTTTGTATAGAAAATTCGTCCTTTAGGATTGATAACTCATCTTTTTTGGCTAGAAATGAACTTTCTGCTTGATAATTTAATTTTTCGGTTTGAGAATTCAGCTTTCTTCTAAAAATTTATGTTTTTGGCTTGAAAATTGCTTGATTGAAGTAATCTTTTTTGGTCTGAAATTAAACTTTTTGGTTGAATATTCGTCTTTTTCTATAGAAAATTGGTCCTTTTGAATTGAAAATTCATCGTTTTTCGTTTAAAATGAACTTTCTCGTTGATAATTGAATTTTCCGGTTGAGAATTCATTCTTTTGGCTTGTACATCAACTTTTTTCTTGAAACTTGAAATTTCCGGGCTAAAATATCATCTTTCTAGGTGTAAAATTCAATTATTTGGTTAAAAATTGAACTATTTGTTGAAAGCTAAACTATTTTATTGAAAAGTCATATTTTTCGGCGGAAAATTGAATTTTTGTTGTTGAATATATTTTTTTTTTTGATATAGAAAATTCGTCCTTTTGGATTGATAATAATTCATCTTTTTTGGTCAAAAACGAACTTTTCTGTTTATAATTTAATTTTTCGGTTTGAGAATTCAAGTTTCTTCTGATAATTTATATTTTTGGTTTGAGAATTTATTTATTTGATTAAGGTAATATTTTTTGGTGGAAAATTCAACCTTTTTGGTTGAATATTCATCTTTTTGTATAGAAAATTCGTTCTTTTGAATTAAAAATGCATCGTTTTTGCTTAAAAATTAACTTCTTCGTTGAAAATTGAATTTTTCGGGTTGAGGATTCAACTGTCTTCTAAAAATTTATCTTTTCGTCTTGAACATTTAGTTTTTTGTTGAAAATTGAAATTTTCGGGCTGAACATTCGTCTTTCAAGGTGTGAAATTCAATACTTGGTTAAAAATTTAACTATTTATTGATTTAAAAAAAAAATAAACTAAACTATTTTGTTAAAAAGTCATAATTTTTTGTGGAAAATTGAATTTTCTGTTGATAATTGAATTTTTCGGTTTGAGAATTCACGTTTCTTCTGATAATTTATATTTTTGGCTTGAGAATTCAACTATTTGGTTAAAGTAATCTTTTTTGGTGAAAAATTAAACTTTTTGGTTGAATATTCGTCTTTTTGTTTGGAAAATTCGTCCTTCTGAATTGAAAATTCATAGTTTTTGGATCAAAATGAACTTTCTCGTTGATAATTGAATTTTTCGGGTTGACAATTAAACTGTAGTATGAAAATTCATCTTTCTAGGTGTAAAATTCAATTATTTATTGAAAACTGAACTATTTTGTTCAAGTCATCTTTTGTAGTGGAAAATTGAGCTTTTTTTCGTCTTTTTGTATAGAAAATTCGTCCTTTTGGATTGATAATTCGTATTTTCTGTTTAAAAATGAACTTCTTTGTTGATAATTGAATTTTTCGGTTTGAGAATTGAACTGTTTTCTCAAAATTCATCTTTTTGGATTGAAAACTCATATGTTTTTGACATCTTGGATGTATCAGTTTAACATGAAAATATATTTAGGCCTAATCTTTTAAAAAGATAGTAGATGTTGTTATTATCTGTATGTTTGGTGGTACTAACTTATATTTTGAACATCTCTGCTATTGAACATCCATTTTTCTCCGTGTATTTGCTGAATTCTAAAATAATTAGCGAGGCAACTTTGTTCCAAAGATGTTATTCCTCTTCACGAATATTCTATCCATCTCTATTTCATTCTGTTCGCCTCCATTTTATATCATTATATATATATATATATAATTTTTCATATGCGTTTTTATATTTTATTGTACAATCTAGACCTCACATTATTCCTCCGTGCAACAGTAATTGCATATTTTTCAACTCTTTTTATTTATTTGTATATCATTCCTCTAATCAGTGATGTTACTCTTTTCTGTATCCAGTTTGATCATTTTTTCGGACTTCATAGACTACACCAGAATAAAATTTTCTATCTTACATTCTTCCTTCTTTATGTCAGTGGTTACAAAATAAGAAAAATCAGAAAATTTTGTTTTTCAAACCCCTATACGGAAGCTTTTCTTTCAGTACGATTACCCTCAGGCACGGCTGAAATTTAAAGCTCGTGACGTGTAGAACTGCTATAAGAAATCAATTTTTTTTATTATTATACTATTAAATCATTTCCCTTTTGGATTCTTTTTCTTATATCAGTTATTGAAAAATGAGGAGAATAAGAAAAATGAGATTTGGCTTTTCAGACCCCTATGCTGGAAACTCTCCTTTTAGTCCAGTTTTCCTCAAGGACGGCTCAAAATGAAGCTCTTTTTATTTAGGATAACGATCAAGGATGCAATTTTATATGTTAAATACGTCTTCTTTTATATCAGTGGTTAAAAAATAAGAAGAATTAGGAAATTTGATTTCTTAGACCCCTATCATAGAAGCTTTTCTTTTAGTCCGATTTTCCTCCGGGTTGTCTCAAATTAAAACTCTTGGAATTTATAATTGATACAAGAAAAATATATGAAAAAAACTTTTAAAAAATCATCAAAATTACTCTCAAATCATGTAGCCTACGAAACCCTTCCTTGAGGGCGCTTACCGACCTACTTGGCTTGATTTTTTTATCACTACTACAAACATTTTTTAGACGAATTCGGGCCAAAAATGTAGCAAACCTGAATAATGATTCCAAAAATTTATATCCTTTTCTTTGCCACAATTCTGTATCGCTATATCGTTTTATTCTTTGACCTATATCTATTTTTCTTTCCAAGAATTAAATCATTTTCTATCATGTGTCATTAGTTTTTATTAGATGCAATTTTCCTTTCCTGAAATGCTATCCTATTCCGTACCACATTATGACTATATCCTATTCCTCTTGGCAACAATTTCATCGTTTTCTATACCATTCTAGAATTTGTTTAACCTTTCTCATTTTCTAACAATTCAATTCCTTTCTATCCCGTTTTTTGTAACTATCCTATTTGTAGCACTTCTTATCCTGTTTCTCTTTCCATCAATAAATTCTTTTTTATTTGCGCTTTTCTATTTAATTTTATATAAGATCTACCATTATCTTCCAATATCATCATTTTTTATTCCTTTTTATTCATTCCTCTTTTCAGTAATTCTATCCTTTTCTTTTTCCAATTTTATCATTGTTTATCCTAGTGCTCTTTTCAATAAGTACATGCTTGTTTGGAATAAAAAATATAATAGTCAAAGTTTCAACCAAGGAGATGAATTTCTGACCGAAAAAGATGACTTTCAACCAAATAATTGCAATTGCAATAAAATCATAAGATTTTTAACTAAATACTAGAATTATTAACAAAACGAGAACAATTCCGGTCCAAAAATATAATAGCAGACTTTTTACCCTGAAGTAGTGGCTTTTTCTTGTTTAGTCATATTAATTTGGTTCTCATTCAAGCGAAGAAACAAAAAGAAAAAGATAAAGGGTACGTTTCTTGAAAACAGTGAACAAAAATTTATTAAAATTTATAATGAGGAAACGTACTAAATGTTATCGCAAAAATTTTGATTTGCGTGAAGCCTGAAAAAATTTACCTACAATTATAGATATATTATATAATGATATTCACCAATAGAATTCAGGATAATGGTCAAAGATAAAATCAGAGTACAGGCAATCCGCATATTTTGTGATCAGATGACAAATTGATATATATGATTATTAATAAACAATTTAACTAACAGTGTAGCTGATTCTACTGCTACATTAGCTTATATAATCTACACTGTAGTCGTTATCTCTGAGATTCAAAGCGTCGAACTTGTCCTTCTGAGATATTAATATTAGATAAGAGACAGTTTCTGATGTGAAAGGTGGTTACAAACTTGATCAAATCTGATGTCACCATTTATGTAATCTTTTTCCTTTTTAGGTGAAGCAGGTTTTTATATGACAAATGTATATTTTTTGTTTGAAAAAGACGACTTCATCAAAGTAATTGAATTTTCAACTTAAGAAGATGTTTTGTAAAACAAATGGTCGAATCATCCAACAAAAAAAAAAAAGATTCGAGTAACAACAGTTAAATTTTCAAGCCGAAAAGACGAATTTTTATAGGACGGTTGAAAGATGAATTTTCTACCATGTGAGTTGAATTTTCAACTCTTGTTGAAAATATATTTTGATGTTAAATTTCTTTTTCTTGGCTGCATATTCATAATTTTAGTTCAAAAATCATATTTTTGGTTGAACATTCAACCGTTTTGTAGAAAATTTATCTTCTCGGCTTAAAAACTCAACAATTTAGTATAAAATTAAATTATTTGGTAGAAAATTAAATTTTATGTAGAAAAATCATGTCTTTTGTTAGAAATTCGTATATTTGTTCAAAAAATTAATATTTCTTGTTGAAAATTAATCTTGTTTTTTAGTTGCGGATTCAACTATTCGGTTAAAAATTAATCTTTCTTGATTAAAAATTCAACAAATTCGGTATAAGTTGAAGTATCAGATAAAAATTCATTTTCTTATTGTTCACCTCTTTGGTTAAGAATTTAAATTTTTTGATGTAAATGTATTTTTTTGGTAAGAATAAATTTTTTTTATCTGGAAGTGTATTCTTTGTAATTTGAAAATCTCATTATTTGGTAAAAAATGCATGTCATGTATTTTGTTCAAAAATTGTCTTTTTTGTTGAAAAATTAATATTGTTTGTTGAAAGTTCATCTTTTTGGTTGAGAAATTGATTATTCCTTTAAAAATTTATTTTTTTAATACACACCTCTCTGATAGAAAAAGTAACTTTTTTCTTGAAAATTTGGGTTTTTTTTTTCATTTTTTTTTTTTTTTCACAAATTAATTTTTTCATCTGAAAATTTAATCTTTATAATATGTCAAATTATCTAAAACAATTGTTCGCTTACATTTCGTGGGAGCAGGTCAGAGGAGAACCCGGTCGATTAGACCCCCTTTACGATGGAGGAAATCAAGCAAGTCCTTCGACAAATGTATGTACGAAAGGCTTTGGGTTGGGACGCCATCGAAGTGGAAGTGGGGAAAAGCGCTTATGGTAGCAGAAATCGACAGCTATTATCGCTGTTTAGCGGATGTATGAGATTCGGGAGGACCAGGACAAGGACGCATCAGTACCATCTTCGTATAGACCGACCTGCTTGCTTACCGGGTCTGGGAAAGGTGCTGGAAGGACTAATCATGAGGGGAGTAGCCTCAATATCCGAGGACAAGATATCTGAATGTCAGTATGGTTTCCGGAAAGGACGTTCAACCGAAGATACAATCAGAAAACTACAGGAGTGCATTAATGAGTCGACCGACACTTATGCTATAGGAATATTCATAGACATCACTGGTGCCCTCAACAACTTATGATGGTCGGATAAAGTCCATGAATTTAGAAGGATGGATTGCTCAATTCTGATCATTTCGCTTACACAGGATCATCTGAGAAAGAGAGTGGTTTCTATAAAAACAGAGAACGGGCAAGTATCTAGGCTGATGAACGAGGGTTGTCCCCAAGGTTCCATCCTGGGGCCCACAATGTAGAATATAGCCTTCAACAGAATGATTCTGATATTACAAGCGGCAGGATACATAGTCATTGTGTACGCGGACGACAGCGTGATTCTCATTGTGGGTCGATCCAAAATGGAAGATGCAGCTTTCGCCAAGAAAGACTGTCCTCGTGATGATCAGAGGAAAACTCGGGAATCGTTTTCGTACGACTTAGGTATCTGGCGGGGTGTTTTACTCGGTAGAGCAGTTACCACGCTGCTATGTGCTGAGACTCAGACTTTGGTTTGAGGATTCGTCTTGTTATATAGACGAGACCCATTATTAATAAAAGAGAAAATTGAGAGAAACGAAAGAAAAGAAGAAAAGAAAAAAGGGAAGGAAAGAAAAAACAAATAGAAAATAAAGAAATTTATGTGACTCCGGTGCATTAACGTATTTTTATGGGACAGCGTAGAGTATCGTAAAATGGTACAATATGATACAGCGGAGATCACTTTTCACATTACACTCCGCTTACATTGCTCGCAGGACTTATCTCGCCTCGGCTACGCCTCGGTTTCCATCGTCCTACGAGCATTGCCGCTCGTCGCGTAAAGATCCTCATTATGCACCCCGGGGAATAATATACTATAAATTGACTCTTCTTTCTTTTCTTCAGTTCTTTCCTTTAGTTATTTCTTTCCTTCTTTCTTTTCTTTTCTCTTTACCTTTTTCCTTGTTTGTTTTAAGTTTTCTTTTGAAATAATTTCTTTTTTTAAGTTGTTAAAAAAATAAAATTGAAAAGTTCTCACTAGATTTTCAAACCTAGGCGTGAACGTAAGTTAAATCCAGAGTCGCCGTAGTAGGTGAGGGAAAATCTGGAAATCAGGGAAAAGTCAGGGAATCTCTATAAAAGGCACTTTAAATAACTGTCAAGGCTAGTAAATTAAAAATTTTAATTTAACCCGTTCTGTGACATTTTTACTGGTTTTTTGAAAAATGTCGGATTTAATTGACCCAATTATTTAAATTTTTGTGAAGAATTTTTTTTTATTGGCATTAGGGTCTTATGAATATAAGAGTATTTAATTAAAAACGTGCATTTCCTAAAAGTTAAAATTGGGGGAAGTCAAGGAATTCAGGGAATTCGAGGAATTCAGGAAATTCAAGGAAGTCAAGGAATTCAATGGATTCTGGGAATTTAAGGCATTCATCGAGCTGAATGCATTCAACAAATTCAAGGAATTCAGGAAATTCGAAGAATTTATTGAATTTAAAGAATTAAGAGAATCCAAGAAATTCAGCAAATTCAGAGAATTCAGGGAATTCGAAGAATTCAGGGAATTCAAGGAATTCAGGGAATACAGGGAATTTAAGGAATTAAGGGAATTCAAGGAATTGAGGGAATTCAAGGAATTCAGAGAATTCAGTGAATTCAGAGAATATAGACAATTCGGGGAAGTCAAGGAATTCAGGGAATTCAGGAAATTCAAGGAAGTCAAGGAATTCAATGTATTCTGGGAATTTAAGGCATTCATCGAGTTCAATGCATTAAGCGAATTTAAGGCATTCAGGAAATTCAGAGAATTCAGGGAATTCAGAGAATTCAAGAAATTCAGGGAATTCAAGGAATTCAGGGAACTCAAGGAATTCAGGAAATTCCAGGGATTCAGTGAATTCCGAGAATGTAGACGATTCAAGGAAGTCAAGGAATTCAGGAAATTCAAGGAATTCAGGAAATTCAAGGAATTCAGTGGAGAATTCAAGGAATTCAGGAAATTCAAAGAATTCAGGGAATTCGAAGAATTCAGGGAATTCAGGGAACTCAGGGAATTCAAGGAATTCAGTGAATTCAAGGAATTAAGGGAATTCATGGCATTCAGGGAATTCAGAGAATATAGACAATTCAGGGAAGTCAAGGAATTCAGGGAATTCAAGAAATTCAGGAAATTCTAGGAAGCTAAGGCTTTCAGCGAATTCCAGGCATTTAGTGAATTTAAATAAATCAACGAATTCAAGGAATCAAGAGAATTCAGAGAGTTCAAAGAATTCTGGAAATTCAAGGAATGCAGAAAATGAAAGGAATTCAGGAAATTCAAGGAAGTCAAGGAATTCTAGGAATTCAGTGAATTCTTAGAATTCCAGGTATTCGGAAAGTTCAATGCATTCAGCGAATTGAAGGCATTCAGGAAATATTCAAAGAATTTAGAGAATTTGAAGAATTCAGAGAATCTAAGGAATTTAGAGAATTCAAGGAATTCAGGGAATTCAAGGAATTCAGGTTATTCAAGGAATTCAGGGAATTCAGGGAATTCGAGAAATTTAGGGAATTCAGGGGATTCAAAGAATTCATGGAATTTATGGTATTCAGGAAATTCGAAGCATTTGGAGAATTCAGGGAATTCGAAGAATTCAGAGAATTCAAGGAATTCAGAGAATTCAAGGAATTTAGAGAATTCATGGAATACAGAGAATTCAAGGAATTCAGGGATTTCAAGGAATTTAGAGAATTCAAGGGATTCAGTAAATTCTGGGAATTCAAAGCTTTTAGCGGATTCGAGGCATTCAGTAAATTTAAATAAATCAACGAATTCAAGGAATCAAGACAATTCAGAGAATTCAAGGAATTCTGAAAATTCAGTGAATTCTTGGAATTCAAGGCATTCAGCGAGTTCAATGCCACAAGCAATGCTTGAGCCACGCAGCGATCTAGGTCACTTTTTTCACGCGGCTAACTATTTAATTTTGGTTGAAAATTGATATTTTTTGTTAAATATAACTACTATTTCCTCTCAAGTTTTAAATCATTCTTAGTTGAAATATTCTTTTTGTAAATTTTATTCAAAATCGTCAATATTAGCTGAGTCGAGTTGAAACTAAACATTTCTCATCACAATCACCCATATAATATGAATAAAATATTACTTTTTAAATATCCCTACAAGTATGTTTTATAGGGTCCCACAAAAACCTCACAAGTACACTCCTTGTGTAAAATAGATTTTTTGTTTAAATTAATTTTTTTAAGCACTGGGACAGGAGCGAAAATAATTCACTTAAAAAAATATAATACTACGTAAAAAATTATTCTTGTTGACATTCACTTATTGTTTGTTCATAACTAAAAAGTCAAAGCAAAACTGAAGATTTAGAAAAAGTAACTTTCTAGCATTATTATCAGAGAAGATGGTTATAAACAATGGTCAATTCATAAAATAAAAATGTTTTTTAACTTGCATTAAGTGGACAAAATGTTTAAGGTTCCAGAAAAACCGCAACTTTTTAGCACTCATCTAAGATGAGATAATCATGAATAATAATAAATTTTTTGAACAACTTTTTTTGTTAACTTGCATTATTCATTACTTCACTACGTAAAAAGTTAAAAATTTCAGAAAAAACACACAACTTTCTATCATTATTCCAATTGAATATTATTAAAAATGATAATAAATTCCTTAAACAATTGATTTTATCTGCTCAAATTAATTATTCACATCACTCTCATTGAAAATTGGGCAAAAAGTTTACAGTTAAAGAAAAAACTGCAATTTCTTAGCATTATTCTAAGAGAATATTATTAACAATAACAATGAAATAATTAAAAATTATTTTTGTCAGCATAAATTAAGCGGTTCTTTTTTCAAAACGAAAAAAATGAATTTATTTTTGTGTGGATCCGAACACATATATGCATACAAAATTCGAGAAAAAAATTTCTGGACTACCCTACTCTACATGTCAAAGTTGAAATCACTGGGCAAAGACACCATACAAAAAGCTATACGAGTGCAATCGTTAAACGGATGGAAAGGAATCGGGGAATTCGGGAATATTATATTTCAGAATATTTGTGAATAGTTAGAATACTTCGGAATATGTGGGAATATAAGAGAATATTGGGAAATATAAGGAATATCAAGAATATTTGTGAATGTAAAGAATAATAAAAATGTCAAGGATATCTGGGAATATTGAAGGAATATGTGGGAATATCTCGTGAGTGTACCAGGTATATCTTTATATACTCGGCTGAAATTCTACATGTTGAACGTAATTATTATAAACGTGCCTTTGCCGAAATAGTTTTCATTTAAAGAGAAGGCGAAAGCTGTCTCATCAAAGTAACTGATTTAGACTTCTTCATCAAATCATACAAAATTATCTTAGATTCACTATGTTAAATCCACTTCTATCTCGCGTCTGATTATTTTTATCTACGATTATCTGTTAATTTATATACCAGTTCGATTTTCATACCTTTCGGTTGTTAAATTCTTATCGTATCTTCTTGAGCCTACAACTTCTCTTCTCATATAACAAATGAATACCACCTTATTGTACACTCTTAGAAAAATCTGTACTAGATTTAGTATACATGTAATGGAAGCAAGAATACACAACATGAAATTCAATTTAGTATACGCGTTCCGTTTTGCGTGGGTTCCGCCTTCATCATCTGTAAACATGATGAGATGAAAAATGAAATTAAAGAACAAAGTTTTAATTTGCAAATAATCATATGGTATACTCTAAAAGCTTACAAATTATTTAGATGAAATTTATTAAATATACCCTAAGATATCTAAAATCCTTTAAAGTATTTTGAAAACCCTTGAAACTTTTTAAAGCTCTCGAAAATTCCTTGAAATTTTTTTAAATACTCTAAAAGTTTCCAAATCCTTTAATTGAAATCTATTAAATATACCCTAGGATATCTAACATCCTTTAAAGTCTTTTGAAAACCCTTGAAAGTTTTTAAAGCTCTCGAAAATTCCTTGGCATTTTTTTAATACCCTAAAATATTTAAAATCCTTTGAAACTTTTTGAAACTCTTGACAATTCCTGAAAAAAATTTGAAATACTCTAAAAGCTTTCAAATTATTTAGATGAAATTTATTAAATATACCCTAAGATATCTAAAAGCCTTTAAAGTCTTTTGAAAACCCTTGAAACTTTTTAAAGCTCTCGAAAATTCCTTGAAATTTTTTTTAATACTCTAAAAGTTTCCAAATCCTTTAGTTAAAATCTATTAAATATACCTTAGGATATCTAACATCCTTTAAAGTCTTTTGAAAACCCTTGAAAGTTTTTAAAGCTCTCAAAAATTTCTTGAAATTTTTGTAATACCCTAAAATATTTCAAATCCTTTGAAATATTTTAGGGTATTACTTTTTAAAACTCTTGAAAATTCCTTGAAATTATGTTAAATCCTCCAAAAGCTTTTAAATCCTTTAGTTGAAATCTATTAAATATACCCTAAGATGTCTAAAATCCTTTAAAGTCCTTTGAAAACCCTTGAAACTTTTTTAAACTCTTGAAAATTCTTTGAAATTTTTATATATACTCTAAAATCTTTCAAATCCTTTAGTTAAAATCTATTGAATATACCCTAAAATATCTAGAGTCCTTTAAAGTCTTTTGAAAACCCTTGAAACTTTTTAAATCTCTCGAAAATTCCTTGCAATTTTTTTAAATACACTAAAAGCTTTCAAATCCTTTAGTTGAAATATATTAAATACACCCTAAGATATATAAAATACTTTTAAAACTTTTGAAAACACTTGAAACTTTTTGAAGCTCCCGAAAATTGCTTGGAATTTTTTTAAATACACTAAAAGCTTTCAAATCCTTTAGTTGAAATCTACTAAATATACCCTGAGATATCTAAAATCCTTTAAAGTCTTTCGAAAACCCTTGAAACATTTTAAAGCTCTAGAAAATTCCTTGGAATATTTTTAATACCGTAAAATATTTCAAATCCTTTGAAATACTTTGAAACTTTTTAAAACTCTTGAAACATCTTTGAAATTTTTTTAAATACTCTGAAAGCTTTCAAATCCTTATAAAATATACCCTGAGATATCTAAAATCCTTGAAAGCATTTTGAAAACGCTTGAAACTTTTTAAAGCTCTCGAAAATTCCTTGGAATTTTTTTAATACCCGAAAATATTTAAAATCCTTTTGAATAATTTGAAACTTTTTAAAACTCTTGAAAATTCCTTGAAATTTTGTTAAATCCTGCAAAAGCTTTTAAATCCTTTAGTTGAAATCTATTAATTATACCCTAAGATATCTCAAATCCTTTAAAGTCTTTTGAAAATCCTTGAAACTTTTTTAAACTCTTGAAAATTCTTTAAAATTTTTTTATATACTCTAAAAGCTTACAAATTATTTAGATGAAATTTATTAAATATACCCTAAGATATCTAAAATCCTTTAAAGTATGAGGCGATAGCCACAGTATGAATTAATTGGTTGTTGTGGATGCGAGAGTGCGAGAGCTAGTAAGAGATACAAGGGCTATGAGAGGTTCTGAATGTGGAATATATCATTAATTTTCAGTTTTCAAAATTCACTGATGTCAAGAATACAGGAGAAAGGGAACTAAAAACTTGAAGCAAACGTGAATTAAGATAGAGAATCTACAGAAACCGGAAGAGCGAGAAGAAGTTCAGAATAATATAAATGATCGCCTAGGTATGATATCTTGAAAGAGGCTAATACGCTATAAAGATGTAAAGGGCCCATGTTTAATGTACCAGGAAATCATTTTTAGGAGTTCAACTGAAGTGTGTGGTACTGCAGTTGTAGGATGAATGATTGGGAATGCTTGTTCTAATGATAAAATCTGCGTAGTCGTCAATGATGAAAAAAAGCAATTGAATCTAAGAAAGTGCAATAATACAGGTATTAGCGATGACAAGAGAATTAAACTAGAAAATGATTATAGGAAAAATGAAAGAAAAGTAAAAATACTACTCGAAAAAGTAAAGGTTAAAATTAAAGCAAAAAAGAGAAGAAAATGCAAAGCGCTTTCGAATGAAATAAGAACTTATTTCGAACATTGGGCAAAGGTAAATGTGTGTCCCAATTACAACATTTTTGTTGAGAAAAAATGCCCCATGTATAAGATAATTCCTAAAAGGACTTCTAAATTAGACTAGTTATATTTATCTATTATTCTTCATTCATTATGTGCCCCTTAAGGGTTTACATGACCTCTGTTTCTTATAAAACCATCTAAAAAGTTCATATCATCTTATCCTTATTATTCACAATTATTTACAACCATTCACATTGATTCTCATATCTATTTCCTTACTTCTATATTAATATAACGAAATTTTACTGTCGGAGTAGTGATCAAGCGATCGAAAGAGAGAGAGAGAGCGATAGAGTGAGCGAGTAAGAGCGAGCGTATCCGCATCTTAATTTACTTATACTACTATATAATAACTACTTACAGATCTTTACGCTTTTTATATATGCAACTTCCTTTTCCTTTTTCCTGCACTTTTACATCTCTTCTATCTCATTCCCATTCTGAAATTTTTCCACATCCATTCTTTCATTTATTCTCATTCGCCCCTCTAGCCCCCTCCAACTATTTCATCCACTCATCACCGATTCCACCCCCCCCCCTAGAATCTTTACCACATTCTCTTGCCAGCTTCCTTCATCTTCCATTCCTTTCCTGCATTCTTCCCATACATGCTCCCATGTTTTCTCCTCCCATTCACATATTCCGCACTTTCTGTTCTCTTCCTTTTTTCAATACTTCCGCTCAGTTACCTCGTTTCCCAATCTAAATCTTGATATTCTGGTCCATCTTCTTTCTCCACATCCCTTTTTCAAACACTTCGGTTCTCCTTCCTTTTTCGCCATTTTATACCATTTATTAAATTTTGATTCCTCCATCATTTTCCATCTTTCCATTCATTGACCCTTCTTCTCCTTTCTTCTACCTCATTCAAACACTTTTTCGCTAACCTAATTTATTTGATTACTTTTCTTATTATTTATTATGAGAGAAGTTTCAGGCTCCGGAAGCTACGATCATGGTTCCTTTGAGCAACCAATCCCGACGCCACTGGAACGTGTTCGTCATCCACTTCTGCTCCTTCTGTCCTAGAAGGTAAGCAAGAGCAATATATATAATCCCTAGGCATTATATATAATGCCCAACAGAGTCCAGGCAAAGTATGTAATACTCTCTATTATACAGATAGCCTAGGCATTATATACAATTCCCAGAAGAGAACAGGCAAAGTGTGTAATAAATATTCTTCATTTGAGCTGCGTTTCTTTTTCTTAAACCTTCATTACTTTGGTGATTTTAAACACATTAGGATGAATTTTTCTTTATAATTCATAATAAGATGCAGTTGAAAAAATATAGTTGTTGAAAACAGAAATTTAATAAATTTTTCGATTTTTTAGAAACAAATATTTATACTCAATTTTCGAGAAAAATCCACTTTTGATTTTCTTGAAACGAATGTTAAAATATAGTTTACGATGTGCTTTAAAAGACTGGTAAATGTAAAAATAGGATCTCCCTTACTTTTCGAAAAATATTTTAGAATGCATTGGAATTTTATGTCCATTTTTCATTTGTTCAAATACGAATCAAAACTTATTTTTTAAATATCGTCCCCAGAAGTCTGTTTTATTGGGCCGCAAACAATCCAATGAGTGAAAAATTGTGTTTTGCGATTTTTTAGCTCTAATTATTTATAATTCATAAAATACTACTTTCTATTATAAATTTAATGTTTATATACATTAATTAAACAATTAATTATAGTTTTTAGGAATTTTCACTCAGAATAGAGTTCGGAAGTCGCAATTTGTCCAAATTTTTAACTTATTTTCAACTGTTTGATTAGAGTGAGGTAATAATTAATTCAAGTTGACAAAAATATTTTTTTAAACAGTTAAGTATTATTTTTAATGATATTACTTTGAATAATGATAGAAAGTTGTGGTTTTTGATGAAATATCCATTATTACCTAACAATAATTGAAAAGTGGATCAAAAGTGAAAAATTATTTCAAAAACTGCAACTTTCTAGCATTATTTTAAGAGAATATTGTGATAAATAATAATAAATTGTTTGAACAATTACTTATATTAAATTTGATTTATTATTCATTCGCTTCAACTGATTAGTTGAAAAAGTTAAAAAAAAAACGGAACTCTATAACTCAGGACTAAAAGAAAATTACTAAAAATAATAATAAATTGTTTGAGTAATGTATATAAACATCTAATTATCAATAAAAAGTAGCATTGTTAATCATATGTATTTTAAAAAACCGCGAAAAATCATAATTGCCGCCAAAAGCTCGCAAAACTAAATTTTTTACTTACCAGGTTTTTTTGGATCCCTTCAAAACAGACTTGTGGGGGTGATATTTAAAAAATAAGTTTATCATTCGTATTAAATGACTTATTTCAAAGAAAAATGTTGAATTTCAACTTAATTCACCTAATATTAACAATTTTAAATCAAATTCACAAAAATGTATATTTTTCTTATGGGAAATTTTTGTTAAACTTCATGATTTGACATGGAATTGCTCATTTCACAAATTGCCCGGGCATTGTAAGTAATGTCAAACCTAACTCAGGTAATGAATATGTATTATTCCAATGACAATTTCGTTAAATCTAAAATTACAATGTTATCTAACTTAGTTATAAATTGGCATGCAATTAAAATCGAAGCTCTCATACAAATTTGCCGACGTTCTCTGCCCACTTTGATGAGACGTACGTACAGGTATAAATTTGGACCACCCTATTCTCCCATTGATTCAAGACGTTTTTTAAAAAATCCGAAAATATTGTGGCCGCCATATTGGATCTTCTAGGGGTTATAACAAAAAACTGACACCGGCAATAGAAAGGGCATCCTCAAAACCCCCTGAGATAATATTTTGAAGAAAAAATATCGTACCGTCAGCAATAGAGAATGCGTTGTATAAGACTGAACACCTCAGCGTTAATTGGTTTTAAACGCTAAAATGAAAAATTTCAAATTATAATATTGTGGTGAAAAATAAGGATATCGCAATAAATCCAAGTAAGTTTGAAAGGGGGCGATTAGTACTTTTAAATTCCATATTATCTTTTGTGGTAGACATTTTTCTTGTTCCGTTACATAACCTCAAAAACATCTAAAAACGCGTATTTTGCACTTTTAGGTTAGGATATCTTGAAAACCTGACGCACAGGAGCAATTTTAAGTTCGGATTCGGATTCAGCGCATCAAAATCCTTAGGAAATGTTTGGTCTGCTTTCTGGATTTTGACTTTTGTCAAATTTTGTCGGCCTGTGACGGAGTATTATGAATATTATTTTTGCTGATTTTCAGGTCTATTCACCACAATTAGAGTGTTATTTAACATCGTGGCGAGGTCAGAGAAGTGAGGGGAGGGGAAATTAGAAACGGCGAGCAAGGGCACTTCCCCTCCCTCACTTCCGCTGCCATGCCGTGCTCCCTATCGGAAACTTCCCCTCGCCTACTACATATACCTTACCCTCTCTTTGCTTTCCCACCTTTTACTTCCCCCGTCTCACTACTTCTCCTCACTTCCCCACCCTCACTATCGCTCCCCTTCCATCACTTCGCCCCTTATCAGTTCCCCTCATTTTCGACACATTTTGGTATTTTAACTGCACCTGGAAAATAGTGCACTACATTACCCCACAAATTTTGAAAGGTCGGAAAATGGTGTCTTGTGTTTTTTGGTCGTAACTTAGCGCAATGTGTCGCTACACAGAAACTAATAATATCTATAATAAACTAACATCTTAACCAAGCAAGACTATACCAAATACAATGTTCCAAATTCTTGGAAGTTTTTATCTGACTCTATCCATCGAGAAAGCTTATATATGTAATATGATATTAATATATGAAAACGCAATATATGTGCCATCCCTAAGATCAATTTGTATTGATCCCTTCTGTATCAACAGTTTTTTGATTGGCACTCTATCAAATCTCATCGACAGCAGATATGTATCAAATTCTATTTTCCAGAACTTGTTAAATTTCTATCCAATCCTAATCGTTGATAATTCTTATACTTTTCCACCAAGAGGAACTTTTGATAGAAAAGAAATTGATTACGCGAAGGATTTCTATATGGATAGAAATTGATGAAATGATTATGAAATGTGTTAAGTCTTTGCACAGCCTAAATTGAAATTAAATTTTATGAGCTACTTTAGCTCAGTTTACACATATTACACCGTAGACATTGGTATTTGCAACTGTCATCTACAAAATGACATCAGCTCCCAGTAGGACAGCAGTAAATCCCATTCATGGCCACGTCTCACAACCGTGAGATGGGTGGTCACAGGACACGCCGAACTCACAACGACAGGTCAGCGAAACTTTTGTGTGTTTTGACGACACGAAGCGACCCAAGAATGACAGCTTTCTGCATCCATCTCCTAAGTGCCGTGGCATATTTTTGGCACGCAAGTATGGCTTTAAGGTTACGAACCAGTGATAGTTTCGCACCTCCGAGAGCTTTGATTGAATCCGCGAAAGTCATTTTTCACATAAAACCAATACCTTCTCATTGAGATGAGAATGTAAAAAATAAATGGATTTAGAAGATTTCAAGCAAATGCGAAAGAATGCAAAGGAATACAAGATAATTCAAAGAATGTAATTCTAATAATAATAAAAAAATAAATAATTCCCTTGGCAGAGACTAAATACTTCTGACGAATTCAAGGAATTTCAACGAATTCAAGGACTTTTAACGAATTCAAGGAATTTTAACGAGTTCCAGGGATTTTTACCAATTCAAGGGATTTTTACTAATTCAAGGAGTTTTTACCAATTCAAGGGATTTTAACGAATTCAAGGAATTTCAACGAATTCGAGGGATTTTAACGAATTCAAGGAACTTTAACGAATTCAATGAATTTTCACCAATTCAAGGGATTTTAACGAATTCCAGGGATTTTTACTAATTCAAGGAATTTCAACGAATTCCACGGATTTTCACCAATTCAAGGAATTTTAACGAATTCAAGGGATTTTAAAGAATTCAAGGAATTTTAACGAACTCAAGGAATTTTAACGAATTTCAGGGATTTTTACCAATTCAAGGGATTTTAACGAATTCAAGGAACGTTAACGAATTCAAAGGATTCTAACGAATTCAAGGGATTTTAAGTTTTAACGAATTGAAATTTTTTTAACGAATTCCAGGGATTTTAACAAATTCAAGGAATGTTAACGAATTCAAGAAATTTTAACGAATTCAAGGAATTTTAACGAATTCAAGGAATTTTAACGGATTCCAGGGATGTTTATCAATACAAGGGATTTTAATGAATTCAAGGAATTTTAAAGAATTCAAGGGATTTTAACGAATTCAAGGGATTTTATCGAATTCCAGGGATTTTTACCAATTCAACGGATTTGAATTATTTCAAGGAATTTTAAAGAATTCAAGGAATTTTAACGAATTCCAGGGATTTTTAACAATTTAAGGTATTTTAACAAATTCAAGGAATTTTAACGAATTGAAGGGATTTTAACGAATGCAAGGGATTTTAACGAATTCAAGGAATTTTAACGAATTCCAGAGATTTGTAACAATTCAAGGTATTTTAACGAATTCAAGGGATTTTAACGAATTCAAGGAATGTTAACGAATTCAAAGGATTCTAGCGAATTCAAGGGATTTTAAGTTTTAACGAATTCAAGGTTTTTTAACGAATTCCAGGGATTTTAACAAATTCAAGGAATGTTAGCGAATTCAAGGGATTTTAACGAATTAAAGAAATTTAAACGAATTCAAGGAATTTTAACGAATTCAAGGAATTTGAACGAATTCAAGGAATTTTAACGGATTCCAGGGATTTTGACCAATACAAGGGATTTTAATGAATTCAAGGAATTTTAAACAATTCAAGGGAAATTAACGAATTCAAAGGATCTTAGCGAATTCCAGGGATTTTTACCAATTCAAGGGATTTTAATTATTTCAAAGAATTTTAAACAATTCAAGGAATTTTAACGAATTCCAGGGATTTTCAACAATTCAAGGTATTTTAACGAATTCAAGGAATTTTAACGAATTCAAGGGATTCTAACGAATTCAAGGAATTTTAATTATATATATATATATATATATATTGGTTGGCAAAGGAGCGTTCCTTTACAAAGCCGCGGAGCAGGCAGCTGAGACCCTTGGCCTGAATTTCAACGTCAGAATTAAAACATTGGAATAATTTTTACTTTATATTTTTCTGAAAATTTGAATTAATAATAATCTTTTAAACTAATTCCATAGAAAAGTAAAATATATGTACATATAATATGGAGAGCATAATTCAGATACTTATTTCACAACATCACGAAAATGTACAAAAATTATACAATTGGAATAGAGGTATTTTGAACATAAATAACATTTTATTACCAAAATTTAATATTTATGTAATTTGATATTGTGAAGAAAATTATTCAGCTAAAAATTAATTGATCTGTTTACAACATAAAAAGCATTAAACTATAATTTTCATTCAGGCATTCAAAAAATTTATACTTTACATTTTTTTTTAATTTTCACTTTCATTTCTGAAACTTTAATTTATTAGTAATCTTTTCTAGCAATTTGAGAAAAAATTAAAACATATTTACATATAATTTTGAAAATTAAATTCAGATTATCATTTCGCAAAACCACAAACATTGACAGAAATTACGTAATTCGAATAGAGGTATTTTGAATGTAAACAAACTTTTATCATACAAATTATAGCCAATAATCAATTAGAAAACTTTGAAGTAGATAATAGGTATGTACTTATTTGAAACAAATCAAAATCAATCTTTATATAATTTAATATTTTAAATGAAAATAATCAGCTAAAAAAAATCAATCAGTTCAAAAAATAAGAAGCATAAAACTATAACTTTCATTAAAACATTCAAATAATTTTTACCTTATATGTTTTTTTTTTTAATTTGAACTTTCATTTCTGAATATTTGATTTGTTAATAACCTTTCAAACTAATTCCAGAAAATGTAAGTTTCAATAGAATCAGTTAATAATCAATTAATCAGTTTATAACATAAAAACCATTACACAATTATTTTCATTAAAACATTCAAATAATTTTTACATTATATTCTCCTTTAACTTTGAGATTTCATTTCTATAAATTCAATTTATTATCAATCTTTTAAGCTAATTGAAAAAAACTAAAATGTATGTCCATATTATTTTCAAAATTGAATTCAGATAGTCATTTCACAACGTCCCAAGCATTTGAAAAGATTATATAATTGAAATAGAGGTATTTTAGAGAAAAAATAAACTTTTATTATAAAAATAATAGCCCATATTTAATTACATAACCTTCAAGGAAATAATTAATTTATGTTACTCAATTGAAAAAAACTTAATTTCAATCTTTATTCAATTCAAAGTTTTTAACAAAATTAATCGACCGATAATTAATTGAACTATTTACAACATAAAAAGCATGAAACTATTATTTTCATTGAATCATTCAAATAATTTTTACTTCATATTTTTTTAAACATGAAATTCAATTACTGAAAATTTGAATTAATTATAACTTTTTATACTAATTTGCATTTCTATACATTTAATTCAATAATAACCCTTAAAACTAATTTAAAAAAAGTTAAAATATATATGCACATAACATTTTGAAGATTTAATTTATATATAGTCATTTCACAACGTAACAAACACTTTTAAAACATAATTAATCAATCAGTTCAGAAAATAAGAAGCATGGAACTATAACTTTCATTAAAAAATTCAATCAATTCTTACATTATATTCGTTCAAGTTTGAGAATTAAGAGAGAGATTGTACTTTATAATATATCACTGCGGTGGCGCCACGAACTGAGACCATTTTGTCATTCATCTAATCTTAGCATGTTCGCTATCATTCCCCAAATTTTTAAGGCAAAATCTTTATTATTGTGGGAAAAAAGCCGGGGGAACCTAAAACTGCTAAAATCGATAATTTTCTAAGTATGACATGCCCTTAACAGAATTTAATATCAAAATAATAGCCTTATGCCTAATGTAGAATTTGCCATCTTTATTTATGAATTTGAAAAATCTAATGAATCTTATGTCTGCAAAGATGAAATAATTTTAAATAAAAAATTTCAAAATTTGTTACTAACTAATCCCAATAATCTTTCTACTAATAAACATAAATCGAAATCTTCTCCTGATTCTTGGCTTATTAATTTGTAAGAAAAAACAATTCCTAAACCTGTGGCTGACATACTTCGACTTGACGAAAAATTTAGTTCATGTTTTGTTTCGAAAAAAGAAAACCAAATGTTAGAAATTGTAAAAGATTTAGAAATTAATTTAGAAAATATACCATCTGAATCTAGAGAAGAATTTATACATAAAATATTATCCTTAACTTCAAATTAAAAAAAAAAAAAACGGAAAAAATTTCTCATATCGATAAAGAAATAGCTAAGAATATTAAAATAACCAAAAATTTTATGAAGAATAACAAGGATATTTTAATTACTCCTGCCGAAAAAGATAATACTACTGCCATTCTCAAAAAATCATCTTATTATTCTAAAATAAATGAAATGCTCAGTGACGCTATTACATATGAAAAAAGTACTTCTAATCCTCTCAAAAAACTTCAAACTTCTACTTTTAATTTATTAAAAGAGTGGAATTCTAAGGAATATTTCGGTAGTAATTTCCAAATAAAGTCATTGTCAACTTCCAATACCAATATAGCAAAAATGTATGGCCTTCCAAAGGTTCATAAAATTAATTTTCCTCTAAGACCTGTGGTATAATATATTAACACTCTAACTTATTACTTGGCTAAAACAATGAGTAAAATCTGATCTAATTCTATTCCGAAATTAAATTCATTTGTTAAAAATTCTTTCGAGAAAACATTATTAAAATCAAAATTCCGGACAACCATATTTTTATGTCTTTAGATGTAAAATCATTATTTACTAATATACCCTTAGAATTGGTTCTGTCTGGGATCGATAAGAGATGGTGTTACATTAAAAACATTATTAATATTTCTCAAAATGATTTTAAATCTGTTATTTCCTTTCTCATGAATTCTACTAGTTTTCAATTTGATAATAATTATTACAATAAAAAATTCGGTACTCCAACGGGGTCTCCGATATCAGGTATTCTTGCTGAAATTGTCTTACAAGATCTCGAATTAGAAATTTTTTTAAATATCAAGGTTAAAATCCATTCGTTTTACAGATATGTTGATGATACTTTTTTTATTGTTCATAAAGACGAAACTGAAAACATTGTTTCTTGTTTTAATAGCTATCACGAAAGGTTAAAATTCACATTTGAAGTTGAATTTGAGATTTATATCAGTTTTTTAAACCTAAAAATTATCAGACAAAATTCAAACGATATTATCACAAACTGGAATAGAAAAAGTAAATATTCCGGTAGACTTTAAAATTTTTTGTCAAATAATCCTATACACCAAAAGATTAGTATTGTGAAGAATTTAGTCGATTCGGCTATTCTTCTTTCCGATGAATCTTTTCACCATGAAAATTTAAATTTAGTTAAAAAAATATTAAATTACAATAGTTATCGTATTCAGCGCGTCAAAATACATAAGGATAAAGTGGTCTTGTCAAATAGTCCTCACCTTTTTTTTTTTTTTTTAACCAGTGTAATCTGCCCTGCGTCTGCACCTGGGAGAGTAGTACGTGCTACAAATCACTGCTGACTTTGAATCCTATTTATACGTTAAAAAGAGGAAGTGAGAAACTTTTTTTAAATCCCGTTGGAAAGCTTATTAAATGCCACGTCGAGTGACTTGTAATAAAAATATTTTTGTTATACGTGCGTAAGAAATGCTACTTTGCACGTCTGTTTTGCAACTGCAAAATGCTAAATTCCGCGCGACATCATTATTTTAGTGTATTAAAAGTTCGTCCCGTAGATGTCCTTGATATTTTTTCACACAAAAAATATATTTCTTCACGCCAATTGATGTCTGCTGCGATCTCTTGATATTAAAAAGAAACAGTAGAAACTCGGCGAAACGACTTTTTTAACTGCGTATGTACCGAAAAGCGCGGGTCTATTTGAAATCAAAAATCAATAAATACTATCAATAATAATACAGATGAATGTTTAAAACATATTCTCACTTTCAAGAAATTAAGTAAATTGAATCTAAGAAATAGCTAATTTCTTTAAATAATTTATTATCAATTCAATATTGCAGGCTTACGCTTAATAATTTTAAATAGACCTGCGCTTGGCGGTACATGCGCAGTTGATAAGTCGTCGTCAGTTATAATCACTGGCATCGCAGCGCGTCGAATCCCAATAAAACCTCAATCATAATGGAAGTCGTACGTATAAAAATTGTTCCTTAGATTTCAATCGAAGATTCGAGAATCAGGATTGAAACTTCTTTTGGTAAAGTGAAGGACTAAGAGAATCTTGAAACGCAGTAAAATGACTGTTTCGGAGGTATAAAAGAAAATCAAATTTAGTACTTACCTTTTTTGAATTTGCCTCCTTCAGCCCTCTGGCTCTTTACCCAGCATAAACGGAATTAAAGCGTCCTGATATTTTACTATGGCCGACAGGTGGTGCTGATTGTTCACGAGGCATGAATTGAAAAAATACATGGGGGAAAACGTATAAAATTCAATGTTCTCCAAATGAAAACTATTAGATAAAATTTTCTTTTATGAGACATTAATCTAGAAACTTTCAAATATTTTCTAAAGTAATACTCACTACAAAAAAGGATCAAATGCTCGAGTTTTGAAGGAAAATTCGCTTTGATGTATGACGGGAAGTTCAAATCTAAGTTTGATATTATGTAATTATATTAATATTTGTTGTTATTATTAAGGTTAAATATTATATTACTATTATGACATTCTTACTTACGAAGAATAAATGAAGTGAATTTTTTTTTTATATTTCTTTGAATTAAAAAACAAAAATACCAGAATTAAATCTAAAAGTGTATATGGACTAACTAACTATATAATTTTAATAATAATAATCCATTTTTCGTGAATAAATTAATTTGTTCATACACGGAAAAAATAAGTTGTCGAAACTTTACTTGACTAGTCACCCATTCTAGGATAGGCTACTTTTTTTAAGCATCTCATATAATTTTTATTAAAGACCCGCAGACTTTAATGAAAAAGTGAAAAAAGTCATAGAATTATTGGAAAACAATATAGGAACATCAGTTCTCGAATTTGTATTTAGCAGATTTTGACAAAGTTCTAGACAAGCATTCAATTTTTTATAAAAAGATTTATGCTTTAAAAAATAATTGAATTTGGGAAAAATTTGTTCCCACTTTTTCAATTTTATTATTAAAAATATACATCAGAAAGAAAAACTTCAAATAGAAAAAAGTTTCATTTTAATATTCTCTACAAGTCAATTTTTTTTTTAATTTAATTTTTGAATTTAAAAATTTGGATATCACAAGACACTTGGACAATACTTTTTCAAGTTTTCGAGCGCTCGCCCGGTTCTTGCATCCCGGCCTTCAATTTATGTCCCGGAAGTTAGAACCGCAAACTTATTTTTTCAAAAAAATTAGAGTTGTGCTAAATTGTGCTATACTTGTGCTGATTTGTGCCGTAAACGGTTTTTTGAACAATCAAAATTACGGGCACAATTTTTGAAAAACGTTTTTTTTTTGCTAGATCCGCAACTTCTTACTGGAGCAAAAAGAAAGGTTGTGCTAGGCGACTCGAAGTATACACAATTTCGTGCAGGAAAAAAAATCCAAAAACCAAACTTTTACCGAATAAAAAACCAAAAATTTTATTATTTTCAAAAATTTTGAAAAAATAAAACTTGTGCTGGGTTGTGCTCGACAAATGCAGTCTTTATTCTTCTCGAAAAAATTACGTGAGATCAACAGTTCTCATAATAAAACTCAAAACTCACAAAATATCAAAGATCCAAAAATAGTCAAATTTTGCAGAAATAAAACTTGTGCTGGGTTGTGCTCGACAAATGCAGTCTTTATTCTCTTCGACAAAATTACGTGAGATCAACAGTTCTCATAATAAAACTCAAAACGTAAAACTCAAAAAAACTTCAAAGATTCAAAAATAGACAAATTTGAAAAAAATAAAACTTGTGCTGAGTTGTGCTCGACAATTCCAGTCTTTATTCCCTTTAACAAAAGTGCGTGAGATCAACATTTTGAGTTTTGCGTTTTGAGTTTTATTATGAGAACTGTTGATCGTACGTAATTTTGTCAAGAAGAATAAAGACTGCATTTGTTGAGCACAACCCAGCACAAATTTTATTTTTTCGAAATATGAATATTTTTGGATCTTTTATGTTTTTTGAGTTTTACGTTTAGAGTTTTTAATATGAGAACCATTGATCTCACGTAATTTTATCAAAAAGAATAAAGGCTGAATTTGTCGAGCACAACGCAGCACAAGTTTTATTTTTTCTAAATTTGAATATTTTTGTACCTTTTATGTTTTTTTAGTTTTACGTTCTGAGTTTTAATATGAGAACTGTTGATCTCACGTACTTTTGTTCAAGGGAATAAAGACTGTATTTGTCGAGCACAACTCAGCACAAGTTTTATTTTTTTCACATTTGTCTATTTTTGAATCTTTGAAGTTTTTTTTAGTTTTACGTTTTGAGTTTTATTATGAGAACTGTTGATCTCACGTAATTTTGTCGGAGAGAATAAAGAGTGCATTTGTCGAGCAAACCCCAGCACAAGTTTTATTTTTGCAAAATTTGACTATTTTTGGATCTTTGATGTTTTTTGAGTTCTAAGTTTTGAGTTTTATTATGAGAACCGTTGATCTCACGTAATTTTATCAAAGGGAAGAAAGGCTGCATTTGTCAAGCACAACGCAGCACAAGTTATATTTTTTGAAATTTGACTATTTCTGGATCTTTTATATTTTTTGAGTTTTACGTTTTGAGTTCTAATATGAGAAATGTTGATCTCACGTAATTTTGTCAGACTCCGAACTCTCTCTCTCTCTCTCTCTCTCTCTATATATATATATATATATATTTATAGTATCCTTCTATTGATAACCTGTATCTAAATATGTGTATTATAATTTATTTCTTTACTCTTTTTCAATACCTATTTTTGATTTCAATCGTCAAATTGATCGCCATCGCATTTTAATTGTAATATGTATCACCGGTTTCTTATAGGGCTATTTAGCCCTAGGAACTTTTCTTAAATAAATACAAATACACATAAAATTTTTCATACGTAACATAAAAAATATTATTTATACATACTCAGTTGAAAAACCACCGTAAAAAGTTTTGATGTTTTAATCTAAGATTTAATCGCGTCATAGAGTTTCGTTTCTTACTTCCTAAAATAATTAAAAGTGCGCAACTTATGAGCACCTAGACATTTTGTAAATCCAGGCAAGTCTTTACAGTCTGAACTAGATTCGCATCCTTGGCTTCGGAAATCAAAAAACTACCTTAAAAAGTTTCGAAACTCTCACTTTTACCCCGTGATCGAGTTTAGTACTTTATTTCCCGTGATAATAACGAGTTTCGTTATTTTTAATCACTTTTCCATTTCTTAAAAGCACTTGAGTATTCAACGTCATAATTAAACTTCCTTCATTGCATTCTTCAATAAAAAACTACGCAAAACACCTTTCAGGCATCTATTGCAATCGTGCCACCGGAAGTAATGCATTATTTTCAGAAAGCCAGGAGAAAATTCATTAATTTGCAGCCTTGCTGACTTTTAGCCTTTTTTAAATTGATAAGAGTCTGTCGTCAAAGTGAAAATGTCTCATTTCTCTATTTCCTTCTCTTATCAAAAACTACCCAAAAAACTTTAAAAATATAAATTTCCAAACTGCGACTGGAAATAATGCATTATTTTTTTTTAAGCGAGGCGTAAGTTTCGATAATTCGCAAATCTGCTTTGGCCTTTTTTAAATAATAAATAAGAGTTTGTCGTAAAATGAAAACCTTGTTTTTTTGTATTTCTTACCACGAAACTACTCAAATAATTTTTGAACCATTAATTGCAATCATGAGAGAGGAAGTAATGCATTGATATTGACACAAAGCGAAGAGAAGTTTCAATAATTGGTTGATAACTTTACTGATGATTTTCCTCTTTTTAGGAATAGATAAGAGTTTCAGGTAAAAGTAGAAACTTCTCTTCGGTTGTCTTTCCTGATTCGAAAAGAGTCTAAACCAGTTTTAAAATATCAATTCAAATCATACCACAAGAAGCAATGCATTATTTTTAGAAAGCCAGGAGAAAATTCATTAATTTGCAGCCTTGCTGACTTTTAGCCTTTTTTTAAATTGATAAGAATCTGTCGTCAAAGTAAAAATGTCTCATTCATCTATTTCCTTCTCTTATGAAAAACTACCCAAAAAACTTTGAAAATATAAATTTCCAAACTGCCCGGGTAGAAACTGCCTCTTTATGCCTAAACTTAATATTGGCTCTTACGAGGCCGCAGCCAGATTTTCTAGCTAAAAAAATCTAGGCCTTTCCTCGGCTGGCCCTCGACAGATAATTGTCGCGTGCTACTTGTCTTAAATTATATATATTCTTACTTTTTGCACCATATTTTTGAATCAAACGCGAAAGAGACTTTATTCATAAAGATATATTTTAAAAACAATTTCTATCAAATAATTGTTTTCTCGTGGGGACTTACGAGGATCAATTCGCCCCCGAAATCATGCATGCAATATTCACGCCGAATCAGTGCAACTGTACAATTTTCGGCAACTTACTCTGAAAGAAGTAGTACCTTGTTGCATCAAATAACAATATACAAGATCTCTGTATAAAAGGGCAGATTGTACAAACATGCAAGATATAAATAATCTGTGTCGCTCAATTTCCTCGAAAAATAACAGATTTATTCGCATTGTACACAAACTTTGCATGTTTGCACAACTCAGGGACTGTATGCAATAACTGGTTATAGAATTTTGTTGAACCAGAGAGTTTGTACAAAAACGTTTCAAATGTTCATTTTTCAAACATATATCGAAATATGAAATTTAACTGCGCATCTTCTTTTCTCCATGAAAAAACGTATAGCACGTGTAATCGTTGAAATGAATAGGATCAGATGCTAATTTTTTCTACCAAATCGCCTTCTTTTAGCTAATTTGACTGTATTCTACGTAAACTTTTACGTGATTTTGTCCAAAACAAGAACTGTCAATCGTTTTGCGACTGATGTTTCACTTCACAATGTTACTTTTGCGCAAATACTGCATTTCTTACGAGCAGTTTATCATTACATTCGGAAATGTACCATTCACGCATAATGAAGGAATTTCGGTTTTCGAAATTTTGGTCAGTTTTTTTGTAAATAATTCTTTTTGAAATAATTAAATTCTTTATAGACAACACAAATTCAAAACAGCACTTTCAGCTCGCTAAGGAAAAATAAAAAATTGTTGCCTCTTGCACTTGTTTCGTAGGATAAACCGTTTGAAATCAACATGACAATTATAACAATTTATAATTCATATATTTTGTGAAAAATTCTTCTTTCATGGTAAAAAATAAATAATCTTTTTGCGTAAAAATTGAACAGTTTTGTTTAAAATTAATTTATTTTGTTGCAAAGTCGTGTTTTTTGTTAAAAAATGATTATTTATTTAGTTGAAAAATCATGTATTTTCTTAGAAAATCGTCTTTTTCGGTACAAAATTAATCTTGTCGGTTACAAATACGACTCTTTAAAATCCATCTCTTTGCTAGAAAATTTAACTATTTGTTGAAAATCCGTATTATTCGGTAGAAAATAATTCTTATTCTTTAAAAATTAATATTTTATACTTAAAATTTCACTATTTTGTCAAAACTTAATCTACTTCCTTTAAAAAAGTGAACCATTTTTTTTTAAATATCCTTCTTGTTCGACAAGTCAACTCTTTCGTAGAGCATGAATTCATCTCTTTTCTTTAACAGTATTCTACTTTGTAGAAAATTTTATAAATTGGTTAAAAAGTCATTTTTTTATGAGGATTCTTCACTCTACTTGAAAATTCATCTGTTTGCTTCAAAATTGTACTATTTTGTTGAAAAATCATTTCTTTGGTTTGGAAATTTATTGTTTCTAACTGAAAAATTGACTCTCCCACTGCAAGATTTGCAAATGTACTTGGAAAGTAATCTCATTGGCTGTAAATTTGAGTATTATGCGAAACATTCTGTGCCTTTGTCGAAATTTTATTTTTAAACTGAAAATTCAACTATTCCACATATATCGTGAAAAGTTAATCTTTCTTCAATGCAAATTGATCTATTTTGTTAAAATTGCTTCTTTTTAGTAGGAAATTCATGCTTCTTACTTGAAAATTCATCTCTTTGATTGAAAAGTTAACTATTTTGTTGAAACTGTAGTATATGCATATACTGAATTTAGTATGCACGTACATGAAATTTAGTATGAGCGTTATACTAAATTCAGTGTACATGTATACGAAATTTAGTATACGCATGTACTAAAGTCAGTATATACGTTCCTTTTTCGCGTGGGTTCCGTCTTCGTCATCTGTAAATATGATCGGATGAAAAATGAAATTACAAAGTTTTAATTTTCAAATAATCATATCGTTAAGCTACATATATGTTAATAAATTAAACATACCTTTTAAAGAGGAGATTTCGCATATTCTCGCAGAAAGAAGCCGAACCTTTAAGCATTGCAAAGAACTGAAACATATGCCACCGGCCACGTTGCCCGACTCGCGTAAATCAAAACGCGCTTGCGCAGCTAAATATAGTAAACACGTATATGAATTTTAGTATACAAAAACTATAAAATTCATATACATGAAAGAAACTTACTGCACACTCAATAAATTTCGTGTACATATAACTTCATAAAAGAAATGTAGTAAACATATAGGAAATTTAATATGCCCATGTATACAAAAATTGCAAACATTTCTAACAGTGTATAAGAGAATTTGAAACCTTTTTTTCTAAGAATCTTTTACCCAGGAGAGAATAAATATTTACGTGAAGTTTCATATTAATGAAAGTTCACTTTAAGCTTATAATGTATTCAAAATTACATGCCATAGTAAAATAATTGCTTTTTTTCTGTAGAAAAACATTTTTGACAAGAAATAAGTTTTTTCATTGTATATAAAATGGAAATTCTATCTGACACGCTTTATTTTGGTTAGAGACTTTTTTTACTAATGAATAATTATTTTCTCCACCAAAACCCCTCTTCTTATGTAAAATTATATAGTTTTTATTCAATATATCACAATAATATATCAATTATATTTTCACTGTAAATGAGATTTCAAGGTATTTCAAAAGACTTGAAAGATTTCCAGTGATATGAATACATTTCAACAGATTTCAGGGGATTTTAAGGAACTTCAAAGTACTACAAATTATTTCAAAGAATAACAAAATTTTAACGGAATTTGACGAGATTTCCAAAGCTAATATTTTTTTCATTTTTAGGACTCTTGAAGAATTCCTTATAAAATTTTTTTCATTTTCAGTGCCTTATTTTAGAGTTGTTTAGTGTTAAATTGTGAGATTAATATTTAATCTATTTGAAATCACAAATCTTGATTTTCGTTGTACAGAAAATGCTTCCGGAATGGACACACCTGATACGCAGGTCATCCGTTACAAGGAGCATAATTTTATTAAGGTTTGGAAAACTCATAATGGAGAAGTAGAAAAGCTGAATATTCTTCCAAAAAATAGATTGGATTTGTATCCAATGGATGAGATGGACACATATATTGACGAAGTAGACAAAATCAGAATTAGGGTGTACCACAGGAATGAAATAATTTATGGGGCTGTGTATGCACCTCTCCCATCAGGTAAGTCACTGTACATTTGCTAATTTTTTTTGTATATACGTAGAACCTTATACAATAATTTTGAAACCTAATCTTTCAACAAGAATCGGGTTGAAAATTAAACTGGTTGAAAATATAAATATTTGGATGTGCTTGAAGATCTGAACGTTCAAATGAACGACATTTTTTACTATTGACTTTGGAAACTAGAAAAAGTGCTAAATTGTTTGTTAATTTATATTGAAAATAATATATTATTAAAAGACCCTGAGCTTGTGGATATTAGTGTTATCAGATATCCTAGCACTGAAGAAACCTATACATACCAGGGCGTGCCTCAAAGCCACATGCAGTACCTAACATCAGTGAAGGAGTTTCTTCGAAGTAGATACAAACATCTTCTTCCACAGATTTGGTCATCCAATCCGTCGGCGTTGAACAAGGTATCTGTGACTAACATGCTTGCCGTCTCGGTTCTGCTCCACTTGTTCGGGGTAGTTCAATGGACGAAGAACGAGCTTACGGCTCTTGATGTCACCACACGTAAGATCATGCATATGCATGAAAGCTTGCGTATCAATTCGTCAGTTTTGCGATTATACATTTCACGCTGTCAAGGCGGACGCGGACTTCTGAATTTCCAGTGTCTTCATAACCGAATTGTTTCAAGTACAGCTTACATCGTTGCAAATGGAAAAGATCTTCTCCTAAAAATGGTTAAGAACCGCGAGGTGATAGGCGAAGTAGCGTTCCCTCACAAAGCCGCTGAGCAAGCGGCCGAGACACTTGGTCTGAATTTTAACACCAGAAGTGAGGAAAGTGCATTACTCTATCTCGATACTTCACTTCTAAAAGCCGAAGTGATTGAAGTAGAGTTTGCAAATTTTCACCAACAGCTCCTCGACAAGAAAATGCTCGGAAACTTTCACAAAAATGTAGAAAAACAGTCATTTTCAGGCCTCGAGTGTGCAAGGGAGACTGCTGTTCGAAAATTGTATTTTCAGAAAATTTGACACATCTCATTTTAGACAATTGCCTCTATCTCCCTTGTAGCGTTCGGCAGGGCAGGGTCGCAAGGCAACACCGTAAGAGCGACAAAGATGGTAATAAAGTACTCTCAGGGTCGCATTATGTCTGTTTATATACGTCCTCCCTGCGTGGGTGGGACACCCCGATAGTATGTGTTCTAGGTACTCAGCGTGTGCATGACACGCTCTGCACCTACCGCTGGGAACTTCTCGACATAAAATGCGGTTACGTTATGCTAAGGTGAAAATGATCTTGTCCTGGCATGCGAAAATGAAACTCTCTGTACCGAAAGCAGGCCCTGATAATCTGAGGTAAGTGAAAGTTTGCTCCTTCGACAAGAAATATTTTTCTACATTTCTGTGAAAGTTTCCGTGCATTTTCTTGTCGAGTGGCTGTTATAAGATTAAGGCAAAGGGTTTTGGCCGCTTGCTGCGCGTCTTTGTGAAGGAACGCTTATTCACCAATCAGCTTGTGGTTCCTGTCCATTCTTAAGAGAGAATCTCTGTCATTGGAAAGGATGTAAGATCTACTTGAAACAATTCGGCCATAAAGACACTGGAGATTCAAACGTCCGCGCCAGGCTTGACGACGTGAAATGTATAATCACGAAACTGACGAATTGATATGCAAGCTTTCATACATATGTATGATCCTATGTCTGGTGATATCAGGGGCCGTGAGCTCGTTCTTCGTCCATTGAACTACCCCGAACAAGTAGAGCAGAACCGAGACGGCAAGCATGTTAGTTACAGATACCTTGTTCAACGCCGACGGATTGGATGACCAAATCTGTGGAAGAAGATGTTTGTATCTACTTCAAAGAAACTCCTTCACTGTTGTTAGGTACTGCATGCGGCTTTGAGGCACGCCCTGGTATGTATAGGTCTCTTCAGTGCTAGGATATCTGACAACACTAATATCCACAAGCTCAGGGTGCGCGCGCCAAAAGGGACCGACGCCCGTCTTAGAGGTTAAGCCTGCCAAAGTACGCGATTCTTGAAAAAGAATAGCGGCCTGTGGCAGGAAATTCTGATCACGAGGACCAAGTGCCTTGAGACACTCTGAAACACTGCACTGAACTACGACTTCACTTCGCGTATAATTCGCATGGTCAAAAATAACACGAGTGATACCATTCACGTACGACCGCCATAAAAGTTCGCGCCGCCCACATAGTCACGCGATCAAATGTAAAATACATAGACCATTTTACCTAACTATCCGAAGTTTATTTGCGCATGTTCGGCTGCTATGTGCATCCCGCGTAATATGAAAGTTGCGCTTTTATTTTGTAAAAATGTATACAATTGTACTTCTTGTTTGAGTGAAATTAAATGAAGATGATGTTCCGGGTGCGAAATTGGGCAAGTATGAAATAAAAAATCATAGTTTTGGTAAATTGAGATGGTGGCTAAGTTGCCGGAAGCAACCTGATAGTGGTAAAAAAGCTGAACTTGTAAACAGATTTGTAGGTTAAGTTTCGCATATTATAAAATTTTAATTATATTATTGTGATTGCAATAAATATTGAAGATAAAGGACAGGATTCAAGTATTTTAATTGTTTTCAAATGAAATTGGTGGTGTTTTGGGAAGAAAATGGTAAACAATAGTTATCGTACAGTGTCGTGTTTCAAGGACGAAATTTTCGGAAAATTCAAAGTCTGTTACGAAAGTATATACAATTTGGAAGCATATTTACACGTTTTTGAATTTCAGGCAAAAATATGAATTAAATCAAATTAGAAAATTGAGAATATGCAAAAATATTTCAAATAAATAAAGTTCATATAATACATTGAAAACGTAATATAGACAAAAATTAAAACTGCGTGCTTGGATGCAACATTATTATTGTAATTTATTATTATAAGTTATCATAATATAATTTAATATATATTTCACAATATAATTGCAGAGTAAAGGAATGTATAGAAAAAACAAGGAATATCGATCCACAAATTGATGAAGGATTATGGTTAAATTTAATGGAGGCGAAATTGAGAGGTTTTACATTTAAAGCAATTATTATTACATTTTTCAAAAGTTCAAAATGTTGCTTGAAATCTTTTTTCCTAATACGACCACTTCCGTATTTTAAACATTTTAAAGAAGGTTTCGGCAAACGTATGAAGTAGAAGAGGTTATGTCCCTTGTATGCTTTGGTACGACTATTACTTTTACATAAACCGGGCATACAACGCATACACGCTCCCTTACTTCATTTTTCATTGAAATTCATTTTCAATTGAAAAAATTTTTTTTCGATAACTTGTCACAATTGTTTAAAAATTAAGGAAACTTGTTTTCACTGTGTGTGTTCTGTACCCCCTGGGGTACAGAAATAGTTCACTGCCCGAGACAGATGGAGTGCGCTTGGTTCTGAATTCAAAGTGCGGGGGTCAGAAGGCGCAATGGCAACATACATTGCTGCCATATTGCTCATGGAGAAGAAGTTTGTAACAGCATGCGCTGTTTTAGAACTAGAATGCCAGGGCGCTAGAACCCTATTGCTGAATACTTACTAGCTAGTTCTTTTTAGAGCGGTAAAGATTTGAAAAGAATTCAAATAAAATGGAATATTCAGTAAACCGATTTATTGAAATGAAACTCTATAATTAGACAGAATAATTATTAATTATATATATATATATATAATATTAAATATAGTTCGCTTATTAATCATGTTGACGTTTTCGCTATCACTGCGTGCCTTTCTCAAAGAATGTAAATAAATAATGTATAAATATAAATAACAACAGCTTTTGAAAATTACTACATAAAAATGTTAAAAGTAAAAGTAATAAAAATACTATAATAATAAAACGTCGTATCGTAGAAAGAAGACTAAAAAATTAAAGAGGCTTTTTTAGATAGAGACTACATCTTAAATTCGAAAAAAAATCTTTATAATGTTTTGGGGCAACCGAAGAACATATGACAAAGTGGAAAAAAGAAAAACATTAAGGCCGTCAATTCGTTAAAAATCTGTTTTGCATGAAATTAAACTTGCTGATACATTCTTGTTTTTTTTTATACTTTAGATTATTTAAACTTATTTCTTGTGAAACAAAAAACCTTTGAATCGATTGATCATTTATGAATCTTTGTATTCGATGTTTTAAATAATTTGAAAAATTACCTAGTTTTTTCATCTCTTTTACTATGTTTTCGATTTCAATTTTTAAACATTTTATTTGGAAATTTGATTTAGTTCTGTGAAACTTCCAAATTAAACTGTGATTCAAATTACACAAATGAAACTTGTTGATACAATTTCGTATGTGTGCCGGAACTAAGGTATTGTTTTGATATTTAATTAAGAACGTACGTTATCCCTTCAGTATAAATAATCTTCTGTTGGTGTTAATCCAATTTCCAATGTGTTTCCTCATGGTATAACCATACTTTTCCGAGATGTAAGCCAAATACCCCATTGTGTCCAGAACGTTACTGACCTTGTTGATTAACAATCAAATTTGATAAGAATCAAATCAAAGCTTTCTTCGACCGTCAATTTGAATATGTGTAAGTATTATATTGTAGGTCTGACGGTCTTCATTAAAGTAAGAGAAATAACAAACGAAATTATGAAAGAGTTCGTTTATTAATCATGATGACGTTTCGGCTTTTACTGCGTGCCTTTTTCAAAGAATCTAAATAAATAATATATAAATATAAATAACCACAGTTTTTAGAAATTATTACAAAATAATATTAAAAGTAAAAGAAATTAAAAATACCTGGGATTAGTATCTTGTAAGAAACAAGCATTAAGGCGGTAAATTCATTAAAAACCTGTTTTGCATGAAATTAAACTTGTTGATACTTTCTTGTCTCTTTTTATACCTCAGATATTAGTATCTTGTAAGAAACAAGCATTAAGGCGGTAAATTCATTAAAAACCTGTTTTTCATGAAATTAAACTTGTTGATACATTCTTGTCTCTTTTTATACTTCAGATTATTTAAATCACAGATATTTTTATTTCTTTTATTTTTATACTATTTTGTATTCATTTTTAAAACCTTTTTATTTTTATTTATATATTATTTATTAACATTCTTTGAAAAGGAACGCAGTGATAGCCGAAACTTCATCATCAGAACTTAATTCAGGTACAGAAGGTTTCATTTTCGCATACCAGGACCTAAAACACATACTATATGGGTGTCCCATCTATGCTATATATTTACCATATCCTTGGTTACTCACTGATTTTCAATCTCGAATCAAAATTTTGAAGAAACAAAGTGGAGGAACGGAAGTGACTATTTGCGTTACTTATATATATATATACTTATTTGCGTTAAAACTAAAGGTTAACAACCACCGCAGGGTAAACATAGCATCAATAAATAAAATCAATCTCTTGTTGGAATATCTTGCAAGTACATTGGATGACGTCGACATTCAACTTGTAGGGATTGTGAAAAAATGTTCTCGTTTCCGTTGCTTAATTGGTTAGAGCATCAGACCGAAAATCTGAAAGATCTGGTGTTCGAAGCCCAGCAGAGCTAGAAATATTTTTTTCACAACCTAAAAGAAAGCTGCGTTTCACAACTTTAGCGATCAATAAAAAAAAAATATTGATTAACGACTTGTAGACGAAAAAAAACATTAACATCGTATTATCTAAATAATTCACTCGTCAGAAAACATAACGTCAATTAAGAAAATCAATCTCATATTGGAATATCTTGCAAGTATATTGTATGACGTCGTCATTCAACATGAAGGAGTTGTGAAAAAAAATTTTAATTCTCTTTGTAGCTTAATTGTTTAGAGCATCAGACTTGAAATCTGAAAGATCTGGCGTTAGAATCCTAGCGGAGCTAGAGAGATTTTTTTCAAAACTTAAAAAAAAAGTAGTTTTTCACATTTTTATTGATCAATATAAAAAAAAAATGGATTATCGACCACGTAGACAATAAAAACGTTAACATCATATTATGTAAATAATACAATGGCCAAAAAACAGAACATCAATTAATAAAATCAATCTCATGTTGGAATATATTGCAAGGACATTGAAAGGCGTCGACATTCAACTTGTAGGAGTTGTGAGAAAAATTTTCTCGTCTGTGTAGCTTAGTTGGTTAGAACATCAGACCGGAAATCTGAAAGATCTAGAGCTTGAATCCCAGCGGTGCTAGTGAGATTTTTTCAGAATTTGGAAAAAAGCTGCGTTTCACAACTCTAATGATCAATATTTGAAAAAAATATTTATTATCGACTTGTAGACAAAAAAAACATTAACATTATCTAATATAAATAATTCACTGGTCAAAAAACATAACATCAATTAATAAAATCAATTTCATGTTGGAGTATCTTGCAAGTTAATTGAATGACGTCGAGATTCAACTTGTAGGAGTTGTGAAAAAGAATTTCTCGTCTCTTCGTAGTTTAACTGGTTAGAGCATCGGACCGAAAGTATGAAATATCTGGAGTTGGCATCTCAGCGGAGCTAGAGAGATTTTTTTCAAAACTTAAAAAAAAATAGTGTTTCACAACTTTATTGATCAATATTAAAAAAAATTGCTTATCGACCACGTAGACAATAAAAGCATGAACATCATTTTATTAAAATAATTCAATGGTCAAAAAACATAACATCAATTAATAAAATCAATCTCATGTTCGAATATCTTGCCAGGTCATTGAATGACTTCGATATTCAACTTGTAGGAGTTGTGATGAAAATTTTCTCGTCTCTCCGTAGCTTAATTTGTTAGAGAATCAGACAGGAAATCTGAAAGATCTGGAGTTCGAATCCCAGTGGAGCTAGAGAGATTTTTTTCGTAACTTGAAAAAAAGCTGCGTTTCACAACTTTAATGATCAATATTTTAAAAAAATATTGATTATCGACTTGTAGACAAAAAAGAACATTAACATCATATTATCTAAATAATTCACTGGTCAAAAAAGATAACATCAATTGATAAAATAAATCTTATGTTGGAATATCTTGCAAGTAAATTACATGACTTCGACATTCAACTTGTACGAGGTGTGAAGAAAAATTTCTCGTCTCTGTTGACTTCGAGAAACGAACTATATTCGTGATTGAATTCTCGGCTCCTTCCGAATACAACATCACTACCAAGGAGAAAGAAAAGGAAGAAAGGTATCAAGATCTCAAAAGGGAGATGCAACGACTGTACCCAAAATATTCGGTACAATCAATTGTCCTTGTGATAGGTGATCTCGAAGGTGCGAAACAATCACTGGTTCGTAACCTTAAAGCCATTCCCGCGTGCCAAATATATGCCACGGCACTTGCAAGATGGATGCAGAAAGCTGTCATTCTTGGGTCGCTTCGTGTCCACAAAACACACAAAAGTTTGACCGACCAGTCGTCGTGATTTCGTTGTTTCCTGTGACCACCCATCTCACGGTTGTGATACGTGGCCATTAGTGGGACTCACCGCGGTCCTACTGGGAACCGGTGTCATTTTTTAGATGGCAGTTGCTCCCAGTGGGACCCTGCGATGGTTGTTAACCTTATTATATCCGAAGCAGACACAAGCATCTTCTTCGACAGAATTGGTCATCCTATCTGTCGGCGTTGAAGAAGGTATCTGCGACTAACATGCTGATCGTCCCGGTGCTACTCTACTCGTTTGGGGTGACTCAATGGACGAAGAACGAACTTAAGGCCCTTGATGTCACCACACGTAAGATCATGCATATGCGTAAAAGCTTACATATCAATTCGTCAGTTCCGCGATTATGCATTTCATGCCGTCAAGGCGGACGCGGACTTCTGAATCTCCAGTGTCTTCATAAACGAATTGTTTCAAGTACAGCTTATAGCGTTGCCAATGGCAAATATCCTCTTCTAAAAAATGAATTTTAATTTCAGAAGTGAGGAAAGTGCATTACTCCATCTAGATGCTTCACTTCTGAAAGCCGAAGTGAAAAAAAAACAGAATTTGAAAAATTCCATCAAGAGCTATTCGACAAAAAAATGCACGGATATTTTCACAGGAATGTAGAAAAACAGTCCTTGTCGGAGAAGCAAACTTTCGCTTTTCTCAGATTATCAGGGCTTAATTCAGGTACAGAGGGTTTTATTTTCGCATGTCAGGACGGTGTCATTTCCACCTTAGCATGCCGTGACCGCATTTTATGTCGAGAAGTTCCAAGCGATAGGTGCAGAGCGTGTCATGCACACGCTAAGAACCTAGAAGACATACTATCGGGGTGTCCCACCCACGCAGGAGCTGGAAGGACGTATATTAACAGACATAATGCAGCCCTAAGAGTGCTTCATCACCATCTTTGTCGCTCATACGGTGTTGGCCGCGACCCTGCCCTGCCGAACGCTCCAAGGGAGATAGAGTCAATTGTCCCAAACGATAAGTGGCAAATTTTCTGGAAATACGATTTTCGGACAGCAGTCTCCGTTGCACGCATATTGTTTTCCAAGACTTCAAGAAACGAACTATATTCGTGATCGAATTCTCGGCTCCTTCCGAATACAAAGTCACGGCCAAGGAAAAAGAAAAGGAGGATGACAGTTGCTCCCAGTGGGACCCTTCGGTGGTTGTTGACCTTTTTTTTTAATTATATATATATATATATATATAGTAAAAAACTAAAGGTTAACACCCACCGCAGGGTCCCACCGGGAGCAACTGTCATCTGAAAAAATGACATCGGCTCCCAGTAGGACCGCAGTAAATCCCATTCATGGCCACGTCTCACAACCGTAAGATGGGTGGTCACAGGACACGAAGTGGGGTCCCAAGACCAGCAGGCGTCACCAATCCGACCTCCAGATTGTTCATCAAGTTCAAGAGCATAATTGTGTTGAGTCTTCTTGCAATAGATTATGATTTAGTGTCGTTATAAGGTATCTCGAATAATAATCCTCAACAACAACAACAAAAATAAAGAACAAAAAAATAGAAATAAAGAAACAAAATAGATAAAATAAAGCTTTGGAAAGCAAGCCTGAGAATTTCAGGTATCTTGTGATAAAGAAAAGAAATGTGATAATAATTGATCTGCTATTTGGCAGATTCAGGATCTACCTGACAGAAACAGATTGTTGCTCATTAAAATACTCTTGAACTTAGTTATTCCAGTTCTGTTGAACTAATATAACTCTTTGACTTCGGTTATAGCCGACTTTAAATCAGTGATAATCCAGTGTTCCTTATTTGACGTAGTCCTATCTAATGAGTTCGCCGACTCAAATCAAGGAAAATCGAAATTTTTGAACGTACAATGTTCAATCTTAATGCTGCAATCAGGCAGCTGAGGCAAACTGAGGCCTGTGGAACTACACGAAAACAGCTTACAACTAACTATAGCCTGAAGAGCTACAATAAACTTACACGAAAATGTTAAGAACTACTAATGCAAAATCGCACTAAGGAATCCCTAAATGCGCCCGTGAACTAGAGACGCTTTAGGATGGCGTCCGCTAAGGCCTGAATGAAAGGGTGGTCTGAATCCAAGACCAATTTGTCTCCCGGTTAACAGGTTTCCCAAGTCACGCTTCCTCTTCACGTAGCCGTCTTCAAGCTCGCTCCGCTCAATTCCGATCTCCACCTTTGACCCTGAGGCAGGAGAGTATGGCTCCTTTGGAGCTTTCGGGGTCTACCTGGACCCCGGCGGCAGACGAGGCGTGAGACTGGGACACCGATGGTTCTCCGGCGAGGTCTTCCTCTTTTGCGACTCGGAGGTTGATAGGTGGTATTTGTTCAGGTTTCCGGCGGATCTCCAGTGGTGTTGGGTTCATTCGTGGTTCCGGACTCACCTGAGCTTCTGGATTTTCAGGGCCTTCCCCTCTTCCTTCTGGGAGGAATTTCAGGGTTTCCGGTCTCGGGACTTATACGGGCCTGAACGGACGTTCCTATGGTATCCCGGCATAGGACGGTAACCAGTACGTCCTGTCGATCGGTTCGCTGTTTATTCGGAACAGCGCCGTCTGAATGTGGGCTCGTGGTATCAGGAACGTCTCGTGGCAGGTATGACTCCTGCGTTTCCGGAGCTCTTAAACCTGCCCCGGGCGGAACTTGGGAATCTTCTGTTTCACCTGCAAGCCGCGAAAGAGGACCTTCGTTAACTAGGTACGGATCAATCAACCAGCAGTGTTTTAAATTTTTAATATGAGCTTTCTCGATTATCCCGGACTCATCTTAGATTTCATAAACTACCGGCAATATTACTTTTATAACCTTGAACGGACCGGCATATTTCGGCGATAACTTTTTCGCGACATAATGTATAGCTGAAGATAAAGTATGAGTCCTGCGTCACATAACATCACCTACTTGGTAGCGAATGTCTCGTCTCCTGCGATTATAATATTTCGCCTGGTGATCGGACACTATATCCAAGTGATGGGCGACTAGGTCTCTAAGGGCTGGCAAACGCTTAATCCTACATTCCCAATCCTCTACAGCTAACGGCACAATATCGGGGGCTCCGCAAGTGTCTACGCCGACGCCAGGCGCAGAAGGCGTCAGACATGGCGGTAAATTTGAAAGTGTACAGAGTAAAAATTTTCTGAAAATAGAGAAAATTGTAAAAATTGTAACAATTCCGCTAACACACATTGCAGAATCGATAACAGTTTTAATTAATAAGTTAAAACATTGGAAAGAATTAAATGTCGTTTTTTTTAAAGAATTTGAAAAAGCTAAATTCTGTTTTACTGATCTAATTAATCCGTAAGCACGTCTTTGATAATGTCACGGTTGTCAAAAAATGTGTTATTTCTTCCAACAAAATATCCTGACCAGTGCCCGGTCGGCTCCCGACCATGAAATCTCACCAGGGTTGGCCCGGCCGGTAACCGGGCAGCTTCCAACCATGAAATTCAACCAGGGGTAGCCCGGCCAGGATCCGAACGGAAACCTTGTTTTAGTAGAGCCAACCGGGGAAATTTCTGCACAGGGTTGAACAAAATTAAAAAACTTTCTTCTTAATATATCCACTGATTTTAAGAAACACGACTTTCTGGTTCAAGGACAAAAAGCATACTGAGACAGAGATAAGTGTCTACACCTTAAACGTGAAAAAACAGAGACCACAGATTCATAGAAAAGAGATCAAAAAAGTGCGTATTAAAGAAATACCTAAAGGACTGTACTTGAAATATTTGCACAAACTTCAAAAGTAAATTTATCACCAATTTAATAGTAGTAATATCGTTTTTAAGAAGACTCCTAAATAATTTAAATGTAATAGATTTGTAGTTTTTCATACACAGTCTACGTATTTGATGAGTATTCTAAGAGTATTCAAAGAATCTTCCTTAGACCACCATTATTGCAGGTATCATGATAGGTGATGCTTTCATATATGGAAAGTCTTAGATTAATGTGATTAAGTCATACATGAAACAAACCTCTGGCAACCAAGTGTTCAGCTTGTACCGGAATGCCATGATATAACTTTTTATTTTAGGTAAAATATTTTTATTTTCTAATTATAGAAAAGTAATTGATCTTAATACCTCTGTCGATGTACAAAAATACACAACAGGGGACTATTTTGACCAATTGCATTCCTATAATGTTTTTTTCTCGAATATTTATAAAAATTTAACGCATTTTCAGAAAAATTATACATCTTCGAGGCTTTTAGTGTGCAGAGATCAGCCAACATACTGCAGAATCAGCAGACTCGACTTAATTCTAAAATTTATTTATGTGCATTTTCTTGTGCACAAATTCAAAATGATATGAAAATTTTCAGAACCTACAACTTCGTAATAGCATCACCAATTCCTTCAGTAGGTATAGTTACTAATTCATTTAGTCGGTAGTTCTTACACATTGAATTAGTAGCTTTTTACTGAGTAGCAGTAAACGAATCGGAGCTATTTGAATTAGTAGAAAACTACTAGCAATTAGTAGTTTTCTACTAATTCAGATTTAGAGAGTAAATTGATTCATGAAATCTATTCAGGGGATATTCATTATTTTAAAACTGTTTCTTGCTCATTTCGAGTATCGTCAACAGTCAAGACAATTTTTTTCATTATTGTGATGAAATAAATAGCGATGAGCTGGTCAGTTATATATATATATATATATATATATACCTTCCGAAAAAAGGCGACTTGTCCAACCCAGAGAATTACAGGCCAATAACTTGTTTGAACACGCTGTATAAGATCTTTACAATTCCAATTATTTTCCTGAAAATTGAACTATTTTCTTAAAGAGTCATCTTTGTAATTGAAAATTCATCTTTCTTGACTAAAAATTGTTTTTTGTTGAAAATTCTTCAAATAGTGGTATTGCACTCGGGGTCTTCATTGATTGAGAATTCTACTATTAAATTTTTGGTGAAAAATTCATCTATTGTGGTGGAAAATTTTACTGCTTGGTTGAAAATGAAACCATTCCTTTGAAGATGTCTCCTTCTTGGTTGAATTGGACTATTTCTCATTCAAAATCAAAATATTTTTTATCTGACATGTCAGCTATACTATCTTTTTTGCTGACAATTCATCTTTTAGATTAAAAATAAATAATTATTGAAAGTTTTCAGTACTTTGTTATAAAATAATGATATCTGTTCAAGATTCATCTCAACGAATATAAATTGCTGAGAATTTTATTTTATTTTTTTAAATTTTTTTTTCATGAAAATTCAACAGTTAGAATTTTTGAAAATTCGTCTTTTTTGCTGGAACTCAGCTTTTTTGGATTCGAAATAAAAAATTTGTTGGCTTTGCGGTTAGGAATATAAAGTATACTTTTTTTTATTGGCCATACAGTTTTCAGCCTTACAAATTGAACAACTTGATTGCATTTTTTTCTTCGATTACTGAGAAATCTTTCTTGGGTTTGAAATTCTAATTCTGTTAAAAAATCTTTCGTTTTTGCGGATTCATCTTTTTTGGTACAAAATTCTTCTTCTTAGTATTACTATTAGTCATCTATTCCGTTAAAAATTTAACTACTTTGTTGAATATTCATAGTTTTTGGATGAAGTTTACTGTTCTTGATTCGCAATTACAACCTTTTTTTTGGTTGGAAATATTTCCAGTATTACAGTTCTCGTTCAGAATTCATTGTTTTGGTTGAAAATTAATCTAATTGGTTGAAAGTTGAACAACTTTTTTAAAAATGTATTTTTTAATCAAAGATTTCCTTCTATGGTTGGAAATTGAATTTTTTATTCAAATTTACTTTAATTGAATTTTATTTTTCTTAACTGACAATACAAATATATGGTTCTCTGGTTGAATTTAATTGGGTTTCAGGTAATATTAAGTCTTTTTCACTTGAACTATCAACTATGACAATTTTCGATGATAATTCATCTTTTATGGTTGAAAATTAAACCACTTTTGGTTGAAAGTTGAGCTAGTTATGCTTTTCCTGAAAATCATTAGATGATATTAGTCATTAGAGGAATTATAGTAAAAAACAAATCGCTAAGAAATTATGAGAAATTTATTATCGAAACATCGTTATATCATAGCAATAATAATTATTATTATTATCGAATGATACTTTTTAGCAAGGTTCCGGTTCAAAATTCATCTCTTTTGACTGAAAATTAACTTCTTTCGTGGAACGAAATCATCTTTCTGAATTTACAAGTCAAACAGGTTTTTTAAATATTATACTTTTCCAATAAAACAGCAGAATTTTCCACCGAATGGGAGGAATGTTTGCCAGAATTGTCTAATTTCAAACCCAGCAGTTGTTTTTCCATCTGAGGAAGATTTAATATGTTAGTAGAAGGGATGATACTACAGATGAAATTCGCGATAAAAAAGACAAATTTTTGAAAAAACAGTTGAATTTCAAACCGAAAAGCAGGAGTCTTTAAAAAAGCTGTTTAATTTTCCACGAAACAGTCGCAACAGTATATATATATATATATATATATATATATATAACATAATATGCTTCCTAACGAACTGCATTTTCATTTTTAGTTCAATTTAGTTTCGTATCTTATATTTCGTTTTGTGTTTACAGCAGGATAAATGGAGCGTGCACAAGCGAAGTTTTTGAAGATTACAAATTGGATAATTGTTTGCTACAAAGTTCATAAGTCAGTAGCACAGCTTTAAAGTGAGCAATAATTCTATTAAAAATAAAATTATTTTATCTATGCAGTTCAATTATAATTATTTATAATGATTTTCATTTCATTAATTATGTTTCAGGTCCGCATAAAAAATAATCAGTTTTCCATAAATGTCCAAAATCACTAGCATAGTTACGAGGTGAGCAAAAGTTTCTATTAAAACAAACACTTATGTCAAGAAAGTGTAGGACTTTTTCCGTCTTTTGATATTTTTTGACAAGATCGTCAACATGTTTTGACTCGGATCCGAGTTGAAACATGTTGACGCTCTTCCAAATAATACTAAAAAAATCTGCTTGCTTCGCTGGCACTTTCTCATAGCGCGCTTCGCTCGCAAGTTCGAGCGCGCCTAAGGCGCGCACCTGTTGGATCTTGTGCTTCTCGCTCGATGATATGTTTACCTCGCGCTTCGCACTCGATAACGTATTCACCTCGCGCTACGCGCTCTGACACATTTACCTGACGCATTAGGCTGCTTTTGTTTTATTTATGTCAAGTTGACATAAAAAGAAGAACTAATTTACTTAAGGTTCTATCGACCTTAATGAACACATTCTCATCGAGGCACTCGCGCTTCGCGCTCGATATTTAATTTAAAAATCATGTGAACCTCGCGCTCCACGCTCGTTTCTATTAATCGTATGATAGAAACCCAAAAGTTTGAGCGCGCTTACGCAACGAAAATATGTTATGTTCTATGTGCTTCAGATAAAAATGACAAAATTTGTATTTGATTCAAAATGAAGAAGGAAATTCCTTTACGTCAGCGTATATTTCCGTATCTTTCTAATGAATCGTACGATCAGAAAGATTTTTTCCAACCATCTGAAAATGGGGAGGAAAAATTATCCAAATGGTTTTTGGAACATGTATATAATAAATTTCTAAATAATTGTTAAATTATTAATATTATTATACTATTAAGCCATTTCCCTTTCGGGGAAGGCGTGACTCGCTCGGTTGGAAAATAGTAGTATTGGGAAGGAGGTATAGATTTTTCAGATTGATATAGAATTTTCATGTTATTTATTTGAATAACACGTTCTTTCCGCACCACTGCTCTGATCCAGGCTGATGATCAATCTCTGTAGCGATCACCATAAGTGAAGAGCTTCACAAGGTTGTTATGTGAGGTTCCCCACTCGGGCACATTAGCATCCAAGGTCTTTTGTTTCAGGCGTCATTCACTCTACTCACATTGTTTTTATAAACTATTTGTCGCCAAACTTTTCTGTTCTGGCACACTCCTCTAGCTTCCTCCTGTTTCTATGGCTTCTTATGTCTTTTTTGATTGAGGTCTCATTCACACATTCTAACCATTCTTTCCGCAGTTTGCCTCTGGGCATACTGCCATTTACTTCACAACCCTTTTTCTTCGTCTCAGGTGCACATAGAATATCTAGTTTCCTTACGTGCATAGTTTCTCGTAGTTCTCTTACCTTAAGATCATTCACTTCTCTAGCATTCCAAACACCCACACATTACTACTATCCAACCGAGCAATTCACGCCTACCCCGAAAGGGAAACGGCTTAATGATATAATAAAAAAAAGAAGAAAGTTTCAGATATTAAAAGCCAGAATTTTACATGTTTTTTAGGCATGCAATTTTATGTTGAAAATTATATTTTTTAACAGGCCTTTGGTAAAAGATACTAAAAATAAACAAAATAATTTCCTCTAAAAAGGGGGCCTGCAATAATAATAATATTATAATAGAAATTAGAAAGAATCTGTATTATCATCGGAGTTGGTGACGATCGATCATGTGTAGATAACTTTCACTTACTGAGAAACTGAAAATCAACAATATCGATTTAAGGTAACTCCTTAAATAACAGAAATCCTTAACGTCTTCTCAGACTACATGATAATCACTTTCTGAAAGTAAAATATCTCCAGGGATCACAGCGGTTCAATAGTTCAATTTTCGGTAAAAAGGGAGATTTTTCCGAAAAAAGGTAATGCTGCATTCCAATACGAGTATTGTAAATATGTCCATCGATCTCGGTTGTTTCTTTGTATTAATTTGTTCCTAATCATGATCGTTTCGTCAAACTTCCGATAAATTTCGAACGATAATATCGAATCTGTCATAATAAAAGTGACTTTGCAGAGTTTTTCAGAAATTAATGTAATATGTAACATTCAAAATAGAAAGGGAATCGACAGAGCAGATTCTACCCACTCTAGGGTCATTAGAGAAGATATAAAAATAAAAATATTGTTTTGAACATTTAAATAGCGTAAAATATACAAGATTCAAAACATAAATTAATTTACAATTTTTACAAATTCTGATATAGCTATGTTATTGTGATATTTACCTGCGAACTAAAAATAAATTTTAATTTAAGTAACGTTTATAATATGAATAATGGAATATACAACGTTATAAAAATTCGATAAAAATTTCAGTATTTAACAGTACATTAGCTTATGCTTTAATTTGAGTTGGAGCTTAAAGTAGAACTTCCTCAAGGGATAATTATATTTAATAATTATTTTGAGTACTAGAACATCCTCCATTGCAAAATAAGAAAAAAGTCACTAAAGGAACCAGAATTACATGTGTGTGGGGCAAAATTTCTCAAGTGGGCCAAACTAGAGCCTATCGAAAACAAATTTTCTTTATCCAGAGTTTTAAGGCGAAAAAGTTTTATTTGGTTGGGAATCATAAAAACCCTTCTGAAATTTTTTGAAAGAACCAGAACTAACATACTTTTATCTGATACGCCGTTTGCGTATATTATTACTTATTTTAAAAGTATTAAAAATTAATCAAAATTTCTATCTGTTTTCCACTTGAATTCCAACTGAATTTTGAATAGACCCCCAGAATAAAATGTAAAAATTTTGAATAGAATTTTGAATGTTAGTTCTGGTTGTTTTACAAAATGTTAGAAAAGTTTTTGTGATTCTCAACCAAATCAGACTTTTTCGCCTTAAAACTCCGGATAAAGAAAATTTTTTTTCGATACGCCCTAGTTTGGCTAACTTGAGAAATTATGCCCCATACACACGTAATTCTCGTTCCTTTAGAGGCTTTTTTTGCATTCTCATCTCAATGAAAAGGTATTGGTTTTATGTGAAAATTGACATTCGCGGATTCAATCAAATGTCGACGTTTTGAGGCCCCCTGAGTCAGAAAAAACGGTTTTTACGAAGGTGTCTGTCTTACTACATAATTATTACGCGGATGTTACGGCGCTATAAAAAAAAGCGATTGAGTGTAAAATATTTGAATCGGAGAATTTAAGAATGCCGATTCACGCGGATTGCGGTCTATTGGTTTGTGAAAATTTTAAGGTCGAGTCTAAACGTACGGACTTGAAAGGTTTCTTTTAGTTTATATTTATTTTCCATTGTGGAAAAGAACGTGGAAACCACTGACTGTATACGCGAATAAGCTGGGCTAATTGTGAATACATTTAATTTTAGTAAAGCGGGTGGATTTATAATAAATGAGGCTTAGGAAAGGGAATGAAAATTGAAGTAGGAAAATGATTTAAAAAAAAAGATGGGAGAAATAAGAAGCAGGCTTGCAAAAACTGAAAGAATGATATGACAGATTGAGGTTATATTTACTCTTGTTTGTCTTTGAAGATTGCCACTCACCTAAAAATATTTCACAAGCAGAAAAATATGTTTATAAATCACTAAAATATCCCATTTAGAGAAACCCGGAATGTGTCAATGTTTTTAACCACAAAAACACACGAAACAAATCACAGGGGTGCTTTTGCGCCCCACACGAGACGTTGACAAGGTGTAAGGTTTTGATCAACATTACCTCTGTGACCTGTCACAGGGGTGTTTTTCCGCCCCCCCCCACGAGAAACTGGAAAGAAGTGGGGGTTTGACCATCATTATTTCTGTGACCAATCACAGGGGTGCCTTGCTCCCTCCAAGAGAAGTTGGAAAGGGGTATGTTCAAAATAGGTTTTTTTTAAGCTGGTTAACAAAAAATTTTTGGTACTGATAATTTTTGTTTACTGGTATCCGTGCAGAAATTGCCCCGGTTGGCCCTACTACAACAAGGTTTCTGGTCGGATCCCGGCCGGGCTACCACTGGTTGGATTTCATGGTCGGGAGCCGCCCGGTTACCGGCCGGGCTAACCCTGGTTATATTTCATGGTCGGGAGCCGGCCGGGCCAACCCAGGTTAGATTTCATGGTCGGGACCCGACCGGGTACTGGTCAGGATACTTTTTTTTGGTAGAAATTACACATTTTTTAAGATCCGTGAAATTATCAAAGACTTACTTACGGATGCTAGATGAATTATTATTTGAAAAGTATAATTCAAAGATTTACAAGATCAGTAAAACAGAATTTAGCTTTTTCAAATATTAAAAAAAAAACAAACATTTAATTCTTCCCAATGTCTTAACTTATTAATTAAAACTGTTATCGATTCTTCAATATCTAATAGCAGAATTGTTACAATTTTTACAATTTTCAGAAAATGTTTACTTTGTACACTTTCAAATTTACCGCCCAGTCTGACGCTTTCTGCAACTTGCACTCATTTCGCGTCGTCTCCTCGAAGTTAACAAATAAAACCCGGTATTAAAATCAACCTTATTTCAGTAATCAGTTTAAAAATCCCAATTAATGCGCGAATAATTATTATTTTGCATTAAAGTATAGTGTTGTGTATTCATTTTTTCCTTTCCTACTTCCTAGCCTCAAATCACCACGTCGTTTCCAAATTAAAACAATGGATAGGAAATTCTAGCATTAGTGATTGAAATTCTTCTCTAATTTCCTCGCAAGAATTTGATAACTTGATTTTGCATTTAAAGTTCACCGTATTCTTTACGATGAGCCTTAAAAGACAATCCAAGTTACCAATTTCTCGCCTGAAGCAACATTTTTCTTCCATAATCTATTCTATTACCCCTTTCATAATCTCTTCTATCTTCTCTTACATCATCAGAAGATGCAGTCGCTTCTTGCTTTCCATTGTGAACCAGACTCCAGCTTTTATTTTCTAGATCGGCTTGGGAAGCTAGTTCTATAGCTATGTCTAAGGTAGAAGGGGACTTTTCGCGAATAAAAGTTACAGTATCTCGATCTAAACCGCGCATAAAATTGCATATGGCATTTTCCCGGTATTCTTTACAGCGTTCTTCGCCGGTCTCCCCAGGATTTTTATCCATTACTTTTATGACGATTTTGTTTAAAATTTCTGTTACACGCGCTGCATAATCGATGACACTTTCGTCTTTTGCTCTTTTTACCGCGGCCAATTCCTGTGACAATTGACTTATGTCTGATTTTGGCGAGTATATTCTTTGAAGTATCATTAACAATTCTTCCAAACCGAGACCCACTTTATCTTGTATGTGTTTACGAGTGGCTCCCTTAATTCGTGTCTTAATTAAAATCACTAGATAACTCATTTCATGAACATCTATGAAGAATTATATCACGAGCGATTTTTATTCCTTCACTTACTTTCGGTCGTTTATTATAAATCTCATCGATTTCTGTTGTTAAAAATGGGGCCGTTCCTTTAACTACTTCGCGTCTTGGCAAATCATCAAAGGTCCTATCGTTATGCTCAGAACTTGAGGAAATAGATTCAGCACTGCTACCGGATTCACGAACTAATTTTTTATTACGGGACGTTGGTTCAGGCCATTTAATGTTTTCAATCTAAGAGATTGAACTATACGCACAGCTAAAGTAGTAGCAGTCTGGTGTAGTAGATTCTGAAGATACTAGACATCGATGAGGTCCTAGTTAAGCCCTCTGAGTCCTTCTGGTCCTTATTAGGTCGCACGGTGCCGTATCCCTCTTCCGTACCGGGCCGGTCCAACGTTGTTGTAACCCTCCTCTGTTGGGTGCCAGTAATCTCGTTCTGATGATTTTAAAGATTTTGTTGTTTGACTTACAAAATCATTTAAGCTCGCAGTTGACAGAAGGAATTTATTTGTGGTATCTTCCTCAACTGACCCAAGTTTACGGTGCAGCATTCCACTTCTGACACCAATGTTACATCCCAGGATCTGCAGTCGAATTTGATTTCGTTTTAGCCATTTGTTGATTCGTTGATATAGTTCGGAATGCTGCCGTTGAGTGGTGGAAACCACTGCCGCAAAATGAGGTCAAGTTTTAAATAAGTATACCATTGTTTATGATCACGAATTAACAATATTTATTTAATGTCTCTTGTTTCACTTCCAAGTTGACAATCATAATTTTAATTAATGCACTCAAGTGCATTAATTTATAACAAATCACGTTGATTTTATAAGTTCATTATCGTTTTGGAAGTTCAATTCGATTTGAGTTACAAACTTTCTAAGTTAAAAAAATACAAGAATTGAGTTTCGCAGGTTAAAAGTACTTTTCGACAGAGTTGTAGATCAGAAATCTGACAAATTTCGCTGTGCGCGCCTTTTTATAACCAAAAATATGGGAGGATACTTATTTCCTCTCCTAGGCCAAGAACCAATCACTTTGCTGACGTCATGGAATTTTCCTACTGATTAACTAATAGTAAAGTAGGTCACTTTACTCCGCCTACAGGATATGAGTCATAAAATGAGTCATTCGATGATTGACATTTCTAGATAAAACATAATCGCGAAAATGCATTCTACACTTCAAAAATATTAATATTGATACATTTATAACTTACTTTTACGTATAGAATACTTCTTACAGAAAGTCATATGCATCCCCATATTAGGATGGACTAACTATGCTAACCTTTATGACATTTGCACCTATCCTAATATGATTTTGACATCTAGCTTAAATACTCAATCATATACAGTCTATTCAACAAGAGCGTGTGGTCTGTACTTTCAAAACTATCAGAGATTTTTAAACGTTTTTTCCAATTAAAGTGCGTTCAAAGGACTAATACGCTTTCACGATACGGCTTCAATATCGCTAAACTTTTTAAAGCCGTCTTCTTGTGTTCCCATCCAAAAGGACCAAAAATGTCCTTCGCAGTGGCTGCTAAATACTTAAAAAAGTCACAGTCGTTTATCATGAAGTGGGGTGAGCGGTATAAAGTCAGTGGAACTGTCGACGATCTTCCTGAAAGAGGAAAAATGCGTGCAACAACCAGCAAAGAGGACAAAGCGATCGTACAGCTATTTAAGCGTACCCCCACTCTCGGTTTGTGAGATGCCAAGGCTATACTAGCCAAAAAGGGAGTACACATTAGTATCCATACCATACGACAGCGATTGGCCAAATAGAAGATGCAGTGCCATAGCACGAGGCAAAAACTCCTACTCTCAGAAACCCATATCGAAAAACGGAAGTCATGGGCTGCTGAAAATCTCGACCGGGACCGGTCGAACGTGATTTTTTCTGACGAAGCGTCGTTCTGGGCATGGGTTTCCATTAAGTATGCCTGGTCTACGGCTGGCAGTAGATTTCTCCAGCGGACCATTAAACACCCAGTGAAGGTCCATGTTTGGGGATGCTTCTCTGAGCGCGGTTTTGGATGTTTGGAGCTCATCATCGAGAACCTCAACGCTCAGAAAATGTTGCAGATATACCGACGTGGTCTTCTAAGGTCTGCTAAAAAGATGTTTGGAGCCGATAATGTAAATTGGATCTTGAAAGAGGATAACGACCCGAAACATCGAAGTTGTTTCTGCACCGCTTGGAAAGCGAAAAATGACATCACGACCTTGGACTGGCCATCACAGTCCCCAGATACCAATCCAATCGAAAACGTCTGGAGTATCTTGAAGAGGAAGCCTGCCGGGAAACATGTCTTCGCCCTAAAACAGCTGTCACAAAAAATTAAAAAGTTATGGCTAGATTTACCAACGAACTATGCCGAAAAATCAGTTGAAAGTATGCCAAGAAGGTGCCAGGCCATTCTGGATAACGATGGAGACTGGACCATTCACTAAGTGATTGCGTATTAGTACTTTGAAAGTACTTTAATTTAGAAAAAAAGTCGTTCAAATATCTCTATTAGTTTTAAAAATACAAACCACACGCTCTTGTTGAAAATACTGTAATTATTTCGAATGTTTGTGACCAATTCTCGATTATCAAATTCCACTTTTTTCACGCTTCAGAAAAGGAAATGGAAAAAATGGAAATATCACCTTTAAAATGAGAATAGAAACATGATAAGATATCTACTGGTTCTAGAATTGTCATGAAGAATGTGGAAGCATAACCAAGACAAAAATCCGACGGTCCATTGGTGACTACATTTTCTGGTCTGTTGTTTTTCGCACGTTAACAAAAGATTTAAATTCGACATTCGACTGCCGCTCGACGAACTGATTTTCGTCTTGAAAGCAGAAGATCAGAGAAAGAAATGTTCCATAAAAAAAGTTATTGCGCTCTGAGGAGGAAATTCTAAGGAAGTAATGATCTTCAGACACGTCATTTTTTAAGGTCATTTCAGGTGAACATCTCATTTGTTGTTGACATTCAGCCAATAAAGACAAGATATCAGGAGGAAATCAATATCCAGCATAGGGAAACATAATGTTTTTAACATCCAGCTAATAAAGGCACGACATACACAATACATAGTCAATATCCAGCCAACGAAGGCAAGATATGAGCAGGCTGTTGCCAGTTATCAGCTAAGGAAGGCAAGATATGAGCAGGATGTAGTCAATATCTAGCCAATGAAAGGAAGATATGAGGAGTTTGTAGCCGAAGAGCTAACCCAAAGGAACCAACCCGAACGAATCATCGCGAGCAAAAAAAACCCGAACGAATCATCGTAAACGAATCAACACGAACACGAACCATCGCGAACACGAACGAACCGAAACCAAGTATCCCTATATATATTGGCAACAAACTTCTCATATCTGGCGTTCATTGGCTGGATGTTGACTACATCCTGGTCATATCTTCCCTTCATTGGCTGAATATTGGCAAGCCTGCTCATATCTTGTCTTCGTGGGCTGGACATTGACTGAGTCTTGCTTATGTCATGCCTTTATTGGCTGGATGTCGACAACATCATGCCTTTCTTGGCTGGATATTGATTTCTTGCTCATATCTTGTCTTTATTGGCTGAATGCCAACAAGAAGATTACCTTTCTACCAAACAGTTGCATATATCAGCAAAAAATATAAAACTTCCACCCAAAGAGATGAACTTTCAATTAAAGTGTTAAATTTTCGATCAAGATTTTTAAGTAAAGAAAAAAAATTGTTGAATTTTCTACAAACAATTGATTTTTCATCCTGAAAATATGAATTCTCAACAGAAGTTAATTTTGAAACAAAAGGTGGACATTCTTAACAAAATAGTTGAATGTTCAATAAAATTAAATTTGATACTAATGAATATAAGTAGTTAGTAATAAATATAATATTATCATACCCTGAAAGTCCAAAAGTAAGAATTTTGAGGTTAGAATTCAGATCAATCTTTTTTTTTCAATTATGTATTAGGAACAGAAATTTACGATCATAATTAAATGTATACATCATATAAAAAAAATACTTACTTTTATCAGCAAAAACAGACAATTTTGGGCCAAAACACTGAAAAACCACTACAACAGAATCACAGATCATTTCCGTAAAATATGTTACAGAACAAAAGACGCACGCCGGCATTCGCTATTCGCTATGTAATAGAAAGTCAAACTTGATTAACCTGTCAACGCACGACTTCCCCCAACGACAATTTCTATTGGATGAAGAAAGAACGAAGCTGGCGGCAACGAGCAAGCGGCAGATATAAAGGAATCGAAGTGGTCGATACCAATGTAAAAAGTATCGATACCTCGATGCATCGACCTTCTAAGTCTCGGTATCGATACTTTCGAAACTTTGTACTCGATACTTAAAGTATCGCATCGGTATCGCCCATCCCTACCAAGTACACTCGGAGCCGTTCAGCGGGGCTAGCTGAGTGGGCGGATCCACCCGGGCGAACCGTTCAGAAATCACCAGAGTGACGGGTGGGGGTCACTCGATGGGTGACTATTTCACCCGTCGAAAAAAGGTAGGTGGATGCGAGTGTTAAAGTTGATTTTCCTTGATATCGCTTTTAGTAGTTCTGCCCTAGGTCCTTCAACTTTCAGTGGGTATGTAGCATTACGTGTTATCTTAATGAAAGGAAGAAGTTCATAGACTCCCGCTTTCAGTTGATAACCGTTCATGTTATCAAGTTTTTGAGGAAAGAATTTAGTTTTAGATGAAAAATTCTTCTTGGTGTAGATTTCAGTGAACGGATTCCAGTGATGCAGGGAAGTAATTTCTTGTCGCTCCTCGAAAAACTGATTAGACGATTCCAAAATGACAACTTCAAGAATACTAACGTCCAAAAATTGCTGTGCCCACATTCTGCGGAGTAGAATTTCGTAAGTGAATCCTTTGTTGACTGATAAATGTAAAATTAAAACTTTGGGTCGAATGCGTACTCCTAATGATTGTATCACAAGATTCATCTGCTCGATCAAGTCGGATGTTATAACCGAAAGTTTTTCATATTCTTCAGATGCCTTGATTTTAACAAATAATGTGGTCTCTCGTGGATTTTGCAAGGCTGGAAATACCTTTAGATATGAAAGGATAAATTCGCTAGAATTTTGCAGATTCGCTGTGATTAGAGGAGTTTCTTTTCCAACCGTGAGAATTAGATCATCAATTCGAGTTTGAAATCTGTATCGATTTTCTATACATAAAAACATTGTCTGATAGGGATGTACTTCTGAAATATATTTTGATAAACTCCTTAACCAGTATGTCTCCTTTCCATTTCTGAGAGGAATCCACAGGATGATGATAATATAGATGCAGTAACATTTTAACATTGTGACCTGATTCCTGAAAGACTTTTTGAAGAATTATCATTTGATAGAGAAATTCCAAAAATTGAGACGTGCTTGTTTGAATTCTTTAGTATGAATATTCCCTTGGCTATGTGAACTTCGGGTTTTGTCTAGATGGATCGCATGTCAGTCAATAATTATCAAGCATAAAAAAATTGAAGTTGTAGTTAAATTGGAAAATACACGTTTTCTATCTATAATCTTCATTAAAATTTATCAAACTTGACAAAGACTCCACGATACTTGGTGTGTAGACAGACATATTTTATGATTGTAGAAAAATTATTCATTATTTGTTCAACACATATATACATATCGATACATGTATAAATGTATACTTTGATGTTTCTTCATCATTCTCCCATATCTTTCCAATTACTAGAATACAATATGTTTCTAACTAAAATCTAATCTTACTTACAGTTATTACACTGGACAGATTCCGTTTTTTCGAATCAAAAAGAACTAAAAAGAAAATCGAATAAAAAAACAGAAGCTTGGGTTCAGGCTTTTTAAAAAATCCAAATTTGTTCACTTAGGCTTAGCTAGATGAAAAGATATAGGGGAAAGTGCTGTTGAACATTGTGTGAATTTTATTGTCACCTTTGCTATCCTTACCTATACTTATTTTCACGAAGCCATCTTTTTATTTTGGTATTTATCACCTCTAATCTTTAATAAAATTATATAGTTAGCTGACAATAAGAAATATTCTTTCGAGAAAAGTGGTGAGTTATTGATTCACCTGTTTACAGAATGCAAGTTAGATTGAAAGATATACATTTTTTTATTGTTTCTTCAATTTTCATTTTAATTGAACTTGACGAGCTCTCAACGATTGTCGCTTTTCAGATATGAATATTTCATGATTCAAAGGAAATTATTTATTGCATTTCAAAGCCAAAATGGAATGTTCAATAATGAAAATTTTTTTATTCAAAATTTTTAATTTTCAAGTTAAGAAGAAAAGCTTTCAACAAAACAGTTGAGTTTTCAACCAAATAGTTAAATTTTCAACCAAAAAGATGAATTTTCTACTAAAAAAGACGAATTTTCAACCAAATATATAATTTTTTACCAAGTAGTTTCATTTTCAACTAAAAAAATTATTTTTATACAAAAAAACGCATTTTTAGCAAGTTACATACATTTTTAACTAAATATTCTGAACAATGGATGTAATGTCAGATCAATTTTTTATTTAAAAAAATTAATTTTAAACCAAAAAAACGAATTTTTAACTAAAATTATGAATCTTCATAAAAAAAAAACTTTAAAGAAAGTTGTTTAATTTTCAATGTAAAAAATTCTATTTTTTAAATTAATTGGATAAATTATAGATGCAGTCGGACTCATAACACTATTTACACTATTTGGCACTTTTTTTGCCCGATGACACTATTTTTTTACTACGTAAAAAAAGACGAATTTTCAACAAAATAAAAGGAATTTTCTTTCAAATAAGTGATTTTTCTTCTCATAAAGTATGAGTTTGAAAGCAAAAATGGAATAGTTAAATTTTCGGATAAACAAATTAATTTTTAACAAAAAAAAAATGGAACTTTCAATACAAATGTTAATTTTTCAACCAAAGAGGTGAATCTTAACAAAATACGCATTTTTAACTAACTTTCATAACTTACAACCAAGTAGTTAAATTTTCAACAAAAAATATGAATTTCCAACCAGAAGAGATCAATTTTCAAATAAAAAAGACGAATT
>JAABKJ010075445.1:156289966-156336007 GCA_011634705.1 Andricus grossulariae | reverse complement strand
TCTAAAAAGTTAATCAGTAAAATTGTAGGATATACTAATGTTAGGGAAAATTTCGTAATAATAGTCAGCGCCAAATTTTAACTGACTACCTTAATAAATTGAGTTAAGATTTATATTATGAATATTAAAAAATATTTAATTGTACTGAATACTAAGGTGTACATTTCACAAATATTTTAAATATTTTACAAAAATGTAAAAAGATTCCAAAATATTTCAGAGAATTTTCTAGATTTCATAAAGATTTTAAGTGTTTCAAGAGATTTCAAGGAATTCACAAAGATTTCAAAATATTATTTCTGTTTTATATGTTTAAAATGATTTGAAAACATTTTTAAACCTTCCAATATTTTGAAATTATTCAAATTTTTCGTGATTTTTTTTTTTAAATTCTGCAAAATTAAAAAAATTGTCTTCAAATCTTTCAGATTCTTCTTTGAAAATTATTTACTGTTTTTTTAAATTTATTTCTTTGGTAGAAAATTTAACTATTAGGTTGAAAATCCCCTTAAAAATTCAATTTTTGATTGAAGATTCATGTATTTTGTTAAAATTAACCCTTTTTGTAGAAAATTAATCTTTTTCGTTGACAATTCATTTCTTTGATTGAAAATTAGTTTTTTTCATTGAAAATTCATTTTTTAACTGAAAATGTAACTATTTTACTTTTTGTCGAAAATTTATATTTCTCGATAGAAATTTAATTTTCTTGGTTGAAAATTCATCTTTTTAGTTAAAAATTCACCTATTTTGTTTAAAATTCATTCATTTTGTTGAAAATTTATATTTTTGGCAGAAGATTCAACTATTGGGTTCAAAATTAATTTTTTTGGCTAAAGATTCATTATTTTAGTTAAAAATTAATTTCTCTGCTTAAGTATCTATTTCATAGAAAAACCTTTTTTTTTGCGTTGAAAATGCATTTTTTCAACAGAAAATTGAACTTTTCCATTTTTTTTTAATTTATCTTTTTTGATAGAACTTTAATTTTTTTGGTTGAAAATTCATCTGTTGGGTTGAAAATTTAACTATTTTGTTGAAAATTCATCTATTTCATTGAAAATTTGTCTTTATTTTTGGTGGAAGATTCAACTATTCGGTTAATAATTTATTTTTCTGGTCGAAGATTCATTAGTTTAGGTAAAAATTATTTTTTTGCTTAAAAATTTAATTTTTTTCAATTTATTATTTTTTGTGTTGAAAATGAATGTTTTCAACTGAAAATTCAACTGTTTAAGTTTGTTTTAACATTCATGTTTTTAACTTGAAAATTCTGCTATTTATTTTAAAATTGCTGTATTTTGTCCAAACTTTGTCTTTTATGGTAGAATATTAATCTTTTTGATACCAATTAACCATTTGGGATTTTTCGTCAAAAATTTACCTTTTTGGCAGAAAATGTAACAAGCGTGCTACGCGCGCGCATGCGTGTTTTTAGGAATTTCAAAAAAAATTTAATTTTGTGGATCAAAAATAAACAATTTTAAACAAATTCAACACATTTTTCTGAACTCTTGGAAATTGTAATGTGTTTAAAATATTTATAATTACAAAATTAGGAAAACTTTAGAAATTAACAGATACTTTTCTACGTTATATTTCTTAAACGGAAAACATTAACTTTTGTATTTCAAAGTGGTGAAGACCTTTTTTCCATTTATTATTATTATAAAATTATCGAATATATTATTTGGATAACATACAAGATATTTCAACCAAAAAATATATCAATTTTAAATAAAAAATGGTGGAATTCATGCCAAAAAAGACAAATTTTTAACAAAATGGTAACATTGTCAACCAAAGAGATAAATTTATGACTAAAATTATGAATATTCAGTAAAAAAATGAATTTTTAACAAAGTGTTGAATCCTCGACCAAAAAAGATTAATTTTCAATCAGTTGCATTTTTAATCGGAAAACACAACTTTTCAACAAAATAGTGGAATCCTCAATAAAAATAGATTAATATTCAATCCAAAAAGACGAATTTGCAACCAAATAGTTCAAATTGTTTCAATTGCTTTAAAAAATTTCAAATGTTTTCAAGAGATTTAAAAAGATCTTAAATATCTTTGGGTATTTCAAAATATTCAAATGAATTTTCAAGACCTTCAAAAAATTTCAAAGGAATTAAAAAAACGTCAAACGATTTTTAATATTTTAGGGTATTTACAAAAATGCCAAGTAAAATGTTCAATACCTTTACAAAATGTCGAAGGATTTTAAGAGATTTTAAAGGGTTTGAAATATTTCAGGCTATATTCGAGGATTCCAAGAAATTTTAAATTGATTTTAGTAATATGATGTGATTTAAAAGGATTTGTTATATTCTTGGGTATTTTAAAACATTCAAAGGAATTTTTAAAGACTCTAATCAATTTCAAGGGATTTAAAAGAAAAATCACAGGATTTACAATATTTTAGGGTATTTAAAAAATTCCAAGAAAAAGAATCAATAGCTGTAAAAAAATGCAAAGGATTTCAAGAGATTTTGAAGAATTTTAAATATTTCAGGGTATATTTGACGATCCCAATGAGGCTTTAATTGATTTCAGTAATATAATGTGATTAAGAAGGATTTGAAGTATTTTTGAGTATTTTGAAAGATTCAAATTAATTTTCAAGAGCTTGACAAAATTTCAAGGGATTTCAAAAAACGTCAAAGGATTAGCCATATTTTAGGGTATTTTAAGAGATTTTATAGCATTTAAAATATTTTAGGGTATTCAAGAATGCCAAGTTAATTTTGAATTTATTTTAGAGATATAATGGAATTGAAAATAATTTACAAAAACGTCAAAGCATTCAAAATATTTTAGGGTATTTTAAAAAGTTCCAAGAAAATGTTTCAATAGCTTTAAAAAATTTCAAATGTTTTCAAAAGATATAAAGGGATTTAAAATATATTGAAATATATTACAGGATTTCAAGAAACCCTCAAGTTATTTTAGTATTATAATGGATTTAAAAAGGATTTAAACAATTGTCAAAGGATTTAGAATTTTTTAGGTATTTAAAAAAATTCCATGAAAAAGTTTCAATAGCGTTAAAAAATTCAAATGTTTTTAAGAGATTCCACAGGATTCAAAATATCTTTGGGTACGTTGAAAGATTCAAAGAAAATTTCAAAAGCTTTAGAAAATTTCAAAGGATTTAAAAAAAAATCGAAGGATTTTCAATATTTGAGGGTATTTAAAAAAAATCCACGAAAAATATTCATTAGCTTTACAAATTTCAAAGGATTGAAAGGATTTGAAATATTTTAGGGAATTCAAGGATTCTAAGCATCTTTGAATTGATTTTAGAGATATACTGGAATTGAAAATTATTGGAAATATTTTTGGTTATTTTAAAAAATTTAAATGAATTTTCAGGAGCTTTGAACAATTTAAAGGGATTTGAACAACCGTCAAAGCATTTACAATGTTTTAGGGTATTTCAAAAAATTCCAAGGAAAAATTTCAAAAGTTTAAAAAATTTTTAAATGTTTCTAAGAGATTTTAAAGGATTCGAAATATCTTTGGGTATTTTAAAAGATTCAAAGGAATTTTTAAGAGCTTCAGAAAATGTCAAAGGATTAAAAAACGTTAAAGTATTTCGAATATTTTAGGGTATTTTAAAAGAATCCAAGAAAAAGTTTAATTACCTTTAAAAAACACCTAAGGATTTTAAGAAATTTTGAAGGATTTTGAATACTTCAGGGTATTCAAGGCGGCAATTTTGGAAATCTTTTGAAATGTTTTGAAATCTTGTTCAATTTTATCTTAAAATTAATTTATCAAAATAAAAGATCATTTAAATTTTGATCGTAATCTTAAAATAACTTGGTTATTCTCTTGAAACCTTTCGAAATTCCTGAAACCCTATTTTTTCGAAATTTTCATAATCTATATTTCGTTTAAAATTTTTTGAAATCATTTTCAATTCTTTGTTTCTTTTCTTAATTACTTTTGAACCTTTTCAAAATTTCTTCATATTTCTTGAATGAAATTGATTTTTTTTTAATTTGGTAATCAAGCAAAAAATCTTCTACTTTCTTCTTCGGAATTTGAGGAAATCATTTGAAATCCTGAAAAATAAAAACATTTTACCAAAACATCTTCCAGACTATTGTTCTTCAGTTTTCGATATCTCATGAAATCATTTTAAATTTTCTCTTAAAATCATTTACTAAATAAAACATTATTAAAATCTTCCAGATTAAATTTTGGAAATATTTTGAAATAATTTTCAATTTTATCTTAAAATTAATTTTTGAAAGTAAAAAATCAGTTTTTGAAAAATCAAAAAAAAATTGTAATCTTGCAAAATTCAAAATTTGTTGATTTAAAATCGTTTACATTCTTTTTCAAAATCATTTTTTGAAATTTGTTCAAAACTTCTCAATATGTTTCAAAGTGATTCGAATTTTTCATAATTTTTTTTTTCACTGAAAATTAAAAAAAAAATGACTAAAAAGCACCTTTCTCAAAATCTTCAAGAATTGAAATTTTTTCAAAACTTCTCAGTATCTTTTAAAGTGAGTAGTATTTTTCCTAAAAGAAATTTTTAATTCTGCAAAATGAAAAAATTGCCTCAAAATCTTCCATATACTTTTCTGAAAATTTTGGAAATCTTTCGAATTGTTTTGATGTCTTGTTAAATTTATAGAAAAGTTTTTCATTTTCTTGAAACCTTTCATCCTTAAAAAGATTCTAAATTTTTTCTTGAAAACCTTTAAGTATCGATTTTCTTTTAATTTTATGAAATCGACATTTTTTCAATTTTATGAAGTCTTTGCAAAACTTCTTGATATTTTTCAAACTGACACTCATTTTAAAACATATTGAGGAGTTTTGAAAAAATTTCAAAAATAATATAAACCTTGGAACGATTTCAAGAAGATTAAAACAAAATATAGATTTTTGAAGTTTTCGGAAAAAGATGCTTTTTAATAATTTTGCAAGGTTTCAAGAAAATAATGGTTTTCTTTAAAAGATTTCAAAGATTTCCAAAATTGTCGAAAAGGAATCTGGAAGATTTTAAAGCATTTTTTTTACTTTTCAATTTAAAAAAAAAATTATGAAAAATTCGAAACACTTCAATCATCACTTAAATCACATTTCGTTTCAAAAAATAATTTTGAAAAATAATGTAAAAGAGTTTAAAGCAAAAATTTTTTATTTTGCAACATCACAACATTTTTTTAATTTTTCAAAAAATGATTTTTTACTCTGAAAAATTAATTTTAAGATAAAATTGAAAATTATTTCAAAGTATTTCCAAAATTAAATCCTGAAGATTTTAAGGCAATTTTTTGCATTTTGCAAAATTTTGAAAAATTTTTAGGAAAAATCTAACACATTTTAAACTATATTTAGAATTTTTGAACAATTTCCAAAATAATTTCAAGAAATTTAAAACAAAATGTAGATTTATTGAGAAAATCAAAAAAGTTAGTCTACCCATGTTGGTAAAAGGCTACGTAATCACTGTATGAAACTAATGGCGAAAAAAAAAAGGTTGGACTTTTATACAGAAAACTTGTTTGCGATTTTATTTAATTCAATGACTATTTGAACCAAAGCGGAAAAACAAAGTGCTATTTAATGCCACGCTCATGACACATTGCCCAATCAGAATCATGCAAATAAAAAAAAGATGTTATTTACATTTCGCAGACTGAGTATATATGTGACGGACAATTTTTTTGTTTGAACAAAAAATTCAACTATAGCGCTTATGAAATATTGTATTAGAGCAAACTTGCAGAAACGTCTGAAAGTTGCACTATATGTTGAATTGAATTTGGAGCGTTGTTTAAAAAAAAATAGATAAATTTCTGAAGACATAGTGGAATTTCTAACCCAGAAGGTCAATTTTCAACATAACAGACTAGGTTTTTGGCAGAAAAGAGGAATTTGGAACAAAGTAGTTGAATTATTACTAAAATTGTTACATTGTCAAACGGAGAGATAAGTTTTCAACTAAAATGATGAATCTTTAACCAACAAAAAAATTAATCTTCAACAAAGAAAAAAAGAATTTCCGGCAAAGTTGCTTGCTCGTCTTCTGGCTAAGCAGTTGCATTTTCAAACAAAAAAAACGATTTCTTAACGAAAAGAAAGCTTGTTGTTTAGCAAAAGAAGATTTGTGTTTGTGAAAGAAATTTAAATTCAAGCAATTTATTTAAAAAATTTTAGATTTCAGATTTCAATCTGCGATTTTCTTATAGCTATAAATCAGTTATTTCAACTAAAAGATATGAAATGTCCACCAACAAAGATAAATCTTCGAACTAAAAAGACGAATTTTCTACAAGCCGGTCAAATTTGAAAAAAGGAATTTTCAGGAAAGAATTATAGTTCTGATCTGGAAGAAACAAATTTTCCAAAAAAAATATAGTTCTTGTTCAAAAGAGACAATTGCTTGATAATTGTTTAAGAGGCGCAGTTTAAGAAATCGTGAAGATTTTTAACAGTTTTATTTTTCAAAATTTAAGATAAGAGTTTAAATAATAATAGAGCAATTTTAATTTTTTGAAATTTGTATGGTTTTGGCATATTTTGGAAAGAAAGCAATAAAATTATTCACTTTGTATATTATATTATTTTTTCAGAGCTATATAATATATATAAATACAAAATTTGTACAAAAATGTGAATAGTGATGACTAGATATGTTTAATTAAAGAAAGCGATTGTGTAAGATTTTCAGTTGATTTTGCTTATTCAAACAATTAGAAGCTGATTGCGATACTTGTAAAAAGACTACGTGTGCTTAAAAAAGGTTTTTCATCAAGTTATTTTTCTTCGAAATGATGACATTGTATCATTTACACTATCAAAGTGTTTTATGTCGCTTTATTTACGTTTCGTTTCTAGATTCATCGAACATATATTTGCCTAATTTTCAATGAATTTTAATTAGCAGCAGATCATTTTGTTACGTTATTTATTCTTAACATATAATTTTTCATAATTATATTTAGAATTATTGAGAAGATTGTGATTGAATTAAATTAAATTTTAATTTGTCAAATGCAAATTTAAAAAGAACTTAACTACTTCCTTCTAAGAATTTTCCATAAAAACGTTACAGATATAAGACAATCGATGAGGGAATGGAACACTCAATTATGCGATCAAAATTTGAATTTTCGATTTTTCGAAAAAATTCAAAAAGTTGTTATGATAATCTTGTAGGGCTCTCAAAAGGAAACGTTTTTCTCCTCCTGACTTTTTTTCATATCATGCTTTGTTCGGCCTAAAATATCAATTTTCTTTTGTTTTTTGAGATTTTGAAAATGCTATAACTCTGATAATTTTAATTTTATCGGAAAATTTCACAAGGATAAATTGTTCATCTCTTGGAGCACTACTAACAACCGCACATAGAATTTTCAAATAAAAAAAAAAGTGGTCTCAAAAATTTTCAAAATGTGCTCACTTTTTGAATTTTGATCCAAAATAGCTGGTTGACAAACTAGTTCTTCATTTTCAGGCCTGTAAATAGTGTGCCAAAGCCCAATCTAATCTGATCAATCTTTCGAAAGTTATCGTGTGTATTTGTTAATATAATTTATGAATTAAAATATCAATTATTACATGAAAGCATTTCAGAATACTAGGTACAAGTTTCACAAGGTATTCCAGTAATTTGAGGTGAGAACGATTCTTTTTCCATATGAAAATATCATAGTTTGAATATCTTGTCATCAACTTTTGTATAAAAATGAAAATAATTCATTTTCAGAGTTATCTTTATTTGATAAATAAGATATCCAATCGCAGGAATTATGGTCGTGAAAAATTCAATTGCTGTCCGCAAATCTCAGATTTGCGTAATTATATAAAAGATCGGTATTGAAGATCGTTCTGAAGAATTCTCTGCAGAATTGAATTTAATTTAATTCACTTTTCGAAAAGGATATCCCAAGTGAGAACTTTCTAACAAAATTTAAGAATTTATCACCGTGTCTGCATCGAGTTTCAGTCGACGATCAATACTGTCAAAAATCGAGCAGGAAGCGTGAGTATGGTGATGAGAATGTGCGCCTCATAGCATTAAGCTTCATAGAAAATGTAGGATGTCAAGGTGACAATTTTCATAAGGTTATTCAATTCATGTGTGCATAGGAATTACAAAAATGTTGTTTTCACTACAGTTAAGATAGAGTTCTTCATGCTCTTTTTATTAAACGTAGGCATTAATAATGACCTCGAAAAATGTGTGATAATTGGGAAATGAACCGAAATTTATCTTTTCTTTCAGAGGCCAGCTTGAAATACTTCACATTTATAGCAAAAATGTTACCCTTTATAAAATGGCAGCCACTTGCCTGCCAGTTACCGTAACAACTTCTTGGAATATCCGAGTTCGCAGGACACACCTTTCGACTCGCCAAAAACCCACGCAGCTCGTTGTTTCTTATTTATCACATGCGCTAGATAGGGCTATCCCTATCCGAGCCTCGATGGAAACGGCCCTGTTACGGGTGACAGGTCGGCCAGCTTCATACTTAGCACGAGAGTGGAAGTGAGTATTTCGGAGAGAAAGAGAAATTACTGGAATTTATTACGAATAATATTTATGTTAAGCAAATATTTGATTTTCATTACCGTTTATTAATATGTATTTCTAGATAAACTAACATAATCAGTGTTGCCCTTAAGAAGCACAATTTGCAGTTTGAAGGATTTGTTATCTTCTCTCTTCCCCGACGGATTGAGGTGGTCAGAGTCAGTGTCGAACGTTACGAAGTTCGAGTCGGTACCTCTTGCTCGTCTTCTTTTAAATAATAGTAAAACTTATGTAGCCTTTGCTAGAAGGCAAAAACTTTCCCTTTCGGGGTAAGTGTGACTCACTCGGTTCTGGCCGAGGATCAGGGAGTTCATAATATGAGAAAGGTTAGGAAGGGAATTGTAATCTATTCCAATTTTAGCTTTGTCTGATATATTTTTACTTCTGATAATGGATTCTACTCTGCCGATAACTTTCTCATCCTTCTCAACCCACGTACCTTCACTGTCTCGAGATCCACACGCTCCGCAGTAAATAAACTGCCAAGATATTCTTCATACTAGTATTCAGTCTGCTCAACATTCTCTGCAAAGCTGTGGTTGACTGCCATGGCAACCTTATCAACGGCGAACGCTAACCCACGCACCTTCACTGTCCCAAGATCCACACCTTCTTCGTCTAAGAGGGCCATTCCTAGATACTTGTCCATTTTAAAATAAATAGCCATGAGGACATAACGCGTCCTTGCCTAACACCTTGCATAATATCGAACCAATTACTGTTGCCCATTTACCCTCACACTCAGGAAAGGTTGAAAACCCTTTCCTTCAAACACCATAATTTTTTTTTATTCAGGTTAATTTTAGGACCCATGTTCTTCATGCTAGTATTCAGTCTGCTCAACATTCTCTGCAAAGCTTTGGTTTACTGCCATGGCAACCTTATCATCTGCGAACGTTAACCCACGTACCTTCACTGTCCCGAGATCCATACGTTCCGCAGTAAATAAACTGCCAAGATATTCTTCATACTAGTATTCAGTCTGCTCAACATTCTCTGCAAAGCTTTGGTTGGCTGTCATGGCAACCTTATCATCGGCGAACGCTAACCCACGCACCTTCACTGTCCCAAGATGCACACCTTCTTCGACTAAGAGGGCGATTCCTAGATACTTGTCCATTTTATAATAAATAATCGTGAGGGAATAGCGCATTCTTGCCTAACTCCTTGCGTAATATCGAACCAATCACTCAGTTGCCCATTTACCCTCACACTCAGGAAAGGTTGAAAACCCTTTCCTTCAAACACCATAATTTTTTTTTTATTCAGGTCAATTTTCGGACCCATGTTCTTCATGCTAGTATTCAGTCTGCTCAACATTCTCTGCATAGCTTTGGTTGACTGTCATAGCAACCTCATCATCTGCGATCGCTAACCCACGTACCCTCACTGTCCCGTGATCCACACCTTCTTCGTCCAAGAGGGCCATTCTTAGATACTTGTCCATGAAGACAAAACTTTCGTGATAAATACCCAAAAACCCACAGAAATCTTTAGAAAAATTATGAAATTATGTTTCCCTAGCAATTCATTGCTTCTTATTGAATTAGTAAGTTAGTACTACTAAGCAGATTAGTAGAATGTCCTTACTGTTTGTATTCAGTTTGTTCAGCATTCTTTGCCAGTCTTTGATTGATTCTGCCATAACAACTTTATCATCTGCGAACGCTAACCCACATACCTTCTCTGTCCCGAGATCTACACCTTATTTGTCAAAAAGTGCCATTAATCCTTGCCTAACACCTTGCATATTATCAAACCAGTCACTCAGTTGCCCATTTACCCTCACACTCAGGAAAGGGTGAATACCCTTTCCTTCAAACACCATAACTTTTGTTTTATTCACGTTCGTTCTAAGACCCATGCTCTTCATGCTTGTATTAACTTTATTCAACATTCTTTGCAAGTCCTCGATTGATTCTGCCATAACAATCTTGTCATCTGCGAAAGCCAATCCACGCACAACGAAAATGATGATTTTTCAAAAAAGAAGATTAATTTTCTACCCGAACAGGCAAAAAGAATTAAAAAAAAGGTGTCTTTCAAAAATGGAATAGTAACATTTTCAGTTGAAAAAATTAATATTCAACAAACAAACAAAAAACGAATTTTGATCTGGTTTAATTCAACTAAAAAACATGAATTAAAAAAACAGTTGAATCCTCAACCAAAATTATGATTTTTCAAAAAATTAGATTAATTTTGCACACAAAAAGACGAATTGTCAACAAAATACATTAAATTTCAACAAAACAGTTGTATTTTCCACCCAACAGCAAATAGTTGAATTTTCTACCAAATAGTTGAATTTTCAACCACATAATTGAATTTAAAAAAAAGGTTTTCTTTCAAAAATGGAAAAGTTACAGTTTCAGTTGAAAAATTAATATTAAAAAAAAAATTAATTGTGAACTGGTAGAATTCAACTAAAAAACACAACCTTTTCAAAAAAATAGTTGAATCCTCAACCAAAATGATGACTTTTCAAAAAAGAAGATTAATTTTCTACCCAAAAAGATGAATTTTCAACAAAATACATTAAATTTCTACAGAACAGTTGTATTTTCCACTCAACAGCAAATAGTTGAATTTTCAACGCAATAGTTGAATTATAAAAAAAAGTTTTCAACCAAGAATGGAATAGTTACGTTTTCAGTTGGACAAATTAAAAAAAAAAAAACGAATTTTGAACCGGTTGCTTTCAACTGAAAAACACGAATTTAAAAAAAAAGGAGTTGAATCCTTAACCAATATGATGATTTTTCAGAAAACATTTTCAGTTCAAAAAACTAATTTCCAACAACAACAAAAAAGACGAATTTCCAACAAAATACATCGAATTTCTAACAAAAAAACAGTTGTATTTTTCACCCAACAGCAAATAGTCGAATTTTCTACCGAATAATTGAATTTTCAACGAAATAGTTGAATTTTCAAAAAAACTTTTCTTCCAAAAATATAATAGTTATATTTTTAGTTGAAAAAATTAATATCCAACAAGAACAAAGAAACGAATTTTGAACTGGTTTAATTCAACTAAAAAACATGAATTAAAAAAACAGTTGAATTCTCAACCAAAATTATGATTTTTGAAAAAATCAGATTAATTTTCTACACAAAAAGACGAATTGTCAACAAAATACATTAAATTTCGACAAAACAGTTGTATTTTCCACCAAAAAAGCAAATAGTTGAAATTTCAACCAATTAGTTGAATTTTCAACAACAACAAAAGTTTTTAACCAAAAATGGAATAGTCACATCTTCAGTTGGAAAAATTAATTGAAAAAAAAAAACAATTTTGAACCGGTTGAATTCAACTAAAAACACGAATTTAAAAAAAAGTTCAATCCTCAACCAAAATGAAAATTTTCAAAATGGAGAAGATTAATTTTCTACCAAAAGAAGACGAATTTACAACAAAATAGATGAAATTTCTACAAAATCCTAGGGCGCGCACCTGTTGGATCTCGCGCTACGCGCTCGGACACATTTACCTGACGCTCGAAGCTCGGTTCCTCTAGGTTTTCGCACTTCGTGTACTCGCTATTACGCGCTTCGCCTGCAAATACTCTCTTAATAAGCTTTATCGTTATGACCTGCTTTTGTTTTAAATATGCCAATTTTACATAAAAAGGAGAACTAATTTACTTAAGGTTCTATCGTTCAACTACATTGTTAAAAAGTCATTTTTTTACTAAATATTCATAATTTTAGTCAAAAATTCATCTCTTTGGATGGTAATGTCACTATTTTGTTAAAAATTTGTCTTTTCTGGCATGAATTCTACTATTTTTTATTTAAAATTAAAATCTTTTTTGGTTGAAATATCTTTTATGGTACCTAAATAATATATTCAATAATTTAATAATAATAATCAATGGAACAAAGGTCTTCACCACTTTCAAATACAAAACTCAATGTTTTCCGTTTAAGAAATATAACTTAGAAAAGTATCTGTTAACTTTTTAATTACAAATATTTTAAACACATTACAATTTTCAAGAGTTCAAAAAAATGTGTTGTATATTTTAAATTTTTTATTTTTGATCCACAAAATAATTTTTTTTTTTGAAATCCCTAAAAATACGTATGCGCGCGCGTAGCGCGCTTTTGCTACTTGTCCTTATATTAAAAAGCGCATAGCGCCATTTTCGATTATTTTTTCAAAAACATCTCGAAATTACTCGAAACAATTTGAAACTATTGTTGTCCGGAAACTCGTGTTCGTGATTGGATGAAGCTATCATTTTGCCATTGAAAAAAATAAATTTGCAAACTTCAGGTTTATGAGAAATTTCAGGTTATTTAAATAACATATTTAATAGTAATAATCAATAGAACAAAGGTGCCCATCACTTCGATACATAAAATGCAATGTGTAAAATTTTGAAAAATTTCTAAAAAAGAAGCTTTTTAAGAATTTAAACATTTTTCAAGAGAATAAAACAAATTTCTTAAAATTCTTGGCCAAATTTTAACTGATTCTTCATGTTTTTAAATAAATTCTATTACAAAATTAACAAAGATTTAACAACATTCTAAATTATTTCCTACAATTTCAAATGCAAAAAATTAACAATATTACAAAGCTTTATGAAACAATTCGATTGCCCTTAAAAGACATTTAAAAGTTTTCAACAGATTGAAAATTAATCCAAAATTTGAAAACATTTCAAATAACTTAGAAAAAAACGTAAATTTTTGAATATTTGGAAACACAAATCTTGCAGCTTCTTGAAGATTTTGAAAGGTTTCACAATATTGAAAAAATTTCTTAAAATTACTGGGAAAATTTAAACTTCATTTTTATCTTGAAAAATAAATTTGAAGAAAAAATCGACAAATATTTCAAAACCCTTTAAATTTTTTCCAAAAATTTCAAAAAAGAATATAGACGATTTTAAAGGCAATTTTTTTCATTTGTATGATTACAAAGTTTTATCAAAAATTCGATCAAGATTAAGAGACATTTAGCAGTTTTAAACAGATTTTTAAAAAATTGTAACAAAGTATACATTTTTGAATATTAGTAAATAAAAATGTTGAGGCTTCTTAAGCATATTACAAAAGGTTTCACGGTAATAAAAAATATTTGAAAAAATTCCTGTTAATTTTAAGATAATATTTCAAAAGATTTTAAAACATTTCAAAAGATTTTCAAAATTGTAAAAACAGAATCTGGAAGATTTGAAGACAATTTTTTTAGTTTTTAGAATTTTAAGACCATTTTTGGAAAAATTCGAATAATTTAAAAAGATATTTAGAAGATTTTATAGTTTTGGAAATGATTCAAAAATAATTTGAAAAGATTTACAGAAACTCAAAACAAAATATAAATTTTTCAAGATTTCAAAATGTTTTCGAATAGGCACCTGCTTCAACTTAATGTAAGCAAGGAAAGAAGGACAAAGTTATTTTAGAGTAGGGCTTCCGTTTCCTCTTAAAGCTAATGTAAAGAAGGATAGGAGTAGGAGAATAATTTAAGGTAAATGTAAGAAATTTGTAGAATTGTAAGGGATTTGAAGGCTCTCAAACTCCTAACAGGGAGAGAGTATATTACATACACATATAGTATAGTGTCTCAACTATTAATTGAATTAAATAAATAATTTGGCATACATTAGTATTTAAAATAAATGATTATCTACTGTAGGTTCATTATCCATTGTAGGGTGTTCTTCCTACATTTCTAATAAATACAATTGCAGGATTCACAGCGCAAAATTTTCTCGAAATAGGGGAAAAGGGGTATTTTTTCACCAAAATTGAGGACTAAATAAGGAAGAAAAATTGATTTTTTCAAGTAATTAAAGTGTCCCTAACTTTATTTTTGAAATTTTTTTAACAAATATTTAGAGATCGCTTAATGTAAATTTTCTCCCAAATTTTTGGTTTGAGAAAAACGCTTTAGGTGGGGTGTTTCACACCTATAATGCATCAATTTTATGATAAACTTCAGTTTCGGGTGTCAAGTTTAGCCATAAAAATTTGTTTAAGCATGCAAATCATTGAAAATATTTATCTCTTAATCATCTTAAGTATCACAAGCCCTGAGTCAACTAATTATGTTTAACACAACAATTTTTTCACATAAAAAAATCTCTCAAATCTGGAACATAGTAAGGGATTAAAGATATAATTTTGGTTAAGAAACAATGCATGTAAATATATTTAAATACCTAAAAAAATTATTAAACAAATTTATTCAGTACATTGACATTTTTGTATTGAAAAATGATTGGATAATGACTACGAACGATTGTTGTAGGTATTTGAATTTATTTAAATTCATTGTTTGATACAAAAAATTGATTACTTACTATTTTCCATATTTGAACGATTTCATTGATTCGAAATAAAGTTTAATCACATCCATTTTTAATGGACAAAATTAATTATTTTAAGTTTTTTTTTCTAACGCCAGAAATTTGAAAGAAATTTCATATTTTCCTGAAGAAGAAAATGAAAATAATGAAAATAAAAATAAAATAGAAAAGGAATGAAACGATTGAAAGACAATTTTCTTGATGAAAAATTTAAGAAATTAAATTCAGAATAAATCAAAATTTAAATTCTTCTCTAACGTCCAACATTCAAATTTTATATTAATCTGTTATATTTCTGTATTCAGATTATTTATATTTTACACATTCCTTAAAATTAAAAAAAATACAATAATCAAATTTGGACAACACACTCTTAAATATCTGTATTCAAATTAAAAAAAAATTAAAAAAAGGAAAGGAAAATAAGGCAACCTCCTTCTTTTTTTTTCTCTCGTTTTTTTCTTCTATTTTCATTTTTTTATTCGAATGGAGACTTTTAAGAGTGTGTTGCCCCAATTTGGTCGTTGGATTCTTGTTTTCTTTCTAATTCACAAAAATTCACAAAAATGTTTAAATAATCATAATAAAAAAGGCTTTGTTTTATTTTAAAATGACGAGTGGGTCACGTGAACGGCTTCCTACCTTATCGACACTTTTTTTATTTGTAAAATTATTTTCACACGAATAGCCACATCGAGTTGAAAATTTGGGATAATAAATAAGAAGCACTAAGAAACGCGGCAGGATCCTTTGTAAATAAATATCAATGAGTCCCGTAGCTCAGTGGTCGCCCTCTGGACTTATACACTTAGGATCGCTAGTTGGAGTTTTGAGGCATGCAATTTTTATTGATTTTTTTCGAAATGACCTTAACCACAAATTAAAACGAACTGAAATTCATTTAATTCGCGCTGGCTCAATTCGTTTAAACGAATCAGAATGCGAAATTCGGGTGAATTCCAAAATGTTCATTCGCCGCAAGTCGCCTTAATTAGTTTCTTTTTACTGGGTTAGTGGATAAGGGATAGTAGACAAATTCGGCTTGTAGCCACACTATTTGGAATTCACTTCACAAATTACACTCATTCCAATTTTGTGCACTATACACTGACGTGATACAATTTTATCCTTCACAAGGATTAACAGATAACAGATTTTTCAGACGAAACGAGGAATTTATAAAATGAAGACTCATCACGACGAGACTTCTTTCTTCTTCTTCTTTGGGGATTTTTCTTAGTTCTAGGTCCGTAGGGATTTCCGGGTTACCGCTGTGGTGATCCATCAGGACGAGAAAACGACTGAACTGATATGACAGCGGAAATTAGACTAACTGGATCAAACGGCGGTATCAGACCGACAGAGCCTTCGGCGGATAATGGACAAACAGAAAACTGAACTTGATAATTTCGGTAGTGTTTATATATGGCACAGATTCCATGCAAATCCTAAAGATCGATAAGGCTAGCAAATTCGGACCCCATTTCTAGCTACATTAAGTATTTTCACTTCGACCACCAGCTAACTTCACTTCGTTCAGTGCTGAGGGAAAACCATGGACCAAATGCATGTCACAGACCGTTATTTTTTAAATATCTTTGTAATAAATAATTATTATTATCATGTTATTATTTCATTAAATAGTTCTTTAAAAATAAAAACTATTATTCACATACACTTGCAATGAAAAAATTAGCTGTTATGGAGATATTAGCAAAATAGAGCAAAAATGGAACGAATCTCTTGCATTTGGTCCCATTGTCTTCCCCTCAGCACTCAAAGAAGTGAAGTTGGCTGGTGGTTGAAGTGAAAATATCTAATGGATTAGTCTCCATTTTGGGTTTCAACTTTTAACTTTACGCAATTAGGGGAGACTCAAAAACTCGTAAATGATAAGGTTTTTAGGGTGAAGCCACATGCGACGTGTGCTATTCGTGGAAATCTTTTCTATTACATTGGTGGATCAATACAAGGCGTATTTTTATTTTATAATAAAGTTTATATTATGAATAATTTTAATTCATAATTACCGGTACGTCAAATTAATTTTAAATTAAATTAATTTTCAACAAAATATTTGAAATTTTAACAAAAACAAAAAAAATCATTTTTAATCAAATAGTCGAAATTTTAATCAAAACCATGAATTTGCAACCAAGAATAATTTATTTCTACTAAAAAAGACACATTTTCAACAAAATACATGAATTTTCAACTACAAAAGATCAATTTTCTACCAAAACAACAAATTAAAAAAAAATAGTTTAATTTTCAAAATCAAAAAAATAAAAGAATTTATAACTAAAATGATGGATTTTCGACAGAACAAAAAATTATTTTTGAGAAAAAAGTTTTGAAAGAAGTTTAAGGTAAATGGTAGTCTATGACGTAATCAAAATTTGACCTTGTAATGTTAATTTTGCCCGCCTTCTTATTTTTAAACTAAAATTGTTGAATTTTTAACCAAACATTTGTATTTTTACACAAAAAGATCCATTTTCTACTTAAATAAATGAATTTTTTAATTAAAAAGACAAATTAACAAAAAAACTCATTTTTCATCCAAAATAAGATTTCTGTTGACTTTTCAACACCAAAATAAGAATTTTAATCAAAAATTAAATTTTCTACGAAAGTATTTGAACTTTTCTACTTGAAAAGACGAATTTTCAACAAAACAGTTAAATTTCCAACCAAAAAGGATGAATTTTTAAAAAATTATTGAATATTCATACAAATAATATAATTTATATCTAAAAAAATCTTCAGGTGGAAAAGAAGCAACTGCAAAAAAAGGAATACAAACATAAATACAACAAAAATGAATTACTGACAAGAATATTAAAAAAATTTTAATTTATTCTGCTTAATAGTTATTTAAAGTTATAAAAATTCCCTGACTTTTTTAAATTGTTGTTGGCTAAGTTCGTTTTTTACCAATCAGGTTTCTTGGCGCGTAAAGTTAAATTCATATTAAATTTATCAGGGTGTCCAGCGATTCTTAGAAACAAAATTCAAAGGTTTATCCAGGTTCTAAAGGTCAAGAAATAACATTTTCCCACGTCTTTTTTTTACATAAAATATTGAAATAACCGTTTGTTATACATATAAAAATATGAGCCATTTCATTTTTGTTGGTCAAGAATATTTGAAGAAAGCAGGACCATAAATAAACAAATTCTTAATTTTTTGTGAACATAAGTTGTCTTCGTGAAATCTTCGGGAATATTTTTAAATCTTTATAAAGTTATTGAAATGTTTTAAATCTTTGCAATCTTTATCAAATATTTGAAATCTTTGTGAATTCGCTGCAATCTTTTGAAGTATTTAAAATCTTTTGGAATATTGTAAAATTTTTGTAAAATCTTTGAAATCTTTTAAATATGTATGAATTTTTCGAAATATTTGTGAAATCTTTCTTTAAATCTTTCTTTTCATATTTGTTTGTGAAATCTCTTGTGTTCGTTTGAAATCATTGAGATCTTTTGAAATTTTCTCAAATTTGTTGAAACCTTTTGAAATCGTTCAAAATCTTTGGAATTCTTTAAAAATTTTGAAATCTGGTGTTCTGTACCCTTGTTGCAATTTTTTAAATCTTTTCAAATCCTTATGAATTCTTTTGAATATTTGTTAAATCTTGTGTATTCGTTTGAAATCATTGAAATATTTTTAATCTTTGTGAAATCTTTTGAAATCTTCTAAAAAAAATTGGTATATCTTTTCGAATTTTTAAAATGTTTTGAAACCTTAGAAATCTCGTTTACTATACCTTTTTTCAAATCTTTGAAACTCTTTCAATCTTTTGAAAGTTTCAAAATCTTTGTGAAATTGTTATGAAATCTGATATGCAGGTCTTTTTAAATTCTTTGAAATCCGCGAAATCTTTGTGAAATGTTGAAAACCCTTTTACAGGGTGGCCACTATTTTTTCAATTTTTGTCTCCCACCTTTCTCTCGGTTCTCCCGGTTAATATTCGTGATTTCTCCCGGTTTAGAAAAAAACATTTATTCGATAAGCATCAGCAAAATTTCTGCAAGAAATCTGTTGACTTTGAATCATATAAACAATTTGAAAATCCGCTATTAAACCAATTTTTCAATATTATGTTTTAAACATTTTTTAAACAATAATTAATAATTTCTAACTGAAAATTCAACTTATTCCAATTTTAAATTGCATCGTTGTAGTTGAAAATTCAACTATTTAGTTAAACATTAATTTTTTTAACTTGAAATTTAATTATTTAAGTTTTGGTTGGCAATTTATCTTGTTTGGTAAAAATTAATATTTTTGTTTGAAAATTCAACTATTTCAGTTGAAGATTTATTGTTTTAGTTGAAATCTCTTACATTTGGTTTAAAATTAATTTTTCTTTAAAAGTGGTACTATTCCATTTTTATTTCAAAATTATTTTTATAGTTTAAAAGTCAACCATTTGGTTAAAAATGTGTATTTTTAATTAAAAATTCAACTATTTCGTTATAAATTCACGTATTTTCTTGAAAAATTGTATTTTTTGCTAGAAAATCAATCTTTTTATTTGAAAATTAATCTTTTTGTTTAAAAATTCATCTTTTTGGTTGAAAATTCAAGTGTTCCAGTTTAATATTCATCATTTTACTTCAAAATTCATCTTTTTGGTTTAAAATTGATCTATTCCAGTTAAAGATGCATAATTTGATGTGAAAATTCATCACTTTGTTTGAAAATTGAACTATTTTGTTGAAAACCCGTTTTTTTTTCAATTAATTTTTTCAACTGAAAGTTTAACTATTTCGTTTTTTGTAAGTAATTCATATTTTTTAGTGGAAAACTTAAGTAGTTTTTTTCAAAATTAATTTATTTTGCAATGTTTTGCTCTTTTGTGTTGAATAATTTTTAGAATGAACGTCATGAATCTATATAAATGTTTGCCTTTTGCGGTAAATATGTCAAATAATAATTATTATCTAATATTATATATATATATATATCTCAGATTATTTATTTTATATTATTATCTAATAGTATAATAATAATTTTTATTATTATAATAAGTATTATCGTCAAATAATAATTTACAAATAATTACACTCAGTTATAAAATTGTTATCAGCTCGGTTTAGTCTCACTCTCGCTGACTAGTTTCTGAATAAAATAGTTGTGAGGCACTTATTGTCTTAAATTAAGCTTCTAATTAACATGCCTTACTTAATCTTTTTGTTTGTTGACGAGTCTTTGAAATGGACAATTAAGCTAAAAGTGGCTTTTACTTCTGCCAAATAACACGTGTGACGGATCGATTTTGTCGATAGAAGTAATTCATTACCGCCCACGTTTTGCAATTGTGCAGCGCCGCTGATTGCAAATGGACAATGGAAGCGGAATTTGTGATTGCACAAGCAGAACATGAACTCCGCTTTTGCGAATTGCGAATTGCGAATTGCGAATTGCGCCTTTGGTCAATTATATCGAGCGCAGTTATTTAGCTACTAGTCCTGAGCTAGTCCTGAGTCCTGACCATGGTCACTTAACTGCATCCTAAGCCTTTCGGATTTCAGAGTTTCCGACTCGAGTCCCTTTTCATATCGCTGATCCGCTGCTTTTGTACTTTCCCCTTTTCCCCAATTAATTATGTAAGCTGGAAAGATTAGCCAAACGTACACCGAAACGGTATTAGGTTCAGCGAACCACGAATCCTCTTTTCTAAGTAATCGGACTTTAATAAATTTGGTTTAGGCAGCCTCCACTAATTACGAAAGGCTTTTTCGGGTCCGGAAAATCTTACGAATCCTTATACAGTGAAACCCGGATTTAGCTCCCCTGGATTGTGCCCTTCCGAGAATTGACGCCGCGCCGTGGGGATACGTGATTTGCTATTATCCCTCAAAAAAAGAGTTCCGGGACGTCTGTTGCTCTATTTTATAGCATCTCCAAATACAGTTTAAACATTTTTTAATTTTTGTGGACAAAAAACCCGGGGGAACTGACGTATCACATGCCCTTAAGGCCATGTGACGAGTATTTCACGTGACCGGCTTCCTACCTTACCGACACTTTTTTATTTGTAAACTTATTTTCACACAAATAGCCACATCGAGTTCAAAATTTCGGATAATAAATAAGAAGCACTAAGAAACGCGGCTCTGCTCCTCAATTTTTATAATTATGAACAAAGTTTTTTTTGTAAATAATTTTTTTTTTTTTTTCATAATTATAAAAATTTAGGACCAGAGCTGTGTTTCTTAGTACTTCTTATTTATTATCCCAAATTTTCAACTCGATGTGGCTATTCGTGTGAAAATTAGTTAACAAAGAAAAAAACTGTCGGTAAGGTAGGAGGCCGGTCACGTGACCTACTCGTCACATGGCCTTAAAACCATTATTAAAACCTAGACTCGGTGAGCAGATGGTGGCGCCTCTACAAGTATGAGATGGTATTAAAAAATCCTATTAGAGTAAGAGAGAAAAAAATTACGCTATCCTTCTTGCTCTCATAGGATTTTCTAGTACCATCACCATCACATACTTGTCGAGGCACCACCATCTTCTAGTCGGATCTAGTAGTGCTGTAGTGGGACTCCAGGGCCGCGTTGAAAGTCGATAATCAAATCGACCTCTTTTTCTAACGCGTAAAGATAGAAAGAAAGGTACGTTCGATTTTTCACTTCGAAACGGCCCGGAGTCTCACTGAACGTCCTAATATCTTTGGCAGAGAGGCCTTTGAATTAATTTCACACATCGAGTTCGCATCTAGGTTCTCGACCAATCAGATTTGCCATAAACCAACAAGATAACTAGAAATTAATCCTATATAAAATAATATTAATTAATCGATTAATTCAAAACAGACCTCTGTGAAAAGGAACCATGAGTGTATTTGGATATTATTTTTTATTTTTGATAAGTTATTCAATTAAATAATTAAATCATTACAAGTTAATTTTCACAAAAAATAGTTTGTAACAAAACAGTTAAATTTCCACCCACAGAGATGAATTTTCAACTGAAATGATGTATACTCAACTAAAATAGTATATTGTGTATCGACGGCATGAAGAAGGCTATTTTGACCAGTTAGAACTTGCCGCCCGAGCGAAGCGAGGATGACAGTGACACGAGGCAAAATAGCCGTACGCCCTTGATAAACACGATAATTTCTATCTCCCGCTCCTTGAAAACTCACTGGGCTGGAAGCAGCCACATTACAAGCATGCAATGGCGCGTTTTCAAGGGGCAGCGAACAAAGAATACATTTTTAACGATGTAGTTAAAATTTTTGTAAAGTGGTTACATCTTTTCACATTAATCTCAAACTAAAAACTGTCGTTTTTAAAATCTAATTTTAGAAATTTTGATCAACAGGGGCAAAAACAGAAAATTGCATTCACTTAAGTGCTGAAATAAATTAAAAACTGAATTCGGCAAATTTTTTAAATAATTACTTATTTGAACTACCACTTATTTGAACTGCCACATATGTGAACCCCCCTACACGCATTTATTTGAACTTGTCACCTCCCACCACGGTCCCTGTATGGTCTCCTCCGCTTCAGTGGCTGACCAATTAAAAAGTCTGAGTGGAATGTTGTCTTTGTGGATTTTTGGGAGTCCGTAAAGTCTTGGAGAGGTGGGATTAGTAGGTACTAATTAAGCTATTGTTTGGATGTCAAGTTTAGAGTTTTTTAGGAGGGTTTTTGTTTTGCTAACTATTATTTTTGTGGAATCTTTTTTAAGTTTTTCATATGTATCGTCAGTTAGAAGGTCCATTATTTTGTTGTTATAGTCCTCTCTATTCATTATTACTGTTGTGTTGCCTTTGTCTGCGGGTAATATTATGATATGATTCTGGTTGAGTTCTTTAATTGCTGCTTTTTCTTGTTTTATCAAGTATGAGGTGGAAAGTTGGTCTTGGCGTAAGATGTTTGCCGTCCTACGCCGTATGTCATTCGCTATCTCGGGTGGAAGGCTGTATATTGTGGATTCCAAATCACTGATGATTTCTTCTTTCGGGATTTAAGAGGGATCTACTGCAAAATTATGTCCTTTAGATAAGGCTGAAATCATTTCATTGCTGAGAGAATGGTTAAAGATGTTTTTTTACTGTGTTAGTTAATGGTGCGTACCTTACTGTGAGTAATTTGTCAAACTTTTTTTGTTGCTTTTGAGTAGAAAGATCTTTAATCCGTTGGTATTAGTCAAATGATATGCAGTCCAGTGTCGACCAAATGTGAAATCTGGTAGTGTGCAAGACAAATTTAGTATGTTCTATTCTTTCTTTCAAGAAGAGCAAACTTGTTTTATGTAGAATTGATTTGGATTCAGATGTTCCCAAATGAGTTTTCAACTGTAAGAATTTTGGGATCATGTTATTGTCCCTACACCTATAATTCTCACTTGGAACACTGAAATAAAAAAAATTATAATTGTGAGTTGTAACAAGAAACGTTCCAAAATAATAACAATTTGAATTTTGAACCTGGAATTTTCTAAAAAAACTCTTATTCTGATTTGGTACAGGTAATTTTTGAAAATAATTATAATTGTAAATTGCAAGAGAATATTTCCAAGAAAAATTATAATTATGATTTGGAACAGGGATTTTTTTACCAAAAAAGATGATAATTCAGATACGAAATAAGGAATTTTTCAAGAGTATCATAATTTTATATTGTAATAAGGAATTTTCGAAAAAAAAAACAATTAAAATTGTCAATTAGGTCAAGAAATTTTGCATAATAGTAACAATTTGAACTTGAGAGTGGTATCATGAAAAATAATTCGGATTTTGGTTTATAAGAAGGAATTTTTTGAAAGTAGAATTAATTCAGTTTAAAAAGTAGAAATCTTCCGAAGGAATTAAAATTTTGACTCAGAACAGGCAGTTTTCGAACAAAAAATATAATTCAGGTCTGGGACAAGAAATTTTTTAAAGAATTACAATAATTTTGCCTGAATAGGAGATTTTTGAAAAAAATTATCCTGCTGATTTGGAACTGGAAATTTTCGAAAAGATCAGGGAATTTTTGAAAAGAAACATTATAATTCTGATCTGAAATAAGGAATGGATAATTTTATAAAAAATTCATTATGTTTAATATTTGCAGGGAATTGCCAAAATAACTGCAATTCTGAATTGCAAGAGGAAATTTTCGAAAAGAACAATTCCAATTGTTTTTTTTTCTTGTACATTTTTCAAAAGAAATAATATGATTGTTTACTTCCAGAAGAAAACGGACGCAATAAAAGTATATTAATTTCTTGAGAGCTATATAACAGGATTCTATTCATTCAATCCGGATTTAAACGAAAAACGAGAAAAAGGACTATAATTTAATATATAGGCTTTTCTTACTCGATAAATATTTTTTACCATTTAATGGTAAAAAATATTTATCGAGTAAGAGTAAGTCCTTAATAAGGAAGTTTTATGATGTACTGCTGTTGAAATTAAAACTAAAAAATATTTGATAAACTTTAATGTTTTCTCTTGGAAATTAAACAAGATTCCCTGTTCACGTAAAAATTACCGTTTTTGTCCCGGCCTTCAAAAATTCCCGGTTTCCTGATTCAGTGGCCACACTGAATTTAAATTGCACAAATTTAAAAACCTTAAATAAATTATACGATTTTCAACCTTTTATAGTTTAAAATTGATCAATTTATCATACCAATTTGGAATATATTTTCAATTTTTTAAATCGTTAAACAGACTAATTTAAAAAATATACTTCATTTAATAATCAATAAATGCCGGACGAAAGTGGATTAATTCTCATTATGCGTTTCTTATCATTTCGATTACTTTAAAAAATCGGAAAAAGTTCATTCTTTCTTTAATACCCTTTTTTTCAGAAAAAAACTTTACTTGATAAACTACGTTTCATCACTTTTTATCATTGCTGTCTTCAAGAGAAGAAATATAGAGACAATCTACATTTCAAGACTATACAATTTTTGGAAACTTTGATAAATAATTATCAAAGTACTTGGAGATTTACAAAAAGTCAAATAAACTACAATGATTATAACAATATAAAAATACAATCTTGCACAAAAACGTGTTATAACCGTCAAAATGCGTCGAACGTGAATTTCAGTCTGTAGAGAAAGTAGCTACGAAATGAATGATGAAAATCAGAAAGGTGATGAAATTTTTCAATAGTTCTACTATTCTTTTCTTCGTTTTTTTGTTTGCCGGAAGAATAAAGGTAAATAGTTTTAGCATCGAATGAGGAAAAATAAATGACAAAAAGTGTACAAATTTGAAAATAAATAAGATAACAGAAATCTAAAATGGCGGGAAAGTAAAAAAATGTAATAAAGTTGTAAAAATTTAAATATTGTTAGTATTATTTATTGTGCTATTAAAATAAATATTAATAATTATTTTCAAAAAATGCTGTAAGTTTTGCAAATAAGTAATGCAAGTGAATAGAAATAAAATTATCTTTTGAGGGTTTTGCATAGAAAATAAGTAATTAATTCCGCATTAATATGTATATAAAGCATTTTTTTGGTTAAAAACAAACAATAACGTTTACATTTTATAGCGCAACAAATAACATTAACAAAATTTACATTTTTACAAATTATTTTAATACATTTTTTTAATTTCCCGCCCTTTAAAATTTAGTTATCGCACTTATTTTCAAATCTTTCCACAATTTTATCATTTATTTTTCCTTATTAGATGTTAAAACTATTCAACTTTATTATTTCGGCAAAAAAAGACGAAGAAAGGCATAAAAGAACTATTAAAAAATATCACTTCTCATTTTCACCATGCATTTTTTAGAACTTTCCGGAAGGGAACTAAAAAAAGTACTGAAATTTGGAAAGGAGCAAATTAATGCCAAATTAATAATTTATTTGTATTTACAGAGCCGTAACTAGGGTGGGCGTAGAACTGGACGCATATCGCAAGGGGGCTTTATATATCTCGTTTTTCGTTTAAATCCGGACTGAATCAATAGAATCTCAAATTATGTTATTACCTTTTCAAAACTTCTAAATATCTTTTGAAATAATTCAGTTTTCCAACAAAATCTTTCAGTTTTCTTAAAATCTTCTAGATTCTGTTTCGTGTATTTCAAAATAAAACCTCAATCATTTAAAATTTTCTCAGAAATCTTGTCATCGGTAGCAATAACAATTTTGGTTACGTCACAGGTACCGACAGTTTATATACTTCGTTAATTAAAATATTCTAAGTTATTTGCCCATTATTTAATTTTTCTTATTTCTTTAAAAGTGTGAAAATGTTTACAAATTGTATACTGAGGTAGCAACGTTTTAAGAACAGAATTATTTCCTGATATTAAAAAAAAATTATTTGCAATTGAAATGTTCTCCTTCATCAATAATGTTTTAAAAAATTTTGAAAAAAATTGTATCATTACATGAAATCACTTATTTGGAAACTTTGATATACACACATGATGTTGCAGTAAATTCGTAATATTTATTAATAGACTTCATCAGCGGACAGTTAAATTAAAGAGGCTTTTTTGAGTGACTAACAAACTTCTTATAAATTAAAAAAAATAAATGTAAGAATAAAAAACGAACACATTTGGGCAGTAGGGTGGGTCGAAAATAAATACTTTTGGAATTCGAAATCGCTACAGCGCGGAAAAGTAGCATATTGGGGTCCTGAAAATGTATAATTAATTTGGAATCGATCGACATGCAGCTTGGTTACCCGCGCTCGAGTAAAAGGTTTCAAAAATTTCTTGTTTGCAGAGTTTTTAAATTTTATTGAGTTCAAATTTTTTTTATATACCTGGAGGTAAGAAAAGTCTTCTCAATTTTTTTCGGATTTTAATCTATCATTTTCTGAAAGATAATTCCTATTTAATTTACCATTGTTTTCGGATTTTTTTAACGCGTTTGCAAATAGGAGGATAATTTTTTGAGGTTGTCTAACCGAGTAATAGTAATAGTAATGATAATAATAATAGTAATAATAGTAATAATAGTAATAGTAATAATAACAATAACCGAGTAAAACTTTTGAAATAAGAATAAGGTACATGAAAACTTTTTAGTGAGAAAAATACATTAGAAAAAAAATCATCAAGCCCCAGGAATCGAAATTCATAAACTACCGAAATCAAAATGTAAAAAATGCGCTATATTGCCCATTTCAATTCCTGGGTGTTGGTGATTTTTTTTCTAATGCATTTTTGTGACTAAAAAGTTTTCATGTACCTCAAATAATTCTCCTCCACCCTATTGGACAGTACCTGATAAAATTCTTAGAAATTAAAGAAAATGTAATTGCAAAAATAAAAAACGAACGCGTTTTGACAAGCACAAAAATAGAATTCATTTCGGGAAGAAAGCCTGCTTTAAAAAGACAAGAAATAAAAAGTTATTATTCTTCTTTAGAAGATCTACAAACATGACCTCTTATTTTTTTGATATCTTGCTTTGGCTGTGAAATCATTAAAATCAGTTAATATACCTAAATATATTCAATCGTGTGTATAGTTTTAAACAAATTAAAAACATATAAATAAAAAAAACTATTTTTTCTCTCTCTAATTATTAATTAAATTATTTGAGGAAAGTGAAATTATTATTTTTTATTGTATAATCACTCACTCGTTTTTTCAGTATATTTATGAATAATTTAATACGTCTGTTTGCTGGGTATGTAACTTTTTTTTAATTTCAAATGAGCGGGAATTTTTTGAGACTGGTAAAAAGCAAGAAATGACTGAATTTACTTTTTGACCGGGAATTTTACAAATTTTTAGAAGAAAAATCTATACGATGACATGAAATTTCACACATTTTCATGTCACATGATAGAATGCAATTCAAAATTTCAACTTCAAGATTTCAACTTCTCTTTAAATGTTAAGTCCAATCGTTAACTTTTTTAATTATGAAATCGTTCAGTTTACAGTGCGTAATTCTAAAATATTTTACATACTTAAAAGACTTGAACAATTCAAAATTTGAAACTGGAAATTTTTGATTAAAATTGTTTTAAGTTGATCAACTGTAAATATAAATTGTTCAATTATCTTTCAAATTGAACTGTAGTTCGAATATTAAAAACTGAACAATAATTGATTAATTTAAAATTTCTTATTTAAAAAAAAGAATAATTTTTGAATATTTAGCAATATTGGACATGTCAGGAATTTCTTTTTTAAAGTCAGGGATTTTTTCGAGGGTGTGCTTAAATTTGTTTACAATTGTATTATCAAATTATATAACATTGTTTTTTCATTTGTAAAAGTAGCTTCTTATTTTTTTATGACACATGCATGATTTCAGCCCTTTTCGACGCCTATAAAGCGGGGCTAAAGCTCCACTTTTTACTCCCTAGGGACTCAAAAGTGACGTCAGAAGTGAATAATGAAAATTATACATCTATGAACTTGCATGTTATAATTATCAGCCCACTCACCGTAAGACTGTGAGGAAATTTTGGTTGCAGATAATAGAATTTTGCGGTTATTTCTGGAAAGTTACCATATATAACTGATCAAATTACCGTAAATTACCGAAAATTTTCATAAATTTCCGGAAATCCCTAAAAATGAATTTTGGGTAATTTATGGTAAGTTACCATAGTTATATGTAAAATTACCGTGAATGACCGAAAATTTGCATAAATTTCCGGAAATTTATGGAAATTGGGTAAAATGAATATTCGGTAATTTATGGTAAGATATCACATTTACCGGTAAAATTACCATAAATGACGTACAATAACTCAAAATTGGCATTATTTTTTGGTATTTTATAAATATTTTTATTGGGTTAATTCATGTTGGTCAAAAGAAAACCCCTTTGCAAAAACTTTGCATGTTTGGTGGAAAGCGATTCCCCTGATCAAAACCCTGAAAATTTTGTCAGTTTTCACGCATCTGTGACCCCTTTAAGAGATAATTCAAAATTTTTGATATTTTTGGAATTTTGAACATTCGTTTACTGGTTCAGGTCGAGGTGGCCAAGGAACAACCCCTTTAGAAATCGCTGAAAATGTGGTTAGTTTTCGCGTATCTCTCACCGTTTTCAAGATTACTCAAAATTTTCATTTTCTTTTTTTTTTGTATTTAAAAAATATTTTTATTGGGTTAGTTCATGGAGGTCGAAAACAAAACCCTGCTGCAAAAACCTTAAAACTTTGATCGAAAGCAATTCCCCTCTTCCAAACCCTGAATATGTTGTCAGTTTTTACGTATATGTGACCCTTTTAGAGATAATTAAAAATTTTGGACTTTTTTCGAAGTTTAGACATTTCTTCACTGGTTTAGGTTGGGGTGGCCGAGGACCATCCCCCTTTTAAAAATCCTTAAAATGTTGTCAGTTTTCGCATATCTCTCACCGTTTTCAGGATAACGCAAGATTTTTATTATTTTTTTGATTAAAATGAATTGATATTCACTGCTTTTTTCATAAACATTGCCCAAATAACTTTGAGATACCCAATAGTTCGCATGTCAGATGACGCTCTTATCAGTCACAGAGGTATCCTACAGGCGTATTACTACCTAGATTTTTTGGAGGGGGGAACCGAACTTCCATATTTTCCCAAAGACCAGACATTCCAGTTTGAAAAATCGTTTGTGCCTCAAAATTCCTTGTCTGTAAACGGAGGGTTGATTGACGTAAGGGAATGTCCATTAATTAGGTAAGGATCAAATTTGAAATGTGATTTCAAAAGATTTCAAGGGATTCCAGATTCTTTACCTCCATCACATTTTATTCCCATTTGATTATGTTTCGGGAAAATTTCGACCTTGTCTGAAAATTTGTACCATGCGCAACCAATTTGAAAGGACCTTAGGAGTTTTTGAAGTTGTTCAAAAGAAATCATGGGATTTCAAAGGATATCAAGAGATACCAAAGTACATTCACAAAATTTGAAGGGTGCTGAAAGGATTTACATGAAATTTTGAAGATTTAAAAGGATTTAAAGAAATTTCATAAGATTTCAAAGAATTTAAAGGGATTTTAACGGATTTCGAAGGTTTAAAGGAGTTCTGACGATTTTACGGGATTTCAAAGGATACCCGAATATTATCAAGGATTTTAAAAGATTTCAAGGAATTTTATTAGCTTTTAAAATATTTTGACGGATTTCAAAATATTGTAAGGAATTTCTAGAAATTCTCCAAAATTATTACGGATTTTAAAGGAATTTCAATTAATTTTAATAGGGTTTTGAAGGAATCTCGTGATGTTTCGAAATAACTCACGGAATGCCAAGGATGTTGATCAATTTTCAGAGATTTTAAAGGATTTTGAAGATTTCAAGCGGTTCCAAGGTTTTCAAAAAATTTCAAGAAATCTTAAAGAATTCAATAATCAAGAGATTATGTACAATATCCATGGATTTTTTATGATTTTAAGAATCATTCAAGCTAAGACAAAAGATGTATGGGTTGACTTAGACAAAATTAAATAAAACGAATTTCGAAATCGATTCATATATTATGTTCTCTTTTTTTATTTGAAAGAAAAAAATGTCCAACTTTTTTAGGAAAATGTGCAATGAACATATTTTTTTTGAACGAGTGAAACGGAGACCTAATATTGTAAAGAAAATAAGTGGGTAGGCCGTTGGTAGATGACTGGGGATGGGGGGGGGAATATATGTATAAAAAATATAGATCCTCTTTTAAACCTCTTAACACTCGGTTCATGGAGGTTTTGAGAGGATCTAAAGAGGTTTTATTCCATTACAATTTAAGCCCTATTTAGCTCCTCGGAAGCTGCAGATATTTCCATTTCTGTATACTTAAGAGGTGCAAAGGAGGGTGTAATGAGAACCTCGTTAGATCCTCGTAGACCCTCCATTCAGCGCCCCTCCCTATTCTGTTGCGCATGCGTTGTGGAGCTCGCGCTTATTTTAAATGGGGAAAATTTCAATAAAAATATCAAAATATTACATTCACTTTCTTTATTAGTGTTCATATATGTTCATATGAATGAAAACACTCTACAATGTACAAAAAAAGTTTGCATTTAAAGCGGAGTCAAACATTGAGACCAATTTATTCTATCGGAATCCAGCATTCTGCTCGAGTCATATCTATCTTGTTGATAAGCAGGAATCCCGTAATATATATATAATTAATATATTATATTATACTAATATATTAATACTATTATATTTAACCCTCTGCTTGGAGATTTGGCCGTTATCGTAAAAAATCGTCAAATGAAGCATGTAGAAAGGGAACAACCAATAGTAATGCTCATTCACGTAACGTGATGTGTGTAAGTGCGTCAGAGCTGTATGTATGTGCCCCTCGATAGAAACTTTTTAAATAATAAGTCAATTAATATTAAAAAGTACTCAAAATGAAGAATCAGTACTAAAGTTGAAGAACATGCAATAAAATTGCTCAAAATTGGATAAAAAGTGACAGATTTATGATACGAAAACCACCATGTGGAACATAACCTCAAGAAGGAAAAAGTCAAATTGAATAAAATACCTTTGGGTGTAAGAATTGTTCAAAATTCATTTCATTTATATTTAATTAAGGGTGGCGTTGTGTATTAAAACGATTTTTTGCAAGATTTTATGCAATTTTCGCGCCTAAAAGGTCATTTCACATTCTGCAATAGTAGGAAGGAGAAGTTATGTTTTCGTGACAAGTAAGGAAGAAAATCATACAAACAATTTAGAAATTTCTAATTTTTAATTCACTATCCTTCTTAAATTATTCAGGTTATAATTTTGTATTAAATTACTTAAATCTTAGATTGATTATGATAAGCAATGAATTCTTCTTAGCACAAAGTTGCATCGCATTCTTTACACACGAAAATTGTTCTTTTGATTACTCCTTTCATTTTGCAGGCAAAAAATCGTTTTAATACACAACGTCACCTTAAATTGAATGTGAATTAAATGAATTTTGAACAATTCTTCTACTCAAAGGTATTTTGTTTAATTAGACGTTTCCTTCTTGACGTTTCCATCCTTATGTTCCAGATGGTTTTCGTATCATGAACCTGTCACTTTTTATCCACTTAGATGCAATTTTGTTAAAAGTTCCCTTCATCACTTGATAAAAAAACTACAAATCATAAAAGATGTCAAGCCTGCAAAATGAAAGGAGTGATCAAAAGAACAATTTTCATGTGTGAAGAATGCGACGTACCTTTATGGAAAGAAGAAGTCATTGCTTATGCTTATCATAATAAATCAAAGATTTAAGTACCATAATACAAAATTATAACCTGAATAATTTAAGAAGGATAGTAAATTAAAAATTAGAAAATTCTGAATTTGTTGTAAGACTTTCTTCCTTACCCTTCACGAAAACATAACTTCCCCTTCCTACTATTGCAGAATGTGAAATTACTTTTCAGGCGCAAAAATGGCATGCAATCTTGCAAAAAATCGTTTTAATACCCAACGCTACCTTAAATTAAATGTAAATTAAATGAATTTTAAACAATTCTTCCACTTGAAGGTATTTTGTTCACTTTGACGTTTCCTTCTTGAGGTTATGTTCCACATGATAATTTCGTATCATAAATATGTCAATTTTTTATCAAAATTGAAGCAATTTTGATGATTATTCTTAAACTTTAATACTGATTCTTTATTTTTAATTATTTTTATTAATAATTTATTTATTATGAAGAAAATATGTTATTCAGGGGGCCCATGCACTTTTTTCTGGATACGATCCCGAAAATCTTGCACTAACACTCATGTACTTTGTATCGGTGAGGTGGTCACGTGGTGTAGATGACAGAGTGAGGATACGCTAGTCAAGGCAGAAGGATATATATATATATATATATCGACTTATCATAGTCATATATTAATCTATTTTTGACAATTTTATGTTGAGCGTTTAAGCTGAATAATATAGGTAAGTAGTCAGAGCTTAATTCATGTGCTACTTGGAGATCAGTTACAGAGTGTACATTCTTATTAATTCCTATGTCAATAGTTGTAGGCGTTCATCCATTATTTGGATAAAGCGTGGGCTCATTTGGATACATTAAACTACAATCATTATTTTGCACATAATTTAAAAGAATTTTTCCCCTTCTATTTTCTACATGAAAATTCCAAGATTTGTTTCTAGCATTCAGATCACCGAATAATATAACTTTCCTACCTATATTTAATAACTTATGAATTTCCCTGTTTGTGAATTCGTTACGAGGATTATTATATGCAGCTACTATGTGCATATCACTAACTAACTTTATACAGATGCATTCTAACGTAACAGAATCACAGATTTTGACAGGCCTGTATGGAACGGTATTTTTTATAAATATAGCTACTCCACCTGCACTATTTTCTCTATCCCTCCTTAAACACGTGAAGTTTCTATTTTTTAATTTATCTTTTGACGTACATTTTGTTTCATTAATCATTAATATGTCAATATCAGAACTATCAACAAATTCAATCAGTTCTCCCATTCGGTTTTTTATACGATTTGCATTCCAGCTACAAATATTTATTTTATCCATGATTTTCAAAATTTTCAGGAAATTCTACAAAAACTTGAAACTTATCTATTGGTTTTTGACATTGTTCAAGACTAATTTTAAGTTCTTTGAACGCTCTTAACATTTTTGAGATATCACACATTTATTTGATTTATTTCTCTCATGAGCATTGTTAATTCATTAAGATCGTTATTAAAACTCGAAGGTTGTTCTGAATTTAAATTCTTAGCTTTTGAAATGTCCTGAGACGATACACTTTGTGTACAGGGCTGCGAACTTACCCAGTTGGGAGAAGACGATGGTTTCCTCAAAGGAGGAAAGTTTTGAATGTTCTCGCGAGCTATATTTGGGATGGTCCTTTCCAGATTTTCTGTTGATTTTTCCTTAGAGTACGAGATTTCTTGTTGTTGATTGGAAAACAATGCTAATCTCTTGGTGTATTCTTTACAGGTCGTCGCATTTGCTGGATGAGGTTCAGCGCCGTTAGCACATTTAGCGGGATCGGTTCTTGGTTTGTCGCAGTTCTTCGTTAAATGATTCTTTGCACATTTTAGACACACTGGATCAGCATAGCAGTTGTTTGTCACATGTCCCCATTCCTGACATCGGTGACACTGTGATAATCTTCGTTTGTTTATAAAGTGTTCCCAGAACACTTTCGTGCAGCCAAGGTGACGTGATTTTTGATTGAGGTCGTTCACTTTTATTGCAGATGGGAACGTTACCATAAATATTGTGGTTTTCGTGTTTTTCATAGGATTCATATTTAAAGCTGGAATTTGAAGCTCGTTCAATTCTTTCAAAATTTGTTCCTTATTCACTTTATCGTGTAGTCCTTTTAAGATATAGGTTCTTCTTTGTTCGTTTTTAGTTGTGTAAGTGTGAAATGGAACATTTGTGTCTTTCCAGGTAGTTTTAAGCAGTTGATAGTTACTGTCACATGTTGTAGAAATCTCAGTGAAATTTGAATGATACTTTATGAAAAACTTTTCCGGTATCAGATCTTTGATTTTGTTCACCAACTGATTGTGATCAGATGCAAAACCTTAAATTTTAGTGTTTTTTAGTGAAATTTCGAGATTTCACCCTCAAAGAACAGACTGAAGATATTATCAGATTTCAAAATTTAAAAGTGCGCTGAGTTTCAGATTGGACTGGGCCACTTTTCCGCACCCAGGCGTTACCTGGACGCAAAATGTTGGTTTTTCGCCACAGCCTGATACTGATATCGTAGCACTCTAGCAGGTCGCCCCTGAGTTGATCCGTCCACTCAAAAGCAGTGAGCTTTTTCCGGTCCATCGCATCGAATCTCTCTACATTGGCTCCCCCAACTCTAGGGTAGGCGGCATTGTTGTCCGACCTATTTTCGGGAGCCCTGCGTTTGATTGGCTTGAACCGCACTTACAGCTATGTGTGGTGTTATCATTTTTACCGGCGAGCAGCTAGGGAAAAGGGTTTGTCCATCCTAGTAGAGACCGGCATGCAAAGATAAGCCTGCATACTCTGAGAGGTCGCCCAGCATTCCAGAATCACCATTTAAGACACCTCACCCAGGTGCCTTTCAGCTTTCGGCACGGTTGTTACGCCTCCGCTTGGGGGTTATTCCTTTGGAAACATCTTTTTTTTGGACCACCCTAGTACGCAAACATATATCTATGGACTACCCTTTATACTTTCCTTATTTTTTTATATTTATTTTTTTTTTTGCAGATGGAGAACAAAAGAAGAGCAAAAAAAGTTCGATTTGAAGCAGACGAGAAAGGTTTGTTCATTTAATTGGAGAATTTGTTCGATTCTTCATTGATATATCGTGGCCCTTAAACCATAGGGTGCTATTTCAATTTTTTATAAAAATGTGAAAATGATACTAAAACGTAGCTTAACGCAGTCTCTTTGCATAATTTTATCCTCATTTTAAAAAAGAATTTCGAAATAGCTAAAATTTGTGCAGTAAAATACACTGTAAAAAATAAAGAAAATTCTACCAGTTCGAATGGTAAAATTACCAACAAAAAATTGGTGCAATTCTACTACTCTGATTATGGGGTGAATATCACTTGCATGTTAGAAGTTCCAACCAATCTTGAAACTCTACCACTTTTAGACTGTCACTATAGCAAGGCGCTGTAGAAGTTCAGTTTCTGCTTGTGAATCTGTGACTTTCAGAGTAGGTAATAAATGGACCTACTTTCAGAGTGTTGAATTTGTCGACGCTGGTAAAAGTACAGAAACTGTTAAAAATTCCTTTTTCCAACGTAATCTCACGTCTTGAAATTTGATCATTGATAACTCGGCGTACTTGCACAGCTCTTAACGCAGTATAAGTACAACTAATTGTAAAGTTTGAAAGTTGCGGAGAATAATGAAAAAAATGGTGAAATTATAATTATTTGTCAAAGAGTGTTTCAGAACGGTATAAATTATAGAAAAATTTATTTCCAAAATTGATAAAAAATGTAGTTAAGAGATGTATTTAAAAAAATTAATGTATCTATTTATATTCGTATATATGTCAATTTATTTATTTTTTATAATTACGTAGTATACCATCATTCACATTTTTCATGTAGATGCTAAAGTTACCATGATGAATGAAAACACGAATATTTTTGGTTAGAATGCCATCACCTACAAATTCATAATGTTCATAATGCATTGTAATGATTGTAATTTTACAGAATCTGTCTGGAAACTTACGTAACCTAAAAGTTGAATTCCATACTAAAAGTGGATATTCGTTCCGGATAAAAAACCAGATAGAAAATGTTGTATACACCGACCAAGTTCCGCATAGAACCAGATTTAAAACCAGACACATGCTACTGATGTATGAAAATCCAGACAGATGCGAAGAAATTCCGAATCCTATCCGTCTCTATCGGAATTTATCTGTCATTTTAAACAGGGAAGAATCTTGCTTTACTAACAATGTGTTATTGTACGTAGTACGGGCCTTACCTATAGAGCTTCCTCACGTGTAGCGGGTATCGAAGGCGAAATCTTCTCGTATCTTCTTTTAGAGTTCTACGCCAGGTATAGGAATCTGTATAACCTCAAAGATTGTGTCTTCTACCATTTGCAAAAAAAAGCAAGCAATTATACACTTTGTAACATAGACTTACTTTACTAATATTATAATTTGAATGATTACGTGAGCTCACCGCGTCTAATGATTAATTTACGCTATCTACAAACTATGGCGTTTGATAGCTACAATATATATACATTAGGAAAAACAGAATGCTATACGTTATTTATTTTTAACATGAATTATTGCTCCAGATTATGATAAGTCCGTGATATTCAGCTGTGGCGAGAAGAGACTCGTCGTAATTGAAGCAAAGTGCTACTACAGGAGTAGCATGACCAAGAAGACGATTTACTCTAGCTGCTTTTCCATCTTTAGTAGAATCCAGCAAGTGTACAGAGCCATCTTCGGACCCTGTAGCTATTAAACTTGCTCCCATTTGCGGACAGAACGTTGAATGCACAAGATACTGCCTGTAAATGAGTAATATATATACTTTGAAACAAGCCTGGGGAAATGCGACAACTATTTTTAAGAGTGATAAGAACTCAAACAGATACTCGGATCACTGTGTACAATTTGTTTGTTAACTGGGAGGTACGGTTAAAAAATTGAAACTTGGCGTTTTTAACGTATGGCAAATTCTAAAACTGTGCGTAATAGCAACTTTTGTAACTCATGCACAAAATGTTTACTTTACAAGGCATGTATAACGAGCTGGAAATAATTAATGATGAAACCGTGCTGAAAAGCAGTTTTAAAAAGACTTTCAAGCAAGATAATTTTTTCTAGCAGCTGCGCTTCCCTACTTCGAGCAAGATCACTTTTGCTAACTACTGTGCTTTCGCGTTTCCAATCTCCCTAATAGGCATTCGACTCACTCCTAGCATCATCAGTTTACACTTGATAGACTGATTTGAAAATCGAATAGTGATTGGGCCAAACCGAAGCAATAAGCTACCATAAAGTACTAACGATTTACCACAAATTACCCATAAAGTACCGAAAATATCTGAAAGTTTTGGAAATTTATTTCACCAGAAATTTACCATATTTCTCGTAAGTCATGATACTGAAAATTTTTCGTAAATTATTGCTAATTTATGCTAATTTTACCATATATTTCCGAAAATGTTAATGTTATTATTTAGCAAATAGGAAATTCCCTGCATTTGTTATAAAAAATATTGTGTACAGTAGGTGCAGAGAGCGGACAGTTATAAGCAGTTTCCGGCATATGACAAATATTAATCTCCTGCACTTTCCCTCTTTGCAATCATACAAAAATTATACATTGAATATGAAAATTTGGCGCACCTGTACCCTGCCGATCAAACGGCACATTAAGGCGATTAAAATGACTCGACTTCAGATTCATAATACGTCTACAAAAATTCACTGTATAATTTAATATTATTTTTCACGAAATCTTTTTGCAGGAAAGTTTCCTCTATTATTTTGCTTCGTTTTGAAAAATGTTATATACGTTTTTCAAGCAATCATTCATGCATTTATTATATTTCAAAACAATGCACACATGCTATCTTATGTAAATTTCAAATTTCTATCTCTCAGGGATTTGGATTTGGCCACCGCGGGCGCTGCCTGTCATATCCGGTAAATATCAAGGTCATGTCCATACTCAATAAGAATCAAATAGAACATGAAAAAATTATTTCAACAGGGTCAGAAGTTACAATGGTTTAAGAACAAAAATTTGTGTTTTTGGAAAACCACAGTACAAAATTCAAATACGCATAACTTCCTGGAAGAAAGCTTTGTTGCAAATAGGAAAAAAATGTATCGTCTAATTTTCTCTCAAAACAACATATTTCGTCCCAAACAGATTCTGTGACTTCAAATATAGAAGCTGTCTAATTTGAAACTGATTTGGTCTTTGCTTCGTTTATAAAAATATTTGTCGTCAGATCAAAGATAAACATGGTGCATAATTTCTGAAGTGTACCCACCTCGAAAATGAAAGTTGTCCGAACGGGTGAAAAATTGGCCCAATTGTAGTCCTGTTAGATAGTACTCCTCACACCAAAAATTAATTAATTTTGATAATTATGTATCACAGTGGAGGGTATACATTTTTTGGATTTTCTTAGCAAAGCCTTACTTTCGAACATTTGTAACTTTTCTCCTATTGCCTTAAATAAAATTTTAGTGAAAATGTTTTTGATAGACTTTTTCACAAACTTTCTAGTGCTCATAACGATTTTCAAAAAAAGTCCAAAAATTTGACCCTAATTTTTGAAAATCGAAATTAAATTTGACTTTTTTTGAAATGTCGACACTTTCTTTTCTTCAAAATAGTTTTTAAAAAGAGCTGAGATTCTTTCCTATAAGACCCCCTATTTTTTAGAGTGGCAAATTAATTCGTCTTTGAATAATAGAACGATACGTAAACAAAATGCCATTATAGAGCGTGTGGCGCGCCATCTCCCCTAGTGCGCCACGCCGAGGATCTTTGTGCAACGCTTTAGTACCAATTTTTTAAGTTAAGTAATATTATATGCTACTAGAATAACTGCTCTTTTCAAAAAGTAAGGCATAAAGAAACTAAAGTTAAAATCCGTGGTGTTGCCCTCGACTTGCGTTTGAAATTCCCTGCACTACCAGAAGGAGCTCAAATTTGCAGTTCGTGTAGATATCAACTCAGCTGGAATATCATTCTTGAACTCTGGTGATATCGCAGAGCCTTCTGGTAGAGATAAGGTAGATACTGAGGATCATGAAATGATTTATGATGGTGATGAAGATCAGCTATATGACAGCGAAAAAGATTGAGATGTCTCAGACACCAAACTACAGTGTGAAAAAAATCACTCATCTGGTGTTGAAGTACATGATCCAATCATCGAAAAATTCAATGCTTCTAAAGATCTTCAAGAACAATTTCAACTTCTCTCGCTGCGCCAAAATCTTGGGACGAAGAAAACTGATGCAGGTGTTCAATACATCAGAGCGAAAAGCAAGAAATGTTAAAAAATTTATTTCATAGCATGGAATTCAAAAGCTTCCGAATCCAAAAAGATGAAGAGCATTGACTCCTGAAACTAAAACTCTAGTGAAAAACTTTTATGAACGCGATGACATAAGTCGAATGATGCCATTAATTATTAACAAAGATTGGCTTTTATGACAGTCAGACCCTTTTTGTCAGGGCAGGTATATACTCAAAGTTATAAATCGATCGTCTTGAAATCATAAAAATTCGACTCAAGATATAAATATATGTCTTCAAGACATAGAAACTTGTCTCCAAGACATACATTGAAGTCTGGCTCTGTCCCAATAAAGAGACATGCTGGAGTCGAACTTTTCGACTTCAGCATGCCTTGATTAGGGGCAATTCAAGTCGAAACCAAGTCAAAAAATTTTTACTCGGGCTGACAAGAGAAAGAAAAATAAACTTATTCACTGTGATTGAAGACAAGCTTCACCGAAGAGATCAACCCAAGATCGATTCAATGGAATTTAGAAACAAATAACAATGTGATTGATCGTCTCAAGTTTTAGAGCTGCATGGAATTCAGAAACAAATAACAATGTGAGTGATCCTATTCTGTTTCAGAGATGCACGAAATTCAGAAACAAATGACAATGTGATTGATCGCCTTATGTTTTAGTACTCTATGAAATTCATAAACAAGTAACAATGTGATTGATCGTTCATGTTTCAGAACTGCATAAAACTCAGAAACAAATGACAATGTGATTGATCGTCTTATGCTTCACAACTGTATGCAATTTAGAAGCGAATTAAATATAAGTGATCGTCTCATGCTTTAAAACTGCATGAAATTCAGGAACAAATAACAATGCGATTCATCGCCTCATGTTTAAGAACAGTATGAAATTCATAAATCAGTAACAATTTGATTGATCGCCTCATGTTTTAGAACTGCATGAAATTCAGAAACAAATGAATCATCTTATGTTTAAGAGCAGTATGCATATCATGAACAAGTAACAATGTTATTGATCATCTTAAGTTTCAGAAAGGCATGAAATGTGAGTGATCGTCTTATGTTCCAAAATTGAACATCTGATGCCATGAATAGTTTTAACTACAGGTTTTCGGAAATTGAAAAGAAGGATGCACATTTTTCAAGATATCTCAGAAACGGATAATCCGAAGTCAAATTTTGTTACATAATCATTCTTCATAAAAAAATCAACCTTTAGTTTCGGCGAAAAAAGTAAATATATCCTGAATTACAGTGCATTGTAATTTGAGTAAATTTTTCTCACATTTTTAGTTTTTTGAAAATATCGCAGAAACCGTTATGGCCCAGTTCTGTGATACACCCTGGGGGTTTTCTGTTGGAAGAGGGCCCATATGCTGTGGGCACAGTCACCAATGTCTCTTTTTCTGCCCGCTAAATTCGCCACTGACAAGACGATATTCGCAAACATCGTTAAAAATGCATAACATGACCTCCGGTGAGGACGAAAAAACATTTTTCGTGATTTAAAAAATGGATATACAATTTTGTATTGAAAATTGAAATTACAAATATCTTTTTAACTAGACATTATAGCAACAAACGGAAGCCAAATTCATGTTCAGCATCGAATTGTACACTGTTAAAAATGTTTGCAATTTTAATACAGATTTACTATACATTCGTATCTTAAATCTAAAAACTCGGTTTATGAAATATTAACTAAGAGGCTGTATATTAAATTTTATATACATATATATTGATCAACTTTTAGAAAAGTCAGGTAATTTCACTTTCAACAAATTAAAAACAATTATGGCAGTAATTTTCAATTCTAAATGATGAAGCATAATATTTTTTTCTAGTTCCTTGCTTCATGGCCGGACGCTGGCCAGCGCAGCGTGACGATGCTGGCCGGATTCCGACCAGAAACCCCGGCCACAGTCCGACTTGAAGTGGGGCTCCCTGGCCAGCTCCCGGCTTAAAGCCGGGCTCTCCAGCCGGTTACTGGCCAGCCCTTGACTTAAATTTCCACCCGGGTGTCTTGAGACTATTATTGATATTAAAATTCTTTCCGAAAAATATGATTTGTTGTTTTATTTAAATGCGTTTGAATTATATAATTTCTAGCTTCAGATAATTGAGAACTATAACGAATTCATCACACGATGTGTGAAGAGATCTGACATTTGTAATGCCAGTGGTTAGAAAAATTTATATCAATACAATCACTTATTTTCTTCAAGAAATTGGGTCAAACTCTAATCAAACATATGATATTAACAGTTCTTCATAAAAAAAAAGAGAAAACATCTATTTTCATAAAAAGTTTAAAGCACATTTAAAAAATTAGAGGAAAATCAAGAAACTTCTCTTGTTCTACTTGAAGAAAATTTATTTCTTATCCCTAATTTGATCTCTGCAAAAATTATAAATCTTTATAAAATCATTTTAAAGTTCAATAGTCCTGCTTTCGAAAATCCAACAAATGATCTAGAAGATATTATTGACTCCTATACCTCTCTTTTACTACACCTTTTAGAAGCCCTCACGCATACAGTTACAAACTCAAGGCAACCTATACTCTTTCCCGATTCTTTCCTTAATTAAAAACTAAACCTCTCTACTTTTTTCGACCTAACATTCTTTCGTTTTTAAAAATTAAACATTTCACGGTTAAAAACTATTAAAATTTTATGTTAACTATTTCTGTACCTGGTCTACCTTAACTGTGATGACTTAACATGACTCAATTTTATAACCCTCCCTGTAGAGAATCTATCCTGGAACACACCACCTATTCGGTTTTTATTTTCTTATTACCCTCAAGGCGATTTTGTTGACCTACATATACAAAATGCTAACCATGTTTTTTCTCATCTCTCTATATACTATTAGAAGAATGGTTCTTGCAAAATAATAAGTTTTGCAATGTAAAAATGATATATTTGTAACTAGTGAAAGAATGTTCAATATGCTTGCAAAAAGCTGCCAATTAGTAGTATCTAAACGTTCAAAAATAAACAAATTCGAATTTGACGCCAAAGTTTTGTCAGTTATGGCCGAACGTAACGCGATATATATATATACGATATATATACAAACTTCATATAGAATAAAAAAAAAACAAAGTTTTTGCTAACTACTGGTCAAAGAAACACCATATATTATAATACTATATAGTTTAATTTAATTTTCAATGTTATGTTATCTACTAATCAAAATATTGCTGTTTCTCTTCGACAGATAACATGGCAATGGAATGAAGCCTCTTGAAATCCTCCGCAGTATAAACCCTTAACGAAATAAGTATCGAATACGACTTTTCGAAACCTATTTGCATTGTAAAGATGTTAGGTCATAACGCGAAATTGCCATCATTTGAGGCTAAGTGCATAATGCATTAAAAAAATGTAAAATATTTATATGAAGGTGAGCGTGCATCTACGCAAAAGGCTGTGATTAGTGTTGCCGCGATACGATACGATAATCCAGGTCATTATCGTATCGTGTCGCGAAATTATCGTCTGATTATCGTATCGTCATGGACAGTATCGTATCGTATCGTCTCGGCGAATTGAGCCTGTATGGCGTGAGATGTACGAACAACGTGGCTCGAAAAAAGGTGTAGCAGGCTGTCGAGAGAAACTGCTAATTGACAGGTGTGTCTGTCAGGTGTGTCTGTGTTCTGTCCCAGAAATTATTGTGAGACATTCTGTACTGTTAAAAAAACATTTTTTCTTGAAATTTCGAAGAAATATCCCTCAAATATGTTAATGATATTAAACGTAAATATATTTATCTTATTTCTATTGAATTTGATGAATTATGTTTCATAATTTGTTTTTTATTCAATAATTATGAATTGAAAGCGAAACGCGCCACATTACCAAACAAGGTAGGACAACTTGGCGCACATGCACTTTTTGGAAAACACATTGATTAACTGTTTTAATAATCATAATAATTTAATAATCATTTTGACAGACTTATAAGCCACAGAAGCCTTCACATCCTCTAGAACTAAAATAGCAAAAAGAATCTAGTAGCCTTGCGTATGATTTCTCTTAATCTATCAATAATTTATAAATATTAAAAGTCATGTGAAATATGGTAGCTTAACCTAAAAAAAATCGGTTACATGCAAAAAGAGGCAAACCGATTCAATATGACTTTGCTGGAAATGGACATTGTAGTACATTGCAGATTCGAAGCCATTCGAACCAATTCAGTTTTAAAAATCTCAATCTGCAAATGACGCAGATACACAATTCACGGAGTCGCCTTTTTAATGGGTTCTTTTTTCCTGGGCACTACTAGATTTTGCAAATTTTATGCTTTTGAAGCACCTTCTAATGCGTTAAGCGAAAATGGTGTCTTTAATTTATTTCGGGTTAAGTTTGACAGCTTCGATCGGCTTTGAAGTAGGGTCACCTCCTCTCCGGGCCTCGCCTGGAGTCTTCGGGCCTGAGATACAATCTCCGGCTCTCCGGGCGAAAGCAAATTTCTCCGGGCCACTGAGTTTTCCGGTGTGCAATTTTTTTTCATTTTTAAACACGAAAGAAAGATGAGGGGGTATTAAAGGAACTATATACTGAGCAACGGGTCCACATAGCACATTTCCCGAAAAAACCAGCTCTGTCCCAGGTTTTTACAGGAAAAGCATAAGTCTAAACCTGGGACAGACTTGGTTTTTTCGGGAAGTGTGCTAAGTGGGGGGACCATGTCGATAAAGTTTGAAAAATTACGTAAATTACGTAAAAAAGGGCATGCTAAAGGAGGTACAAAAGGACGTCTCAAATTGGGATACAAAATGACGTACTTTGGTACGTCGTATGGTACGTCGCTTCTGACGTTATTTCCTTTTTGAAGAAAAGTGCTTAAAGATTATTTTTTTTAGTTTAACGTTTAATAGATTGTACATAGGCCAGGAAAACGTGTAGCCAAGTTTAAAGAAAATATACGCTGTAAGCCCCTTGGCTCTCTGATAACATATAAGTTCCTTAATTAGTATATGAATAAAAAGTTTGTCATAAGGACAACCGTGGTATTTAACCGAGAGCGGGTGCCATTCTGAAAAATTGCACCCGCTACCGGCGAAATCACGATAAAATTTCAGCTGTAACCACTCCTCGCGACTGTGAAATAGGTAGTTACAGTCTGCGATGGACCCAGTACGATGATCCGCCTTCTGCGTTTTCCCCGCAAGTGTCTTAGCATTTTCTTGACACGCAGGGATGCTTTTCAGGCTATTAACCAGTGAAACCTTGGCACAGTTTTGCCATCTTTGCAACTGCTTAGAATATTTTCTTGGGTGAGAGATGCCGCTGGAGAGACTTGCCTCAGTTTTTCCATCCTTGTAACCACTCGGAATATGTTCTTGGTTGATAGATGCCGCTGGAGATACTTGTCGGTCTTTTTCCAACTTTGCAACGGCTTAGAAAACTTTCTTGAGTGAGAGATTCCACTGGAGAGACTTGCAGCAGTTTTTCCATCTTTGCAACTGCTTAGAATGTTTCCTTGGGTGAGAGATACCCCTGGAGAGACTTGCCGCAGGTTTTCCATTTTTGCTAGTGCATAGAAAAATTTCTTGGCTGAGAGATGCCGCTGGAGAGACTTGCCACAGTTTTTTCATTTTTGCAAGTACTTGGAAAATTTTGTTGGGTCAGATTTGCCGCTGGAGAGACTTGACTCAGTTTTGCCATTTTTGCTACTGCTTAGAAAATTTTCTTGGGTGAGAGATGCCACTGGAGATACTTGCCGCAGTTGTGTCATCTATGCAACAGTTCAGAAAATTCTTTTGGGTAACAGATGCCACTGGAGAGACTTGCCGCAGTTTTGCCATCTATGCTATTGCATAGAATATTTTCATGGGTGAGAGATGTCGCTGGAGAGACTTGCCTCATTTTTGCCATCTCTGCAACTACTTAGAATATGTTCTTGGGTGAGAGATGCCGCTGGAGAGACTTACCTCAGTTTTTCCATCTTTGCAAGTACTTAGAATATAATCTTGGGTGAGAGATGCCGCTGGAGATACTTGCCGCAGTTGTGTCATGTTTGCAACTGCTCAGAATATTTTCTTGGGTGAGAGATGCCGCTGGAGATACTTGCCGCAGTTTTGCCATCTTTGCAACTGGTTAGAAAACATTCTTGGGTGAGAGATGCCGCTGGAGAGACTTGCTGCAGGTTGGTCATCTTTTCAACTGCTTAGAATATTTTCTTGGGTGAGAGATGCCGCTGAAGATACTTGCTGCAGGTTGGTCATCTTTTCAACTGCTTAGAATATTTTCTTGGGTGAGAGATGTCGCTGGAGAGACTTGCCTCAGTTTTGCCATCTTTGCAACTGCTTAGAAAACTTTCTTGGGTGTGAGATGCCGCTCGAGATACTTGCAGCAGTTTTGCCATCTTTGCAACTGCCTAGAATATTTTCTTGGGTGAGAGATGCAGCTGGAGAGACTTGCCTCAGTTTTGCAATCTTTGCAACTATTTAGAATATGTTCTTGGGTGCGAGATGCCGCTGGAGATACTTGCCGCAGTTGTGTTATCTTTGCAACTGCTTAGAATATTTTCTTGGGCGAGAGATGCCGCTGAAGAGACTTGCCACACTTGTGCAATCTTTGCAACTGGTTAGAAAACATTCTTGGGTGAAAGATGCCGCTGGAGAGACTTGCTGCAGGTTGGTCATCTTTTCAACTGCTTAGAATATTTTCTTGGGTGAGAGATGCC
>JAABKJ010075445.1:156211086-156289866 GCA_011634705.1 Andricus grossulariae | reverse complement strand
GCTGGAGAGACTTTCCTCAGTTTTGCAATCCTTGTAACTACTTACAATATGTTCTTGGGTGAGAGATGCCGCTGGAGATACTTGCTGCAGTTTTTCTGTCTTTGCAACTGCTTAGAAAACTTTTTTGGGTGAGAGATGCCGCTGGAGAGACTTTAAAATTGAATTTTCAATTGTTTAAAATTCAATTTTCAACTTTCAAAATTGAAGAAAATTCCATTTTCAACTCTGAAAATTGAAGAAAATTAAACCATTGAAAATTAAACTGTTGAATTAAATTAAATAAACTGTTAAAATAAAATTTTTAAAAGCTGCATTTTCAACAGTGTAAAATTCAATTTTGCTTTCTTCAATTTTCAAAAGTAGAATTTTCAACTGTTGAAAATTCGACTATTGATAATTGAATTTTCAACATTTAATAATTCAATATATTCTGCTAAAAATTATGTTAAAAATTAAACTGTTTAACATTAAATTTCTCAAAATTAAACTATTTAAAATTGAATTTTCAATTGTTTAAAATTCTGTTAAAATGAAATTTTCAAAAGCTGAATTTTCAACGGTTGAATATTTAAATTTTCAAAAGTTGAATTTGTGACTGTCAAAAATTCAATTTAATTTTCTTTAATTGTAAAAAGTAGAATTTTCTACTATTGAAAATTTATCTATTAAAAATTGAATTTTCACTGTTTTGAAATTCAATTTTCTGTTGAAAATTAAACTATTAAAAATTAAACTGTTAAAAATTGAACTGCCTAAAATTAAACTGTTGAAAATTCAACTATTTAAAATTGAATTCTCAACTGTTTAAAATTGAATTTTCAGTTGTTGGAATTTGTGACTGTCGGATATTCAATTTTCTTTTCTTCAATTTTCAAAAGTAGAATTTTCAACAGTAGAATATTCAACTATTTAAAATTGAATTTTCAACATTTTAAAATTAAGCTGCTAAAAACCAAACTGTTAAACATTCAACTGCTTAAAGTTCAAAATTGAATTGTGAACAGTTGCACATTTAATTTTAAATTGATGAATTTTCAACAGTTTAATTTTAAGTAGTTTAATTTTCATCAGTTCAATTTTCAACAGTTTAACTTTCAACAGTTTAATTTTAAGCAGTTTAATGTTTAACAGTTTAATTTTTAATAATTTAATTTTCTACAATTTAATTTTCAACAGAAAATTACAAAATTTGATTTTAAAAAGTGGAAAATCGAAAAAATAAAATTGAATTTTCAACAGTTCATCAAATTTTCAACATAACTTTAATATTTCAATTGTCTACAGAAAATTGAGAATTGATTTTTCAACTCTTAAAAATTAAATTTTAAATAGTTGGAAATTAAATTTTTTGTAGTTGAATTTTCAACAGTTTAATGTTCAACTGTTCAGTTTTTAATAGCCTAATTTTCAACAGAAAACTGAAAATTGAATTTTAAACAGTTGAAAATTCAATTTTAAATAGTTGAATTTTCAACAGTTGAAAATTCTAATTTTGAAAATTGGAGAAAATAAAATTGAATTTCCGACAGTCACAAATTCAACTTTTGAAAATGGAAATATTCAACTGTTGAAAATTAAATTTTCTTCAATATTCAAGAATTGAAAACTCAACTTTTGAAAATAATGTACATTATCAACAGTTTAAATTTAAAGAGTTTAATTTTCAAGAATTCAATTTTCAACAGAAAATTACAAAATTTTATTTTAAACAGTTAAAATTGAATTTTCGAAAGTCCCAACTCCAGCGTTTGTAAATTTAATTATTTAACTGTTGAAAATTCCGCTTTTGGAAATTTAAATATTCAACTGTTGAAAATTCAATTTTCCTCAATTTTCAAGAGTTGATAACTAAACAAAAAAAATGTTTAACTAAAACCCCGAATTTTGAACTAAGTAGATAAATTTTAAATCGAAGTAAAGAATACTCAATGAAAAAAATAATTTTTGAACAAATTACTTCAATTTTTAACAAATTAGTTAAATTTTCAACAAAGTAGTTAATTTTGTAACCAAAAAAGATGAATTTTCAAGTAAATAGTTATATCCTCATCCAAAACAGATAAATTTTTAACAAAACAGTTGCATTTTTAACCAAAAAGACGAAATTGAAATCAAGATCAATTTTCTACAAAAAATGAAATGTTTACAAATTAATTGAATTTTTAGCCAAGTAGTTCAATTTTAAAAACAAATTATTTTAATTTTAAATAAAATACTTAATATTTGTAAGAAATTAGTTCAATTTTCAACCAATTAGTTGAATTTTTAACTAAAGAACATTATATTTTTTAGTCAAAAACAGTTGAATTCAACCAAAAAAAGGCAAATTTTAAACAAAATAGTTCAATTTTCAACTAAAAAAGATCAGTTTTCCACCAAAAATTATATAGTTACATTTTTAGTTTTAAAAAATTAATTTTCAACTAAAAAACCGAATTTTCAACAAAGTAGTTAAATTTCAAACCAAAAAAAACCAAGTAGTTGAATTTGTAACCCAAAAAGAAGAATTTTCAAGAAAATAGTTCAATCTTCAATCAAAACAGATAAATTTTCGACCAAACAGTTTTTTTTAGCCCAAAAGATGAATTTAAAACCAAGAAAATTAATTTTCTACAAAATAAAATAAAATTTTAAGTAATTAGTTCAATTTTCAACCAAGGAGTTGAATTTGTAACCTAAAAAGATGAATTTAAAAAAAAAAGTTAAATCCTCAACCAAAACAGATAAATTTTCAACAAAATAGTTGCATTTTTAACCAAAAAGATGAATTTGAACCCAAGAAGATTAACTTTCTACCAAAAAATGAAATTTTAACAAATTAGTTTATTTTTCAACCAATTAGTTGAATTTTTAATTAAAAAACATTACAACTTTGAGTCAAAAACAGTTGAATTCAAACAAAAAGAGCCAAATTTTTAACAAAATAGTTAAATTTTCGAATAAAAAAGATCAATTTTCCACCGACAATTAAATAGTAACATTTTTAGTTTAAACAAATTAATTTTCAACTAAAAACTGAATTTTCACCTAATTAGTTAAATTTCAAACCGAATAAATGAATCCTCAATGAAAAAATTAATTTCTAACAAATTAGTTCAATTTCTAAAAATTAGTTCTATTTTTAATAAATCAATTCAATTTTTAACAAAGTAGTTTCATTTTTAACAAATTAATTCAATTTTCAACAAAGTAGTTAATTTTGTGACCAAAAAGATGAATTATCAAGAAAATAGTTAAATCCTCAACCAAAACAGATAAATTTTCAACAAAACAGTTGCATTTTTAATCAAAGACTAAATTGAAATCAAGAAGATCAATTTTCTACCAAAAAAATGAAATTTTAACAAATTATTTCAATTTTCATCCAAGTAGTTCAATTTTAAACAAATTATTTTAATTTTAAATAAAGTACTTAATTGTTTTAACAAATTAGTTCAATTTTCAACCAATTAGTTGAATTTTTAACTGACAAATATTTTAATTTTCAGTCAAAAACAGCTGAATTCAACGAGAAGAGATGAATTTTAAACAAAATAGTTAAATTTTCAAATAAAGAAGTTATGAAATCTTTGAAATTTATCTGAAATCTTTGATAAATCTTTAAAATCTATCTGAAATATTTGAAATATTTATAAAATCTTTGTGAAATCTGCGAAATATTTGAAATCTTTGTGAAATCATTTGAAAATAATCGAAATCTTTGTGAAATCTTTAAAATCTATCTGAAATATTTGTGAAGTAATAGAAGCCTTTATGAAATCCTTAAAATCTATATGAAATATTTGAAATCCTTGTGAAATATTTTAAATCTTTGTGAAATCTTTAAAATCTATCTGAAATATTTGTGAAATATCTAAAGTCTTTGAAATCTTTATAAAATCCTTGTGAAATCTGCGAAATATTTGAAATATTTGTTAAATCATTTGGAAGTAATTAAAATCTTTGTGACATCTTTCAAAATCCATCCGAAATCTTTGCGAAACCTGTAAAATCTTTGTTAGATCTCTGAAATCTATATGAAATCTCTATGAAATCTGTGTGAAATCTTTGAAATCTATCTGAAATCTTTGTGAAATATTTGAAATCTTTGGGGAATCTGAAAACTTTGTAAAATTATTGAAATCTTTGTGAAATCTTGGTAAAATCTTTTTGAAATCTTATTGAATTCTTTGACAATCCTTGCGAAATATTTGAAATATTTTTTTTAATGTTCGGTAATATTTGTGCAATTATTGAAATCTTTGAGAAATGAATGAAGTTTTTAAGAAGCGTTTTGAATCTATCCGAAAAATTTGTCAAACCATCAGAAAATAATTTAAATCTTCATTCAATCCTTGAAGCTTATCTGAAATCTTTTAAGTCTTTGTGAAATCTTTGAAATCTTCGTTCAACCCTTGAAATCTACCTTTTATCCTTGCGAAGCATTTGAAATCTATGTTAAATCTTTGAAATCTATTTGAAATCTTTGTGAAATAATGAAAGTCTTAGTGAAATCTCAAAAACCGATCTGAAATTTTTGTGAAATATTTTTAATCTTTGTGAATTATTTGAAATCTTCATGAAATTCTTGTAAAATCTTTGTGAAATCTTTTTGAAATAATAGAAGTCTTTGTGAAATCTATATAATCCACCGGAAATATTTGCGAAATATTTGAAATCTATGTTAAATCTTTTAAACCTATCTGAAATGTTTATGAAATTTTTCTAAAATCTTTGTGAAATGTTTTTGAAAACTTTGTGAAATCGTCGCGAAATATTCGAAATATTTGTAAAATCGTTAGCAAATCATTGGAATCTTTCTGAAACCTTTTTGAAATTTTTGTAAAATCTTTGCGAAAGTTGTTTGAAATATTTGTAAAATCTTAGTGAAATATTTAAAACATTTTAAAAATATTCGGTTTTATTCGTAAAATTTTTGATTTGTCAATGAAATCTTGGAGAAATTTGTGAAGTCGTTTAAATCTATCCGAAATCTTTGTTAAATCTTTGTTCAGTCTTTGAAATCTATCTGAAATCTTCGCGCAATATTTGAAATCTTTGTGAAATCTTAAAAATCTATCTGAAATCTTTGTGAAATAATAGAAGTCTTTGTGAAATCCTTGAAATCTTTAAAATCTATCATAAATCTTTGTGCAATAATAGCAGTCTTTGTGAAATCTTTAAAATCTATCTGAAATCTTTGTGAAATCTTTGAAATCTATCTGAAATCTTTGTGAAATAATAGAAGTCTTTGTGAAATCTTTAAAATCTATCTGAAATCTTGTACTTTTAAGATTCATTTAAAGTTTTTTTTTAATTCTCAAAAATCTTCATTTTTTTTTTTAAATTTTTCAATCTTCAATTCGAAATACTTTTTTCATCTTTTTTAAACTTCTGAACCTTCGGAATCTTTTGTATTGACTCGAATTTTTCCTAAAATTTATCAAACATTTTGAAAAATTACAAAAAAAGTCTGAAAATCTTCCAAATTCTTTTTTGATAATTTTCAAACAATTTCACGAAGATTTCACAAATATCTCAAAAGATTTGACAATGATTTCAAAGATTTCACAAAAATTTCCAAAAGATTTCAAAGATTTTCAAGATTTCAAAAAGAGTTTAGTATACCATATTTCAAAGATTTCAAAAGATTTTAAATATTTCAAATATTTAAATGATTTCAAACGAATACGAAAAATTTCACAAATATTTTAAAGATTTAAAACTATTTCGAAAGGTTTCAAAAAATGTGTGAAGATTTCAAAAGATTTTAATGATTTCAAACGAACACAAAAGATTTAAAAAAAAGATTAAAAAAAGCTTTCACAAATATTACAAATATTTCGTAAAAATTTCAAAAGATTTCAAGGAATTCAAAGATTTCAAGGATTTTTAAGATTTCAAGGATTTCAAATATTTTACAACAATTTAAAAATATTCAACAGAAATTTCAAGATTTCACGAAGATTTTAGGGAATTCAAGAGATTTCAACGAATTCACAAAGATTTCAAAGATTTCAGAAATATTTGAATGATTTTAAACGCTTTCAAATATTTCAATGATTTCAAACGAATACGGAAGATTTCAGAAATATTTGAAAGATTTTGAACTATTTCAAAAGGTTTCAGAGAAGATTTTAAAGGATTTCAGTCATTTAAAACGAATACAAAAGATTACGCAAACAAAGATTGAAGAAAGCTTTTACAAATATTTCAAAGATTTCATGAAAATTTCAAAAGATTTTGAAACATTTTACAAAGGTTTCCAAGACTTTAAGGATTTCGAATATTTGACCAAAATTTGAAAAGATTCCAAAAGATTTCCCAGAAATGTAAAGATTTCACGAAGATTTTAAGTACTTCAAAAGATTACAGAGAATTCACAAAGATTTCACAAATATTTTGATAATGTTAAACGATTTCAAATATTTCAATGATTTCTAAATAATACGACAGATTTCACAAATATTTCAAAGATGCTGAACTATTTCAAAAGGCTTCAACAAATTTGAGAAGATTTCAAAAGATTTCAACATTTCAAACGAACACAAAAGATTTCACATACAAAGATTAAATAAAGCTTTTACAAATATTTTAAAGATTTCGTAAAAATTTCAAAAGATTTCAAAAAATTTGACAAAGATTTCCAAGATTTCAAGGATTTCAAATATTTTACAAAAACTTGAAAAGATTTCAAAATGTTACATCCAAATTTTAAGCACTTCAAAAGATTACTAAGAAGTCACAAAGATTTCGAAGATTTCGAGGATTTTAAAGATTTCAAGGATTTCAAATATTTTACAAAAATTTAAAAAGATTTCACAGAAATTTCAAGATTTCACGAAGATTTCAAGCACTTCAAAAGATTACAATGAATTCACAAAGATTTCGAAGATTTCAAGGATTTTAGAGATTTCGAGGATTTTAAAGATTTCAAGGATTTCAAATATTTTACAAAAATTTAAAAAGATTTCACAGAAATTTCAAGTTATAATCTCTTTTGGTTAATATAATAACTATTTCATGGTTCGGTAAGAATTCAGTTAGAAATTAAACTACTGTTCGAAAAATAAAATTCTTTGGTTCGAGATTCATTATTTTAGTTTAAAATTCACCTATTTGTTTGCAAATCAGATTTTTTCTTGTAAATTCATATTTTCGGATTAAAAATTCGACGGCTTTGCACAAAATTCGTTTTGTTAACTTGAAAATTCAACTATTTTGTAGGACATTCAATTATTTGGTTAAAAATTGAATTTTGTTGAAACTTCATTATTGTACTTGCATATTCAACTAATTTGGTAGAAAATTTAACTATTTCTTTTAAAAATTAAACTAGTTCTTTGAATATTTAACTATTTCGTGAAGAATTAAAGTTTTCGTTGAAAAATCAAATTTTTGGGTTGAAAATTCCAACATTTCGTTAAAAATGTAACTGTTCGGTTACAAAATAAAATTTCTATCCTAAAATCAAACTATTTGGTAGATAATACACTTTTTTATTAAAAAATTATATTTTCGGGTTTAAAATTTCTACTTTTGGTTCAAAATTTAACTACTTTGATAGAAAATTTAATTATTTGGTTGAAAATTAAAATATTTATTTAAAAATTAAACGATTTGGTACATAATTTATTTTTTGTTCGAAAGCTGAATTTTCGGGCAGAAAATTCAACAATTTTTTCAAGAATTCGTCTTTTTTCGTCATATCAAAGTGATAGAAACTTTCGATTTTTCTTTAGAAGTATAATTATTTTAGTAATTCCTTGTACTGAAAATTTAACTATTCCATTTTGTATTGAAATTGTGTTGAAAATGCAACTGTTTTTGGAAGAATGAAAATTTATTATTGAAAATTCGACTATTAGATTGAAAATGCATCTTTGTATATTAAAAATTCATCGATTTATAATAGAAAAAGTTATCTTTCTTGTTTCAAAATTCATCTCTTTTGGTTATAAATTAACGTTTTCGTTAAAACTTAAGCTTTTTAGTTAAAATTTCGACTAGTTGGTTGTTAATGTCACTGTTTAGTGAAGAATTAATTTTTTTTATGAGAAATTCATCCTTTTGAGTTGAAAATTCATCTCTTTTGGTTAGAAATATTTTTTGGTTGAAAATTCAATTAGTGCGTTGAAGTCTATTTTGTTTAAAAGTTCAACTAGATGGGTGTTAACGCCACTGTTTGGTTAAAAAATTCTTTTTATTGGAAATTCGTCTTTCTGGGTTGAAAATTCATCTTTTTTGGTTAAAAATCTTTTTTGGTTGAAAATTCAATTAGTGCGTTGATGTCTATTTTGTTCAAAAGTTCAACTAGATTTCTGTTAATGCCACTGTTTGGTTAAAAAAAAATTATTTCTATCGGAAATTCCTTTTTTCTGGGTTGAAAATTCATCTTTTTGGTTAAAAATCTTTTTTGGTTGAAAATTCAATTAGTGCGTTGAAGTCTCTTTTGTTTAAAAGTTCAACTAGATGGCTGTTAATGCCACTGTTTTGTTTAAAAAAATATTTTTATTGGAAATTCGTCTTTCTGAGTTGAAAATTCATCTCTTTTGGTTGAAAATCTTTTTTCGTTGAAAATTCAATTAGTGCGTTGAAGTCTCTTTTGTTTAAAAGTTCAACTAGTTGCTTGTTAATACCACTGTTTAGTTAAAAATTGATTTATCCATTGGAAATTCGCTTTTTTGGGTTATAATCAGGTTGTTTCTTCTTAACGCTCTGTCCATTGCCTTGATTTTCCGGTCTTGCTCGGTAATGACTGATCTCAGTTTTTCTTGCTCGACATCAAGCTCTTGATTTTCTGGCGTAAGATGGTAAATTTTGTTGTGGAGAGCTGAATACGAGAACACCAGATTTCCTATTGTTTGCATTAAAAGTTCAAATTTATTCTCAGAGATTTCGAGAGCCATTGCATCGAGTAACTGACGTGACACAGAGATGGGAACACTAACACACTGTACACCTGACCCAAAGACGCTGAGAGAATTGGCAGTTTGAACCACAACAGCTTTTTGCTTAAAACTGATTGCGATAATGGTTGTAACACTCACCAACCACTAGAGTCGAGAACATTAGTGATAATTAGTTACTTCAAAAGACGAGCGATTGAACACGTGACCGACTGCCATACTTGCTTAACAAACAATAACATAAAAAATACGTGTGCTTTATATTTTGCTGTCCAAATGAAATAAAATATTCTACCCGAAACAAAACAACATAAATTACAGTTTTTTGAGGCTTTTACCTTGAATTAAAAAAGTTAAACACGTAATAAGTTTTTGTAAAGGACATAGCCTATGGCAATACAGACGATTTAAAAAGACGCATGTCCTAGTTACTTTTGAAATAAAAGCACTATAGATTTCACTATAGTCGAAATTCTGTTTAAACATAAATAATTGATTATTTAAAAAAAAGAGCGCGCAGCAAGTGAAAATATTAAAAGGGCAAATCTTTGGAAAAAGGTATAGGGCTAGAATCGTGGGAATTCGTCGACCTATTTGAAAAGAATCGAATTTTTGAAGTTTAAAGTTGAACTACTCTGTCAAAAATTAATTTTATTAATTGAAGGTCCATGTATTTAATTTACAGAAAAGAGTATGCTTTCTATTATAACCAATTTTTGGTTCCAAGGGAGCTGCAACAAAGAGGAGCCTCTCTCATTCTGGAAAGGAACCCAAAATAATGAATGGTTTCTGAATCAGGGATCCCGCAATCGAGTTTGGTTCTTCGGAGGATTTGACTCCTTGCGTTCGAGAATCGATTTTTCGGAGTCAACGCCATCTATCCGGAATCGCCTCCAGAATCGACTCTCAGTGCCGAGATTCGACTCCGAGAATCGAATAATAGATATTAAGACTTAATTTGGGTGAATAATAATTTCAAATATTCGCGGGCTTTCATAAAGGAAGGAATCAGAGTCAAAGATTTGATTCTCATGGTCGACTATTCAATTCCCGGAACTGACAAATTTTTCCAGGACCGAAGAATCGAGAATCGAAGACATTTTTCGGTTCCGGGATCCTATTCTAAATAAACCCAAAGTATGGATTGAAACTTCACTTCTACCTGAACTCACTTTAAAGATTTTACAAGACAATGATGCACATTTTACTTTGTAATTCGGATTAAATTGTATTGCACTGGAAATAACAATGTGCAACATTGCCTTAAATAATGAGAGATTAGAGCAAGTTGACAAACACGTATCTCTCGATATCCTATTCACTATATTTGTACTGATTGTAATATATGGTAGCGAGAAATTGGACATGTCAAGAACAAGACAAGAGTGAAATTAACGCAATTGGCATGAAACCTCTGCGCACAATATGCGGGAAAATACTGATGGACAAAGTCCGGAACGAGATAATCCTCGAAGAATGTGGTGCACTTCAGCAGGATCATCTGCATCTGCCCAGGGACAAGTGGCACCGCAAGCATTACCTGCCCAGGGAGGAGGGCAAGTGGGAATGAAGGTAGGAGCACAATTATCTTCAGCAGGGTCATCTGCATCTGCCCAGGCACAAATGGCACCACAAGAAGCACCTGCCCAAGGAGAAAGTCAAGTGGGCATGAAGGGAGGAGCACAGTTGTCTCCAGCAGGATTATCTGCATCTGCCCAGGCACAAATGGCACTGTAAGCATGACTTGCCCAGGGTCTGCCAATGGTCAAAAGAAGTGTTGTTTTTTGCAACAAGTTAAGCGTGTAACAAATGTCTAACCAAAAAATGTAGGTAAAGCAACCATTGGTAATGTACTAAATTCAGCTTATTCAAATAAACGATCAACACAAATGTTTGAACGCTATCATTTTTGCACTTCAGGTGATTATTAATCGTCTGTTCGTGTTAGCTGATTCTATTCGATTAAGCATTGGCATATTTAAGTGTTTGTGTTTATTTGGCACTCGAAAAAAAATAATTTTGATATAAATATTCTTTATTTGTAATCTATTTGAACCATGTTTTGTTGAAAATAAAAGCATTATTTATTGAGAATTTTCTATTTTGTTTCCAATTCCTATTCCTCTGGCTTTATACTTATTTGGTAATAACTCATTTCCAGTAATTCGTAGCGAAATGTTTTATTCTTGCTTTCTAGCAAAGAAAGTAACTGGTTCTAATCATCGTGAATTTCAGAAAAATGTCCAACAGCAAATACTCATAGCATTGGCCCGCCGAGTTGAAGTTCTAAAACAATTTTTACATTCCGATATTAATGAGAAGGATTTATGTGAAAACTGACTATCGCAAATTTATTTCGGGACCCCCAGAATCCGAAATGAACAGGTTTGATCATTTCTGTCTGTTTGTTGTTGACGTTGTCATGTCGCCGTTTACCTCGTCTATGTCGCCTGTATATAAGATAACTTTTGCAACATTAATAGGGTTATACTACGCTTCGGGACACTTTTCGATAGACCAAAAAGGAAGATTAATTTTGTTAACAGACAAGTTTTTACTGACGGTTCTGGTTGTAATCACAAAACAAAGAACTAAAGTATCAAAAATTCAATTTTTGGGCCAAACTATACAAGATACGAAAAAACAATCAATTTACGATCATTTTTTACATAAAAAAGGCGAAGTAAGTTATTATGATTAATTTTTTCAAAGGAGGCATAGTTTTTGTTTTGTTATGTTTGCATTGATAATTAAAAAGCATAAAGTTCTGATATGAAAGTAATCTTGATTGACCAATGTAGGTAATATTTGTGAAATATCATTTGAATTAATTATAATTGATTGAATATCATAATAAATTAAATGAAAATAAAGCACTATATTCAAGTACTTTTCTTCTTATTGCAATTACGATATTATGATTGATTTTCGTGAATATCTGTTTTTCTAACTTCAATTTTTATATTGAAAATATTGGTCTTTCTATATCTAAAAGGTAATTTTTGAGTTTCAAGTATATTTCTAATTAATACAGAAGAAGTATTTGTATGTATCGAGGTGGCAATTATTACAAGTTTTTCTACTATAGCCTAGCTTGCCATAGAATTCTTGTAAAACTTAAAATTATAATACGAAACTTTACAACCAATAGTTTCGCCGGGTACATCACATGCGTCTCGATAGAATAATTGTTCAATTTTCAGCCAAATAAATAAATCTTCCAATAGAATTATGAATCCTCAAAAAAATAATTATGGATAGCAATAATAATATTAGGAAAATCCTTTGTTTGCTATTGCGTGGTACCTTTTATATTTTGTTGAAAAGTTAAATTTTAACAAACAAAAAAGAAAAGAATTTTGGAATATCATAACAAGATCAGAAAAATTCTTTGTTTGCTTCTGCGTAGCATCTTTTGTCCTCTGTTTTTACTTTTTTGAAAAATTAAATTCAAACAAAAAAAAAACAATTTTGACGAAAAGTGTTCCATTTGCAACCAAAGAGATACGTTTTCAACTAAATTGATGAATCTTAAAAAAAATATGGAGTGTAATAACAATATTAGAAACATCCTTTGGTTGCTACGTTGTAGCACCTTCGGTACCTTTTTAACAAATTAAATTTCAACTAAAAAAAAAGAATTTCAAGAAAATAGTTCAATTTTCAGCCAAATAAATAAATCTTCCAATAGAATTATGAATCCTCAAAAAAATAATTATGGATAGCAATAACAATATTAGGAAAATCCTTTGTTTGCTACTGCGTGAAACCTTTTATATTTTGTTCAAAAGTTCAATTTTAATCGAAAGAAAAGAATTTTGTAACACAATAACAATAGAAAAATTCTTTGTTTGCTACTGCGTAGCACCTTTTGTCCTTGGTTTACTTTTTTGCAAAATTACATTAAAACCAAACAAAAACGAATTTTCACGAAAATAGTTCAATTTTCAACCAAAGAGATACATTTTCAACTCAAATGATGAATCTTAAAAAAATATTGAGTGCTATAACAATATTAAAATCATCCTTTGGTTGCTACTGCGTAGCATCTTTTGTCGATTTTTGCAAAATTAAATTTCAACTAAAAAAAAAGAATTTCAAGAACATAGTTCAATTTTCAGCCAAATATATAAATTTTCCAATAGAATTATGAATCCTCGAAAAAAAAATAATGATGGATAGCAATAAAAATATTAGGAAAATCCTTTGTTTGCTACTGCGTGGCAACTTTTATATTTTGTTGAAAAGTTAAATTTAAACCAAAAAAAAAAGAATTTTGGAATAAAATAACAATATCAGAAAAATTCTTTGTTCGCTACTGCGTAGAAGCTTTTGTCCTTTGTTTTTACTTTTTTGAAAAATTAAATTTGAACAACAAAAAAACAATTTTGACGAAACTAGTTCTATTTGCAACCAAAGAGATACATTTTTTACTAAAATGATGAATAAAAAAATATATGGAGTGCAAGTACAACATTAGAAAAATCCTGTGATTGCTACTGCGTAGCATCTTTTCTCCATTATTTAAAAATTAAATTTCAACTAAAAAAAAAGAATTTCAAGAAAAAAGTTAAATTTCCAGCCAAATAAATAAATTTTCCAATAGAATTATGAATCCTCAAAAAAATAATTATGGATAGTAATAACAATATTAGGAAAATCCTTTGTTTGATACTGCATGGAGCCTTTTATATTTTGTTGATAAGTTAAATTTTAACTGAATTTTTCACAAAAAAATGTCTTTTTTTGGTTGAAAACTAATTTTTTTGTTGTTGAAAATTAATCTTTTTAGCTTAAAAATTCTATTTTTATTAGAAAATTCAACTTTTTTGTAGAGAATTCGCCTTTTTGGCTTGAAAAGTTACCAATTTGGTTGATTTTTTTTTCTCTTGATTTATTATTTGGGAATTTTATTCTTCAAGAAATTTATTATTCGGGAATTTTCCAATTCGGGAATTTTGTTATTCGGAATTTTAATCCTTCGGGAATTTTATAATTCCGGAACTTTGCAATTCGGGAATTTTGTTTTTCGGAAATTTTGTTATTCGGGAATGTTATTCGGCGCGAATTTTCGAATTCGGGAATTTTATAATTCCATAACTTTCCAATTCGGGGATTTGATTATTAGGAAATTTTATTATTCGGAACATTCCAATTCGGGAATTTTCAAATTCAGGAATTTTATTATTCGGGAATTATTTTTGGATTTCAGAAAATATTGTAATATTTATGGTAAAATCAAAACATTCAGGTTTTTTTCTCCATTCAATTTCTTATTATCTCATTTTGAATCATTGAAATTTTATTCTTCTTGAAATTTTTGATTCATGAATTTTATTATTCGGAAACTTTATCATTCCGAAACTTTCCAATTCGGGAATTTTATTATTTGGGAATTTTATTCTTCAAGAAATTTATTATTCGGGAATTTTCCAATTCGGGAATTTTGTTATTCGGAAATTTAATTCTTCGGGAATTTTATTATTCCGGAACTTTACAATTCGGGAATTTTGTTTTTCGGAAATTTTGTTATTCAGTAATTTTATTCTTCGCGAATTTTCGAATTCGGGAATTTTATTCTTCAGGAATTTCATTAATCGGGAATTTTTCAATTCGGGAATTTTATTATTCGTAAATTTCATTATTCCGGAACTTTCTAATTCGGGAATTTTGTTATTCGGAAATTTTGTTCTTTGGGAATTTTCTGATTCAGGAATTTTATTATTCGGAAATTTTATTATTCCGGAACTTTCCAATTGGGAAATTTCATTATTCCGGAAGTTTACAATTTAGGAATTCTATTATTCGCAAATTTTATCCTTGGGAATTTTCTAATTCGGGAATTTTATTCTTCTGGATCTTTCCAATTCGGGAATGTTATTATTGGGGAATTTTATTCTTCGGGAATTTTATTAATCGGGAATTTTCCAATGCGGGAATTTAATTATTCGGTAATTTCGTTACTCCTGAACTTCCCAATTCGGGAATGTTATTATCGTGGAATTTTATTCTTCGGGAATTTCATTAATCGGGAATTTTATTATTAATTAATTTTCCAATTCGGTAATTTTATTATTCGGGAATTTTATCATTCGGGAATTGTATTATTCGGAATTTTAATCTTCCGGAACTTTCCCATTCGGGAATTTTATTTTTCGGGAGTTTTGTCAATTGGAAATTTCATTCTTTGATTATTTATGAATTCGGGAATTTTATTATTCCGGAACTTTCGCATTCGGGAATTTTATTTTTCGGAAATTTTGTTATTCGGGAGTTTTATTCTTCAAGAAATGTATTATTCGGGAATATTCCAGTTCGGGAATTTGGTTATTCGGAAATTTGATTCTTCGCGAATTGTTGAATTCGGGAATTTTATTATTCGGAAATTTTATTATTCCGGAACTTTCCAATTCGATAATGTTATTATTCGGAAATTTTATTATTCTGGAACTTTCCAATTCGGGAATTTTATTATTTGGGAATGTTATTCTTCAAGAAATTTATTATTCGGGAATTTTCCAATTCGGGAATTTTGTTATTCGGAACTTTAATCCTTCGGGAATTTTATAATTCTGGAACTTTGCAATTCGGGAATGTTTTATACTTACAATCATTTTATGAAAAATCTTTCACATACATTTTTTGTCTATAGAAAGAATCCATGTAGAAGTGGACATATTTAACAAGTACATTGGCAGAATATATTAGGCAGAAATTTTATTTTTCGAGCAAGTAATGCAATACATTTGAAAAAATTATTATAAAAAAAAATAAAAACAGATTTTCGCATAAGAAGAAAAAATTATATTTAAAAAAATTTTTTTTTTTTAATTTAGCTTTTAATAGGAAAGAGACTATAACGCTTATAAAGACCTGCAATGTTCTATCGGCAGGATAATTTTCTTATAATAAAATAATTCAATGATTTTCACGTGAACAACAGATACGATAAAAATGTCCACATAAAAATGTTCAAGTGTGAAAAATGATACTAAACTATATTTTACTTTTTCGTAATAACTTGCATCATTTATGATAAAAATAGAAAATTGATTCTTTATAAGCATTCCCGAGATTTTTTACTTAAGCCCTTATGCCCTAGAGTCCTTTACTTTATTCTGCATGAACACGCGAACGAGATGTAATGTAAATACAGGTATAGATATAGTAATTAAAATTAAGAATTTCGCCCACCAGCGTACTGACAAATTTTTAAGAGATAACTGAACTTTTTTCCACGCGACGTTTTGGCTGATAATAATGAAACAAATAGGTCCGATTTGAATGCGTTGTAGAGAACACGGGATTTTCACACCAAATTTCGCTCGTGCCACGATTTCGGCCAATCAAAACGTGGTACCGGTACCAGGCTCTGATTGGCTTCGCTCGCGCCAGGCTGGTAGCTAACCAGCATCTACCCCAATCTAGCGGACCCCGCTACGACGAATGCCGCCCAGGTTGGCTCGTGCGCGTCACCACAGCAACCAATCGCCAGACATCCCCCACCACGTCCAACCCGACTGGCGCGCGCTGCCCAGCGGGTCGGGCATAAATATCGCTGCACCCGCACCACAGGATGATTCGCCAACCGGCAGCCTTCGACGACGCTTTAACGCTCAGCGAAAAATTCAGCAAGCAACCAAGATTTACTAACTGGAAAGTAGTCGCCAACAGATCTACGTAACATAGCGACCCACCTGAGACGTGCAATTTCCGTGGTGTAGAGCAGTATTTTCCAATGTATTTTTGGACAACTTTGCTGTGTAAACTTGTTTTGTATCTGAATAAACGTATTTTAAGAAGCGAAGTACCTAGGCGCGCCAAAAATATCTAGAGAACCTAATCGCTCTCTCCTGTGTCCTCGGGCTCACCAGGAATGAAATTTTTCTTGAGTTTGTTCTTTTGCAACAATTAGAGCACAACTTACAATAGATTTATAGAAAATAAGTGTTTTTTCGCTAATATATCATTAAATATTTCGACTAATAGAATTAGTGGCTCCTTTTTTTTAATCAGTAGAGTTTTGCTAGTTAGGTATTCAAATTTCACAAATCTATAGATTTGGAAAGCATGGTTCGTAGAAAATCGGGTATTTCAATTTCAAAGAGTTGGAACAAGAAATAAATATAATGCAAATAGAAATGTCCTTCTCTAAAAAATAGGTGTGTCACGTAAATCTCGAAAGCATCGTTATCGCTCTTCCTCTATGCTGATTAGATAATTTCATAAACTCGAAGGAAAGAATGTTGCTAAATTCACATACATAATTGAGAATTCAGTTTCAGTTGGAGGGTAGTATAATATTTTTATCAAAATACATGAAGTTTTAAACAAATAGTTGAATTTTCAACACGAAAAGATAAATTTTAAACCAAAAATTTTTAAGTGAAATTATCAGTAAAAAGCTCATTTTTGTAAAAATACATGAATTTTCAAATAAATGGTTAAATTTTCAACTCGAAAAAATTAATTTTCAGCAAAAAATGGAAAAATTAAATTTTCAGTAAAGAAACACGAATTTTCATCCAAATACATGAATTTTAGAACAAGTAGATGAATTTTCAACATTGTTAAAAAGTGACTGAAATAAAAATAAAAAGAGATACATTTTCAAACAAAAATTAGAAAGTTATATTTTCAGTAGAAAAAGGACTTGTCATCACAATAATCAAATTGGGAAGCAGTTGGTTGAATTTTTCACTGTAAAATATAAATTTTCAACTAAAAATGGAAGAGGGAAATTTTCAGTAAAAAAACGAATTTTCATCAAAATACATGAGTATTCAAACAAATAGGTGATTTTTAATCAAAATACACGAATTTTCAAACAAATAATTTAATTTTTAACTTGAAAAAACAATTTTTCAACAAAAAATGGAAAAATTAAATTTCTATTTAAAAAAACAACGAATTTCCATCAATATTCATGCATTTTTAAACAGTTAGTTCAATTTTCAGTCAAATAAGGGAATGTTCATCAAAATACATGAATTTTTAAACAAATAGTTGAATTTGTAACTCAAAAAAATACATTTTTAACCAAAAATGGAAAAAACTGAATTTGCAGTAAAATACACGAATATTTATGAAAATACATGAATGTTCAAACAAATAGTTTAATTTTCAACTCGAACAGATAAATTTTCAACTGAAAATGCAAAAGTAGAATTTTTAGTAGAAAATGAATTTTTATAAAAATGCATGAAGTTTTAAATAAATAGTTGAATTTTCAAAACAAAAAGATAAATTTCATATCGAAAAATTTAAAAGTGAAATTATCAGTAAAAAACTAATTTTCATTTTAAAAAAATGAATTTTCAAAAAAATAGTTGAATTTTCAGTTTAAAAAAAAGTGAATTTTCATCAAAATACATGAAGTTTCAAACAAATATTTGAATTTTTATCTCGAAAATACAATTTTTCAACCGAAAATGGAAAAATTAAATTTCCAGTAAAAAAACGAATTTCCATCAAAATTCATGAATTTTTAAACAATTAGTTAAATCTACAGCCAAAAAAGGAAATTTTCATCAAAATATATGAATTTTTAAACAAATAGTTGAATTTTTACCTCGAAAAAATAAATTTTCAACAAAAAATGGAAAAACTGAATTTGCAGTAAAAATGCACGAATTTTTATGAAAATGCATGAATTTTCAAACAAATAGTTGAATTTTCAACTCGAACAGATCAATTTTCAACTGAAAATGGAAAAGTAAAATTTTTAGTAGAAAACGAATTTTTATCAAAATACATGAAGTTTCGAATAAATAGTTGAATTTTCAACACAAAAAGATCAATTTTAAACCAAAAATGTAAAAGTTAAATTACACCGGCACACAAAAAAAAGTGGTCTGCCCGGCGGACTACATCGGCATATCTATATGTTTTTGGGGTCGCTGAATCCGAATCCGGGTTCCAGATGCCCAAGTTGGCCCATATTTTTCCGAAAAACGCAAAAATAGACGTAAAATGGACGAAAACAGCGATTTTTCTTGTATATTTTAAGATGAGGCTGACGACGAATAAGCCGGTTCAGGAATAAGATTTTTCTTAAAATGTTCAGCTACTTGAAATGTTTCTGTTAAATAAAAAATTTGTAATTATAATGTGGCTGAGACTAGAAAAATAAATAAAGCCAAGTTGGGGCCAAGTCGGTTGATAAGTTAGGCTCTGGCCGGGCTAGGCGTTTCATTTGTGGTTTGGTCCTGTCTAAATCCGCAATTTGGGGCCAAGTTTTTCCTATTTTGGGTCCAGCTAGCGCCATGACAAAATTCCCACACGGGTACAGGTGTTGAAATACAAAATTGTGCAATAATCAGGGTGGTTCAGTGAATTCATTGTTTTATGAAAAACTTTTTTTTATTCCTTTAGTTATTCTAAGGCACACATATTTCCTTTTTCAAATTATTTCTAATGACTCAATTGAAAATTGTTAAATTTCTAATTCCTTTATTCGGATAGTTCAAAACATAAAAATATACAATTTTAAATGCTTACTTTGAACCTCTCAGTCAGGGATCGTTCACATATTACGTAACATTAACAAGAGGGAAGGGGGTTCGTCTTTCATTACGGTCTGTTACGTGTGGGTAGGGGGGGGGGTATTTTTACCTGATTACGTCACATTTTTAATTACATGTCCTATTTAAAAAAGCGATGCTACTAAATATATCGAAAATATGGAACACATTGTTTTTTTTTTATATTTCCGGGAATATTTGAAATGGCTTAGGTTTTATTTTAAAAGAATAATTTTATGTTTTGATGATATCGAAATGTGTGGAAAAAGAATATGGAAGACCTCGAGAAAATTTTCATTTTTCAGGATTTATACAATTTTTATGAAAAAATATTCTTAAGATTCATGGGAAAATTTCAAATGATTCTTTCAATGAATTCTAAGAGAAAATTGAAAAAGATTACAAAATATTTTCAATTTTTTCATGAACTTTTCAAAAATAGTGTAAAAGGTGTTGAAGAAAATTTTTGCAATTTTGCCATATTAGATCATTTAAAAAAAAATCTGAGTAAGTTTAAGAGATATTTAGAAGTTTTGAAACGATTCATAAATAATTAAAACTTACAAAAATATTTTCAAAATTTCGTAAGGTTTCAAGAAAATGAAAAAAAAATCATTAGGTTTCTGAGAAAAATTGAAATAATTTTTTATTTTGAAAAATTCATTTCAAGAGAATGTTGAAAAAGATTTCAAAACATTTCGAAATATTTCTGAAATCGTCATAGAAGAATCTGTAAGATTTTAGGGCAACTTTTTTAATTTTTCAGAATTTACAAGCAATTTAGAAAAAATTTGAATGATTTTAAAATATTTGAGGGTTTAGAAATTCTGGAAAGAATTGCATAAAAAATTATATTTACAACAAGGTGAACGGAAAATCGAAACACGTTTATTATATCGGGAGTTACTAATATTATCGAAAACTAATTATTGGAGAAAAATTGAAAATTCACTGTAATAACAAAAAGCTATTTGTGCACTTATTTTATTATAATAAATGTTCGAACGTTATCAAATTTGAATATCTGTCTACTTTTATTGATTTTCTTTCCATTCAAAATTCTCTATTTTTCCCGGTTTTGGTATTCACTCGAAAAGTTCTTACGAGTTTATCATTTTATCTAGAGATTCATTAAAATTTTATTATTTTTGACTTTTTGACTTAACTCGTAGTGAAATTATTTTTCAAAATAATTCTTGCAATTGAAATCAATAATTATCATAAAATTCACAAGAATGTATATAAATTGTATTTATTGAAATTTGGCTGTGAAATCTAAGTTAGTTTTAGGAATTCACTGACAAAAAAACTATTATTTAGAAAATATGTGTTATAAATTTTGCTCTCTACTGGAATCAAAAGTTACACATTTTCGATGTATTCTTGTGCATTTTATAATCACTGTTTATTTTAATAAAAAGAATTGTAATTAATACCCATTTTAAACTCCGCGCCAACTGTGGCCAATCAACGCGCGACCCTAACGCATGCGCAGTAGCTCGAGGCGCCCAACTGTTGACCCTCGGCGTGCAGACATCTTGTTTGGTGACGTCATAACATGAAATACCTAATATCGAAAAAAATATATCGATCCACTTGACACTAAAAATGGCGGCGCCCTGCCGTGTGACGTGTAGTTTACTTTTCAACCTCCGAAAGTCATAAATGACATGGAATACTTTAAAAGTAGCCTAAAATCGGTCCTCGGGGCTCCTCCACCAGGAAATGAGCCTTCCGGAGCCGATACGGTAAGTAGCGGGATTTTTTTCACTATACTTGCAAAAAGAGTCTGCTACGGCTTGACACGCGAACTGTCAAAATGTCATGTTTTTGCAGCTCTCACACTTTCCAGACCTCTAACAGATTGCAATAATGTGCGACAAAATCAGGGCCAAATTTTCCACCTTAAATTATTAATAATTGGGAAATTTGGGTATATTGCAGGGCGGAATAGTTTTTTCTTTAGGTTAAGTTTCCCTTTTCTTAATTTTCAAAATAAACTTTAAATTTTAGTAGAGTAAGCGTATTCGCGTACATTTATTGAAATAATTAATGAATATACGTAGGGTGACTAGACTTCCTGATTTATCAGGACATGTCCTGACTTTTTATCGCTGTCCTGATTTTCTGATTTTTTACTGAGGGTGCAGTTTCGTTGTCGGTGTTAAGTTCGATTTCAAAATTTGAGATGTGTAGAATTTTACTAATATTTAAAAAGAAAAACATTGCATTGCCTGAAAAAATTAGAAGTGATTTGTGTAATTTATAAATTTAGGGAATGAATATACAATTTTATTTTGTTCAAAACTCAAGAATTTGGTTAAAAACAACAAAAGGCAATCTTTTTGGTTAAAAATTCAACTGTTTTGTTAGAATAAATACGTTTTTTGGGTTGAGAATTCAACTATTTGGTCGAATATTAACTTTTTTGTTAAAAATACATATTTTCGTTGTAAAAACTTAACTACTCCGTGCTTGGTTGAAAATTTATCTTTCTTAGTTAAAAATTCAGGTATTCAGTTTAAAATGAATTTCTTTGGTTAAAAATTTAACTACTTTGCTGAAATATATTTTTATTTGATAAAAGTGTTGAAAATTAATTAATTTTATTTATTTTTTATTGTAAATTCATCTTTTTTGGTTGAAAATTCAGGTATTTAGTTGAAAATTTGTCTTTATGGTTAAAAATTCATCTTTATGGTTGAAAATCCAATTATTTGGTTCAAAATTAATTTTTTTCATTGAAGATTCATCATTAGAATTGAAAATTCATTTCCTTGGTTAAAAATGTAAATATTTTATTAAAAATTCTTTTTCTCTTTTGATTGAAAATTAATTTTTTCACAGAAAATTAATTTTTTCATCGAAAATTTAACTAGTCCATGTTTGGAACAATTTGGTTCAAACAAGAAAGTTTTGTTTGTTTGTATAATAGTTAAGTTTCCACCTTGAAAAATGTTTAAAAAAACGAATTTTGAACAAAAAAGTAAAAATTTTCAACCAAAGAAATGAAATTTTAACCAAAAATATGAAATTTCAACTAATAAGATTACTTTTCTACACTTAGAATACGATTTGGTTGAATCAAAAAAATTTGTCTTGGTATACTATTTAAATTTTCACTTGAAAAAATGTTTAAAAAAACGAATTTTCAACCAAAGAAATGAATTTGGAAAAAAAAAAAATGAAATTTCAACTAATAAGATTACTTTTCTACATTTAGAATACAATTTGGTTCAAACAAGAAAGTTTTGTTTGTTTGTATAATAGTTAAGTTTCCACCTTGAAAAATGTTTAAAAAAAAACGAATTTTCAACAAAAAAGTTAAATTTTCAAAAAAGGAAATTAAATTTGAACCAAAAAGATGAAATCTCAAATAATAAGATTACTTTTCTATAATTAGATTACGATTTGGTTGAATCAACAAAATTTGTGTTGGTATAATATTTAAATTTTCATTTTAAGAAATGTTAAAAAAAACGAATCTTCAACCAAAGAAATGAATTTTGTACCATAAAGATGAAGTTTCAACTAATGTAATAATTAAATTTTCAGAAAAAAATGTTTGACAAAATGTAGATTTTTGAAGATTTTGAAAAAAACTTAGAAGCTCTTCAGGAATTTTGAAAGGTTTCAGGAGGGTAAAAATTTTTTCTTAACATTCATTGGAAAATTCCCAAGTGAATCTAAAAGATTTCGAACAAAAATTGTTCAATTATGCAAGATTACAAAATTTCAAAAAAAAAATGAATGCTATTAAAAAAGAAAAAGAACTTGGAAAAGCGATAATTGTTATGCCGGATCGATAAGGATTGCAAAACAGTACTCATTGGCTTTCCGGTACCGCCGGAAATTGATGACCACACACGTGGAAATGCTGAGTGTGTTGTAAGACTTTTCGCATAAAATTCTTTGCAGCAACGTCACACGTACGTTGACACACCGATGACTGAAATCAGACCGGATGACGGCATGTGATGAATGACGTCGAAGGCTACGTGCCATTGCTTGGCAAAAGAGTTGCATCGCGTTCTTTCAAACAATACAATCAGCCCAGTTTCATTCACGAAAATAAACAAAAACTTCTTCCGAATGGGGGAAAAAAAATTTTTTACGACTCATTCTGTGTTTCGGAGATAAATAAACTCTTTTTCCCTCATTTTTTATCACTCGTTTAGATTTTCTAAGAAATAAACATGGCGACATTTTACTGCTTTGGGACATTAAAAAACAATTATTTAAGAATAGTCCACAAACTAAAAATACTTCTCACCAAATTCAACACACTAAATTTAAATCAGTCAAAATTTGAATAATCTGACCACAAAATGACGGCTACATACACGCATAACAATGTTAATACGAAGGCTGTTTGATAAGTCAGTGACTTTTCGACAAAAAACTTTTTTTTCGGCAAATGAGCGTTTTACTTCTCAACATAATCTCCTTTTAGCTCGATACATTTCCAATTTTTGTATTCCTTCCAAATAATACGTTTTCTCAAGGCCCTCAAAATAGACATTTGTTTCGGTGATGACCTCTTCATTCGACCCAAATCTCTTACCGCCCGGCCATTTCTTCAGGTTTGGAAACAGCGGAGGAGGTTGAGGCTGCGGTCAGGAAATGTCTTGGAGCAGAATCGCCTGAACAGATGAGAGTCACTCTCACGAAACGGGCCTTTAGGGGAACACTGAAGGCATTCGCGGGAGTGACAGAGGAACAGGCGCAAAAAATACTACACGCAGGACACATGAAGGTTGGATGGGTGTCCTGCCGTGTACACAGAAAGGCGGATGCAGTAAGGTGTTATCGCTGCTTAGGCTTCGGCCACATGGCGGCGAAATGCGATGGTCCAGATAGGACCAAATCATGCTGGCGATGCGGCAAAGAGGGACACAAAGCTGCGGTGTGCGAAAGTACACCGCAGTGCTACCTCTGCGCCGCAAAGGAGAGTAAGCCCTGGACAGACCATTGCCCGGGGACAAGGAGTTGCTTGGCGTTCAGAGAGGCAGCCTCGTTGAGGAAGCCTCTTGGACGTGTAAGCTAACATCGTAGCGGGGCAGGTCCGACAAGAAGCCCAGTTATCTAGGAGGAGCCCAAGCTGGGAGAAAAGACGAAGGCCGAGGCACGGCCAAGAAAACAGCACTCCCTAAAGTAATGCGAAAGCAGTTCCGGGGGGAATAATGCTAAGGAGAAAGGGTGGTGTTTCTTAGTGGGTCGTTGATGGCGTCACTATAATGATCAAATTAAGATCTTCATGTATATTCATATATATTAGGATCTTTGTAGTGACGACATCAGCATCCCCACACTACCGAGAAGTGTGGACCCTTCTCGGTGTGATATAAGAACATTTTTCACCAGCCCTCGTAAATAAAAAAAAATAAAAAAAAATGATTTGCGACTGATAGCCAAAACCCCACGTGTGGGGCAAAAAGTACCATTAGACAGCGTTCAGAAAAATATATATAACATTATAAACAAAATGCATATAAATTTAGTATGATTATAAAACGGAATAAATAATAATTTTCTAAACTTCAAATTGTTTCCCAATCTTGGCCCTTGCGTAGCCCATGCGGCACGAGCATTGGTCCATCAATGTCTTTATGACATTCAACAGGTTTTCCATGTCGTAATTTCGTTCCTGAAATATAAACCTTCATGTTTTATGTGTATGACCTGCACCTAATGACTATGGCCCCCCTATCCGGAACCGTGTGCGTGTAAGGCGTATGCAATGACACATAAACAAGATCAAAAATACAGTATGTGAAGTAAAATCTATGCAAAAGCGTATCTATGATTAACTGACAATTATATATATATATATATATAATTAAAAAATAAGGTTAACAACCACCGCAGGGTCCCACTAGGAGCAACTGCCATCTAAAAAATGACACCGGTTCCCAGTAGGACCGAGGTAAGTCCCACTCACGGCCACGACTCACAACCGTGACATGGGTGGTCACAGGACACGACGAAATCATAGCGACAGGCCGGCGAAATCCTCATGTGTTATGAGGACACGAAGCGACCCAAGGATGATAGCTTTCTGCATCCATCTCGCAAGTGCCGTGGCATATTTTTGGCAAGCGGGCATGGCTTTAAGGTTACGAACCAGTGATAGCTTCGCACCTCTGAGAGCACCTATCACAAGGACAATTGATTGTACCGAATATTTTGGGTACAGTCGTTGCAGCTCCCTTTTAAGATCTGGATACCTTTCTTCCTTTTCTTTCTCCTTGGCAGTGATGTTGTATTCGGAAGGAGCCGAGAATTCGATCACGAATATAAAATTCAAAAGAGTATAAATTAATTAGAAAAATATTGAAACATCATTATAAAATTAAGTGAAAAACATCAAATTAATCCCTGGAGCCTGTCAAAAAAGTTCCATTTTGCCATGATTTTTATGGAAGGAAGAAAAAGTATTGAAACTCCATTCAAACAGCTAAAATAAATCGAAAATTCCCTCGACATCAAAAAGAATATCAATTTCAAACTCAAATCACTATATATTAATTAGAATAGTATTCGAAAATCATTAAAATATTCAGTGAAAACCATTAAATTAATCCCTGTAGCCTGTCAAAAAGTCCCAAAAATGCAATGATTTTTATAAGACGGGGAAAAATTTGGAAACTCATTTAAAACCAGGAAAACCAATCGAAAATTCCCTCGAATTCAAAAAGAATAACGATTTCAAATGCAAATCACTATAAATTAATTAGAAAAATAAACGAACCTCATTATAAAATGCAGTGAAAACTATTAAATTAGTCCCTGTAACCTGTCGAAAATGTTCCAAGCTGCCATGATTTTTATGGGAGTAAAAAAAAGTTTTGAAAATACTTTCAAACAGCTAAAATCAATCAAGAATTCCCTCGACTTCAAAAAGAATATCACTTTCTAATTCACATCACTATAAATTAATAAGAAAAATATTCGAGCATCATTACAGGATTCACTGAAAACCATTAAATTAATTCGTGGAGCCTTACAAAAAGTCCCAAAAATGCCATGATTTTTATAAGAGGGGCAAAATTTTTTAATCTCCTTTCAGACCACTCTAAACAATTGAGAAATCCCTCGAATTCAAAAAGAATCACAATTTCAAATTCAAATCACTATAAATCAATTAGAAAAATAAATGAGCATCAATATTAAAATTCAGTGAAAACTATTAAATTAAACACTGGAGCCTGTCCGAAAGGCTCCAAAATGCCATGATTTTCATAGGAGGAAAAAAAAAGTTTTGAAACTGCTCTCAAACCACTAAAATCAATCGAGAATTCCCTCGAATTCAAAAAGAATAACAATTTCGAATTCAAATAAATATAAATTAATTAGGAAAATATTAGAATATTATTATAAAATTCAGTGAAAACGATTAAATTAATGCCTGGAGGCTGTCAAAAAGACCCGAAAATGCCATGATTTTTATGATAGGGGAAACAAATTTCGAAACTCCTTTCAAACCACCAAAATCAATCGAGAATCCCGGCGAATTCAAAAATAATATGAATTTCAAATTCAAATCACTATAAATTATATATAAATTTCAGTGAAAACCATTAAATTAATCCCTGAAGCCTGTCAAAAAGTCCTAAAAATGCCATGATTGTTATAACAGGATAAAATAAGTTTTGAAACTCCTTTCACGCCACTAAAATCAATCGAGAATTTCCTCGAATTCAAGAAAAAAAAACAATTTCAAATTCAAATCACTATAAGATAATTAGATAAGTATTCGAACATCATTAAAATATTCAGTGAAAATCATTAAATTAATCCCTGGAGCCTGTGAAAAAGTGCCAAAAATTCCATGATTTTTATAAGAGGGGAAAAATGTTTGAAACTCCTTTCAAACCACTAAAATCAATGGAGAATTCCCTCGAATTCAAAAAGAATAACAATTTAAAATTCAAAAGAGTATAAATTAATTAGAAAAATATTGAAACATCATTATAAAATTAAGTGAAAAACATCAAATTAATTATATACCCATCCACACATCACTACTTTCCAACCGAGCAATTCACGCCTACCCCGAAAGGGAAACGGCTCAATGATAATTATATACCATGAAGGCACCACTGTGCGCCGCGTGGCTCGAGTGCCAACGCCATGCACGTACAGGAGTACTCAACGCTTAAATTCATTCATTTAAAATTTGAATCCCACTTTCTAATCAACATAGTCTAATAAGAAAAAACTTAAGCTTTCTTTTGAGGCAAAAAAAAAACAAAAACAAAACCTGTCTTATTTCGAAAAAAAGTCAAATTTATTTTTGACTTTCATTTTTGAAGGTCAAATATTTATTTTTTGAAAAAATGCGTAGGACCAATCGAAAGAGCGTGAAACCCCCTGTCGAAACTGTACTAGAAAAAAAAAATTTCATGGCTATCAGAAGAGTTAAAAATCGCGGAAATAGACGATATACACGAAACTCCCAAAACTTTCACTTTCTCCCCCTCGGTCAATACTTATCCGAATGATAAAATTTTTTCGCCATAAACTACTATCCAATAGCACAACACTTTGCCCAAGTTTAACTTAGATCGGACAACTTTGACTTTTTGAGTGGGTACACTTGATAAATAACATATGTATATCGGTTCGATTACCAGAATGTTATAGCCCTGCTAATTTCGAAGGGATTACACAAATCGAATCAGCCTTTGATACCATTTTTTAGGGTAGCAAAATGAAGGTCAAGTTTATCAACCAAATCAATTCAACCAAAATTAAAAAATCTAAAGCATTTTCAAAATTTACAACCATTTTTTTCTAGAGTTTCAGGAATTGTTGTTAAAAGTTCTGGTAAATGATGAAAATACCTGCAGATTATCTGAATAACATTTTTAAATACGATAAAAATTTTATAAAAGTTATATGCTTTTCAAAATTTTGAAATTTTTCAAAAAATAGAAAAAACTATTTTTCAGATATATTAAAAAAATTCAAACGAAATTTGTACTAGATAGTAAATATATTTCGAAACTATCCTGATGACATTTTTTGATAACACCAACATTCGGAAACTTAGATCATTTTTAAAATTATGCAATTTTTTTAAAAGATCCATAAATTTCAATCACGATTTTGACCAGATTTTAACAAGATTTACAAATGATCATAATGATATTTTTCGATTGGACAGAAGTTTAAAAAGGTCGACATAATTAATAATCAAGTAGATTACCTTTATTTTGGGATATTTTTAAAACATACACAGTGAGATAAGTATTCTTCAATAACTTTTCATTTTAAATCTTCAAAAACATAATCTCTAACAAAATCATCTTGTGTATTTTTTCATTAACATTATATCGAAAAACTTACCCACTTCTTATATTCCGTGCAATGAGAATGTAATCGTCAAAGCCACAGGTGCTTCGAGAACAGTCTTCGAGAACCGTCTTCTAAAACAAATTGATAAAAAATGTAAGTTCCAATTTATGAATATACATAGTTCATCAGGGTCTTGAATCGCAATTTTAGATTTATATTAGAATATTTATAATATTTAAATGAATGCAGTCCACCACACATAAAGGAAAATGCACGATTAAAATTCGAATATAAAATAAAAGATTGTAATAAAATATATTTTGTTTAGGACAATATCTTACCAATGCTCTATGCATGGAGATAATTTAATTGAAGTTCATTAAAACAGTTAATTAATGTGTTTTCCAGAATGTGTGGCAGGAGGAGACCTGGACCTGGCACGAAGAGAAGGCTCAGCAGGTGAAGGAGACCGTTCAGAAGAATGAGATCTTAATTCTGCAACAAGAAACAGAGGATTACATCTTTCTTGAAGTACATGTGGAGTTCATCGTAAATTTCCAGGTGATACAAGGAAATTACGTGGATTGGAAACGAAAATTTCAACGTAGATTTCTACGCAGAACTCACCGTAGAATTCCAAGTACAAAGCACCTATAGACTGAAACTTCAACTGTTTAATGTTTGTTTGACAGTTTTTTTGGCTCAAGGCCATGTCAGAGTCAGCTTACAGTTGTAGCATCCAATTTTTATTCGCTAGAACTCAAGGGGAGGCTACTGTGTTGCATCACATAATGCATTCTGTTCTGCACCACCATAGAGATGGTGGCTTCCGAATTTACAATATCTGAGAAGCTACTTTAATACATAGTCGATTGCATACAATTTTCTTTCCCACTGTTTCAAATTCAGCTGTCTCCAATTGTCAACAGTTGAAGGTGCGACTCATTTCCTAATGATTAGCAAATACTTTCTAGAAGTGATCAAATTCATTTTCAGATTTGAAGCGGGCAAGAATATAAAAAACTTATAAGCAGTACCATGTGATTATTTATTTATATTCATAATAAATTGCCTGAAAAAATTTCCATTAAATGGATTTTCTATTTTTTTTTCCATAGAATCAAACAGTGCAATTAGGTTTTATGTTATACCTTACAAATTTGAAAAATGTATTCAAACGATTTCAGTTGAAATGAATAAAATACATTATTTTTCGTAAGACCAGCCCTTGGTCAAAAAAATAACTTTCCATGGACAGTTATATTTTTCAGTTATTTTTACAAAATTTGCGTAAAAAATGTGCCTAATTTGTTATGCAAAGTCAGTCTTGCAGCATGTTGTCAAATTCGCAGGCCACACTCAGATTTTCTTTATGCGGCCACGCAGTTTTCAGCTGTGGTTAGAAATGAGTTGCGTCAGTCTCATGTCTAGATTATAGGTAGATCTGAACCCCGCAGCGTGTGTCTGATTCTCCAGAACGTGAAAACTCTGCGATCAATGAAGGTGGTAATTGTGTGTGTTATATTATGTTTAAATAAATATATATGTTAAAGATAATGATATTATGAATTTACAAAAGAATTCTTTAATTTTTTATTAGCATGAATGGCTAGCTTGACAGTCTATGAACCCTTCCTTGACTGTCTTCTAGAATTCAACGTTGGAGTGTTGAACGGCTTACAAGTTTGTCTGTGATATTTTGTAGATGAAGTCTAGAAGTGCTTCACTGACTATGCTGGACGCAATCTAACAAGTCTCATATTTCTTCAAGAACTATATTTTCAAATTTCCAAATGTTTTAAGACCTATTCAAAAGTCACAGACTCAGTCAATGAAAATTCCCAACACTTTTTTTGCATGTATACAAATATTGTTCAATAAAAAAATTGAATTCCGGTATAGTACATATCTTCTAAAATGTTTGGTTTAAAATATTGGGAACAATGTACCATGCGTGTATAATATTTTCTAGTTCCAAAGATTATTAATATTTTAAAACTGTTCAAAACTTATCACTTCTGTTAATAATATTCATTTGTACGAGGATTACCTTCATGATTGGCAGGTTCACTAGTCATCCCAAAATTTGACAAAAAGTCCCGTTCTTTGGGCCCGCCACGGCGGATAACCAACAAGATTGTCACCCCTGTCAGGGTCGGGTGGGCCCTGAAGTCCTTACAAGTCTCCTGGCCCAGATGGCATATATCCAGTCCTCTTATAGAGGGCTGGAGGGATCATTATAGGGCCGCTAGTGAGACTTGCTAGGGATAGTCTGACATTGGGACATGTCTCGACGGCGTGGAGGGGTACGAGAATAGTCTTTATTCCGAAAGCAGGTAGGATCAGTTATACCTCTCCCAAGGATTACCGTCCCACCAGCCTAACATCTTTCCTACTAAAAATAGTGAAAATGCTCATGGATAGAATGACCCGCGATAAGGTCTTGTCAAGAAGACCACTTCACAAGGAGCAACACGCCTATAGGGCGGGTGACTCGAAGGAGATGGCCCTAAGAGGAACAGTAAACCTAAATGAAGGACAACTGAAGGAGACAGGCCTCGCGATTGGTACATTTATGGACATTGAAGGTGCCTTTATTAACACTTCTGGAGAGGTGATCAGGGCGGCGATGATCACCCATGATGTGCCTACTGCAGTCGTGGAATGGACGTGCCACATGTTGGCCAACAGGAATCTAACTACGAATAAGGGTGATACCACTTTATACGGAACGATTGACTCGGGATGTCTGCAGGGAGGAGTTTTATTGCCTTTGCTGTGGTGTTTAGTAGTGGATGATCTGCTTCATCTACTTCCGAGTCAGGGCCACCACGTCAGAGGCTATGCGGACTATGTACTGGTTATCGTGCGCGGCCAGCATCTCGATGCGCTTTTCTGAGTAATGAAGCAAGCACTGATGATAGTGAATTTATGGTATAAAAAAACTGGACTATCGGTCATTCCGAGTAAGAGAGACGCGGTTATTTCTATCAGAAGGTATAACTGAAGAACCACAAGTAGACTGAAACTTGAAGGACAACTGGAAATCAAAGAACCAGCTAAATATCTAGAAGTCATCCTGGATAAGAAGCTATTATGGAACGAGCACCTGGAAAACAAGCGCAATAGCTAGTAGAAACTATGTGGCTCTGTACAAGAGCTATAGGGAAAAGCAGGGGCTTAAAATCGGAGACCCTAATGTGAATCTACACAGCAATCTTGCGACTCAGGCTAACTCATGCGGCAGTGGTATCGTGGAGCAGGGTCAAGCTGTCCACTGTAAAGTCTTGACTGGAAAGAATCAGGGGACTGATTTTGAGGGGCTTCACTGGTGCCCCAAAGTCGACACCCACGATGGCATTGGGGGTACTAATAGGTTTGGAGCCCCTTGATCTCACCATCAAGGCCGTGGCTGCGAAGGCGGCCTCGAGACTAAATTTGGTAAATGACAGAAGGATCTTGACAGCAGTGAAGATACCAGTCGACATCGCGAAGAGGCCGACCCTGAACATGCCCAGGGAAAAATTGGCCACTCCCTACCTCTTCAGACAGCAGGGCTGCTATATTGGTCTTGAATGGAACAGCGACCACATCGCTATTAGTATGGGAATGCTTTGAGGCACTAAATATGTTAGCGATGAACAACGGATTCACTCTGCTATGGATCCCTGGACACAGCGGTATCAAGGGCAATGAGATATCGGATAGGCTAGTTAAATTACCACAAAGAAGAAATTATACTGGACCCGAGCCAGTTGTAGGTATTTCCAGTAGGTCAGTCACTGAAGAAATTAACAGTTGGCTGACTGAGGAACGCCGAAAATATAGTAGTTAAAGTCCAAGATTTTGTTACGTCAATTAAAAATTATCACTTCCGTCATACCAAAACATAGTTAAAAAGCCCCTACAAGCATACCTTGCAAACAAATGTTCACATTGTACCATATAAAATCATTTTTCTAGAATAAAGCACTGATTAGGACCCCCACCTGGGTCAAAACGTCTGTTTGACTTGTAAAAAAATCAAGCATTTCTTATATCTGGATCCTAAAGCCAATTACAACATCAACTACGAAGAATCTAGTAATCTGAAGGATCAATATAACCCCCCGCATTAATTAATTGTTATAAATTACAATCGTGAAAAATAAATAACATATTTTAATCAATTTATATTTTAAAACAAGAAGTTTTGTATACTTCAATCTAAATGCAGCTGAAAACATTGAATTTAAAATGCATTGAATTCAAGATATATTTCTAAAAGAAAACTGAAAGCAGACAATCGACTTTCAAAAGAAACGACTAAAAGTAAGAAAGTGACTCGCTGGCTTGCAATAAGCATTGAAAACGGTGTATTTTCACATTTTTACGTTTGAATTTAAACTTTTGCCTTTTTCAGGTTGTAGCCATTTCCAATACCAGAATTTGTTTTTTTTTACCTAACCTGTAACTTATAACAAAAATTGTGAAAATTCAAACAATAACCCTCCATTCTGAAAATGAGGCAAGTTTTAACGTTAAAATTCAAGTTGTCAAATTGAGGCCTTAAAAATTACAACAATTTACAATTAGTGTTTTTTTACATACCTAGAGATGAAAAAAAAAAAGTTCCGACATACAATTGCCTAATTATAAGATATCCGAACTAGAATACTCCATAATTATACAATTCCAGATTTTAAATAATTAAAAAATTGTTTCATAACAAATATTATTTATTAAAAATACGATAATAAAATATTTTTATCAAAGAAATTTTTGTTTAAAATTTAGCTTTTTCAAATTATAGTTTGAACTTAAAATAAAAATAATTCTACAAAAATGGTATAAAGAAATGAATGATTCAAATCAGGGCTAATTTATCTCGAAATTTCTTCTTTTTTTTTTTAATTCAACACTTCTATTTTTGGGAACATTTTTTGTAATTTTTAAAAAACATTAAAAACGTTTTATCTTTGATATAACTATTTGATTATTTCAATTAAAAAATATATTTATTAAAGAAAAATTTGTTCAGTACTGGTTTATGGTTTATCTCGAAATTTCTTTTTAGTTTCATTTTTATTAAAAAAATTCGATTTTCGAGAAAACGTTGAGTATAATTTTTTAAAAAGACTATGTATACAAAAAACGTTTTTCCAACTTCAGATCTGCAAAAATTCTATATATTCTTAAATGCACTCAAACTTCGGTTTCAGGGTGGCCCCTCACTCGGGAGAAACTTTCACCGGGAGAAAACCGGGAAAAAAATATTACACCGGGAGATTTCCCGTATTTCATAAATCGCGCGTGTTGTATGTTTTGAGTAAAAATGATTTTTTTTTTTCTAGAGAGAGAAATCACATTTTTTCGTAAAAAAATCTATGCAGTCTTTTTGATTGTCACTTGATACTGGATTATATGATACTTATCAATAATATATTCATCGTCTTTAAAATGTCTATAATTTTAATTTAAAATTATGGTTTTAAATGCGCAATTCTAAAAGTTTAATCTTTAAGTCCTTGAAACTAAAGTTCAGGATTTCTGGAAATATCTTTAAATTTCATAGAACTTCACAGGATGTTATAATATTTTAAAGGATTTCAAAGAAATTCAAAGAATTTATTCACAAGAAATTAGGGGTTTCATAGGATTTCAAAGATTTTACGATATTTAAAAATATTTTTTGAAATCCATTTGTAATTCGCCCTTAATTATTAGCAATTTATCCTGAGTTCTTTTAAATATTCTTGAATTGTTTCAAATTCACTCAATTTTACTCAATTTAACAGAGTTCTTAAAAGTTTTTGTTTAATTCATCTTGAATTCTTTAGAACACACTTAAAATTCTTAGGAATTTCATCAAATTCATTTGAATGTCCTATTAATTTTGTTAAACTCATTTCAAACTTGCTCAATTCAATCAATTTTTTCATGTTTTTGAATCGTTTTCAATTCATTCAATTGCAATTAAGTTCAACTTGATTTTTTAAATGAATTTCATCGAATTCATCTCATTTCCCTTAAATTCCTCGAAATTAACTCAGATTTTATTGTAATCAGTGGAATTTTTTAGATGAAATTTTTTTTTTCCATTTCATTTGAATTCTTTTCAATTCAACTTGAATTCTTTGGTAGTCATCATTCACTTCTTTGGTTGAAAATTATTAGGGTTTCAAAAATTTTGAGAAATTTGAAATTTTTTTTGGAATTCAACCTCAATTCTTTTAAATTCTGAGAAATTCTCTTAAATTATTTTAATATAATTCAGTTCTTCTAAATTCACTCAATTCTACTCAATTCAAAGATTTTTTTTTTAATTTTGCAAAGTTTGTATTTAACTGATTCTAAATTCGTTTAACCTCACCGTGAGTTTTTATGAATTTCATCAAATTCTTCTTGTTTACCTTAAATTCCTCTAAATTCATTCTCATTTTACGGAAATTAATGAAATTTGTAAATAAAATTTTTGTTTCCAATTCCAGTCGTTTGGAAATCTTATGAATTTATCCTGAATTTGCTACCCTTTGAGCGTGACAAAAAGTACCCCTTGGTCCCTACATTTTATCCCATAGGGACTGTGAGACTTGAAAATGTTAAAATAATTGTCGCGCAGCAGCTATTCCTAAATAATCGCAATTAGACATTAATTTCTCTAATATTTTATATGAAAACTATGAATTTCAAACAAAAAATCACTTTGAACTACGAGAGAATGGCTTCTGTACATTAATTTGTTTGAAACATCATGAACAATTTTTTTCTTACGCTAACCTATTTGAATTTTTTTTTGTACATGGGAAAAGTTAGGAAAAAAATATTTCTATTTTTCTGATGAATTAAAAATGCTTGGTTGGTCTAAATGAATTTTCTGCATCAACTCCTTATACAAAATTATGTCCACAAAAAGTCCTTTTGGCCACACTGCGCACCTTCAATCGGCGGTCTGCCAATACGAGATCGCGGATTTTTGTCACGTTATCACCGTGGACAACATCCAAGCGCTCTTTGATTTCGCTGCGCGATTTGCCTGGCCTTATCGCCTGGCCATTTCTTCAGGTTTGGAAACAGGAAATAGTCGCAGGGGGCTAAATCTATAGAATATGCTGTATGAGGTAGCAGTTCGTAGCCCAATTCATGGATTTTTTCCATCGTGACTATACACGTGTGCACCCTTGAATTGTCCTGATGGAACAGCACTTTTTTCTTCGACAAATACGGTCGTTTTTGCTTCAAATCCATTTTTCTAAAATCTGCGGACACGACAGCTTACACACGCGGTCAAAACAAAACTACGAGTCCGATTCGGCTGAAAAATAATTGTATGTGTACCATTTTATAATATTTCTTTAAAGTTTTTGAAAAAAACTGCTTGAGCAAATAATATTTGTTTATTCAAATAGAAATTTGTTAAACATAAGAAGAAAAGTATCAAAGCTATGTAAGTATTCAACAATAAGTAGCATAGATTACCAATTTCAGAAAAAGGTGGACATCTATGGTTCGATTTTTAGAAATTTTAAAATGAACAATAATTAATTGTTTAAATAATCACATGATGTTTTTAACAAAAATTACTACTCCAAACAATGACCAGCTATTACATTTCATTCAGAAAATACGATTATTTTCGTGATTTTTTGGAAAAAAAATAATTTTTGTCATAAGTTACATTTATTTAAATAATTAAAAATTGTTTAACAAGTCATACGGGATATTCAAATTGTCTATTAGTATTTATTTTTATTTGGAAATATTGGAAAATTTGGCAACTTTCGATCAAACCCTGAAGAATCAGTCCAATTTTTCGAAAATCCTAAATTTTTCCATGTTAAATATGTATGGGATTTAAAAGTTCCTAGTGGCTCGTGTTAATGTTGGAATTTCAAAGAAACAATATACGGATTATCTTTCTCCGAAAATGGAAACAGTTGGGGGGGGGTGTCTTGCCCACTAGAGTGAACAAAATTTTGCAATGCATTTTTGGATCACCCTACTGCGCATGGTCTCACTAAAAGACGACATCGTGGGAACCAGAAGGATGTCCATGATTTTTTTTCAACGAAAGATGGTTTCATAAGGAATATTTTTATCCATGTTCAAAAAAAAATGAAAAGTTTGGCATTTCACGTGAAATTGAATCAAAATTATTGTTTCACTTTTTCTGAGCGAAATTTCAAAATTAAAAAAAAAGTTTTATATTCTCAAAATCTATAGTTTCATCCCTAATACCTCCAAGTTACATCAAAATCCAATTATCGGTTTCAGAAATGTCGATGGTTAAAAAGAATTTAACCCATAAATTCAATATGGCGTAACTCCCATAAATTTGCAAATTTTCAAAAATATCCTGCAGAGCTACGTTATGGCATCGTATATAATTAGTTTTTAAATCAATATCAGTTTTGCTTCAGAAAAAAACACTTGAATAGAATTATCTTTTGGGTAAGAAATTATTATTGCTGGCACCTAACTTTTTTTATAGGGTCGATATGGGTAAGTGTGATACGAAATTACAAAGTTATACTTTAATTAATGGTATTTCAAATATATGAGAAGATTCTTGTTTCAAATGTTGTCAAAATTATTTCTAGACTTTCTACTTTTTATCGCCCCCTTCTTTAATGAATAAAAACTTGCGTGAGAAAATATTATTTTTCCTTGGTAGTGTTTCAACGATTTCAGATTTTTCGGCATTAAGGGTAAGTATGATACGTGTAAAAAGGACGCTATATGTCAAATTTGACAAGATAGTACTTTCGTAACGGTTAATGAAACATCATTTATAAGGATATTATTGAAAATAGAAAAAAAATTGAATTTGGTGTGAAGGTTCAGTGATATTGAAAGACATACCTATTTTAAATTTTATGATTTCTAAATGAATATAAAAATGATTTGCCTGTGCAAATATATATATATATATATATATATATATATATATATTTTAGATTGTTTTCTTTTCCTATTTGGAAAATTTAATAATCTGTATGGATTGGCTTCAGAATCACCCACAAAAGCTATTCAACTAAATAATAAAATGGTTACAAAAAAATAATCGATTTAAATATTTAATTGAACAGCTTTTCAAAAGTAAAACATAATATTCATATACATTTATGTTGAAATTTTTTTTTTTTTTCAAGTTATTAAAAAAAAAAGTTTCGTCGTATGTACTTGGTATTATTGTTTGGCCCCCGGCGTGCAGATATTTTGGATTTCCCCACCAAACCTGAAAGAACTAATTTTTATGTCGGCATTAAATTGCCTGTTTTGAACCACATTCCACTCTTTAAGGATCCTTGGTCTCTAAAGACCTTTTCATAACTCGCATGCCGATAGTGACAGACAGGCAGCCTTCCTGCAGAAAGTCCACAAGAATGAAAGAGATAATGAATGGTCCGTCTCTTTCACTCTTATGGACTTTCTGCAGGCTGGCTGCCTGCCACTAGTCCACTGCCGGCAAGCAGGTTTTGTCCGTAACATGCGTCACGTAACTAACATCGTTTTCGATACGTCGAAAACTACGTCTTCTACGTCAGGCCTGTCCAGATAGGGGAATATCTTGCTCATTTTCCAGATGGGATTTAAGGGCCCTGGAAATCGAGTGTAAATCGCAAAAATAGGATTCAGGCCAGAACGTGAAGCCATTTTGTCTGATTTTTTGTATACAGACTCTAAAGAGTATAGAGACTCTCGGTACCGGTTGATTTTTTCGAAAAAAATTCTATTTTTCATGCAAAGGAAAACCCGAGAAAAATGACTTGCTTACCTGCTCCCTGCTTCGCTAAATCGTAGAACACATTACTACAACGATGCTGTCGACGACAATCAATTTCTTTTAATTTTTGCATGAAAAACAGAATTTTTTCGAAAAAATCGACCTGTACCGAGAGTCTCTATACTCTTTAGAGTTTGTGTACCAAAAATCAGACAAAATGGCTTCACCGTTCGGCCTGAATCCTATTTTTGCGATTTACACTCGATTTCCAGGGCCCTTAACACCACCACGGACCTCTACTCATTCAACTTCACAAGAGCGACCACCCCCGAAGCCTTTGGATCTGAGAAGAGGGAAGTGGAGGTGGAACTCGAACATGTGGCGATTGAGTCGATTTCCCCTATCTGGGCAGGCCTGTTCTACGTCTTGCGGTTTCGACGTCATGTGTTTTACATGTCGAAAACCGCATGACGTGAGAGCGCTATTTTAATGATTTTTTTTTCGGGAAGTTAAAATAATTTATAATTGGAAATATTCAAAATTGTTCTTTAGTTGGAAATTATAAGCTTTTTTAATAAACATCATTTCTATTCAAATTGTGTATATGTTTAATTATCAAATGGGAGTTAAAAATCATGTTCCATGCTAAGTACAACTATTCATTACATTTTTTTATAAGAACATGATTTGTTCAATTGAGCCGCCGGGTGCAAGAACCAGGCCGACTCTCGAAAACGTGTAAAAGTGTTGTCCGATCGTCTCAGAAAAAGAAAATTTTTTAAATCGAAAAATCAATTTTTTGAAAATGTAGAATTATAGAGAATAAGGAAATGAAACTTTTTCCTATAAGAATTTTTGTTGGCAAACGTTTATTTTTAATAATAAAAACGAAATATTGAAAAAAAGTTGCTCCCTGATTTAATTATTTTGTTCCTTTTGGTGAGAAAGTAGACAAATAGACCGATAATACACATTCTTTAGCGTTAAAAGATTCCTGAAGTACCTTGAATACTCATAAAAAATTTAAAAAAATAAATAAATTTAAGAGTAATACAGGAGTCTTTAAACTATAAGAAATGTTCAGTATAGTTTATCTATTGAAAAAATTGAAATATTTATTCACGGAGTCTACACTTTGACATTTCGATACCTGCATGTTAAAAAACCGCTCTTGGAGTGATTGTCTAAAACGACCACTCGAGCGTTGGTCGTCTGAAACACGGGTCCGCAGCGAGGAGGAGTTTCTCGAGATCAGCTCTTTTAACACGCGTTTCGTTTCCACCACTCAGCCTCCTCCCTCAGCTGAAAGAGTAAGACGAAAGTTTTCCGTGCTGAGTGAGAAGGTGTAGTGGTGGAAACGAGACATGTGTTAAAAGATCAGAACTCGAGAAATTTATCCTCACTGTGGACCCCTGGTCTAAAAGAACCGCTCAGTTTTTCGAGTTGGCCCCTCGTTTTAGTACGCATACTTACACGGCAAACAGCAGATACATTTAGTAATTATTACTATCCGGTTCGATATATTATTTAAAAATATGTTGAATTCGCGGAATTCTCAGGATTCAACGTATTCACGGGATTCAAGGAATTCACGGAATGTACGGAATTTAAGGAATTCAAGGAATTCGCGGAACTCAAAGAATTCGAGGAATTAACAAAATTCACGGAATTCAGGGAATTCAAGGGCTCCAAGCAATTCACGAAATTGGAGCAATTCACGGAATTCAGGAATCTTACGGAATTCATGGAATTCAGGGATTTTACGGTATTTACGAAATTCTGGGACTTTATGGAATTCAAAGAATTCAAGAAATTCAAAGCATTCAGGGAATTCACGGAATTCAGGCAATTCATGGAATTGAGGGAATTCAAGGGCTCCAAGCAATTTACGAAATTCAATGAATTCGATGAATACACGAATATCGAGGAATTCACGGAATTCACAGAATTCGGGGAATTTACGAAATTCGAGGAATTCACGGAATTCGAGGAATACACGGAATTCAAGAATTGTACGGAATTCGCGGAATTCGGAGAATTCAGCGATTTTACGGAATTCACCAAATTCAGGAAAGTCAAGGATTTTACGAAATTTGCGGAATTCAAAGAATTCAGGGAATTCATGGAATTCTGGTCATTCGTAGAACTCAAGAAATTCAACGGATTCATGGAATTTACGGAATTCACGGAAGTCGCGGAATTCCGTGAATTCCTCGAATTTCGTATTTTTCTTTAATTCCGTAAATTCGTTGAATTCCGTAAATTCGTTGAATTCCTTGAATTTCGTGAATTCCCTGAATTCCGTGAATTCTTGAATTCAGTGAATTTCCTAAATACCTTTAATTCCGTGATTTCCTTGAATTCTGGGAATTTCGTGAATTACTTGAATTTCGGGAATTCATGCAATTCCGTGAATTCCTTGAATTTCGTAAATTCCTTGAATTCTGTGAATTCCTTGAATTTCGTGAATTCCTCGAATTCCGTCAATTTCTTGAATTCTGTGAATTCCTTGAATTCTGCGAATTCTCCGAATCGCGTGAATTACTCGAATTCCGTGAATTCCGTGAATTTCTTAAATTCCGCGAATTCCTTGAAATCCTTGAATTCAAAATATTTTCAAATAATATATGTGGCCAAAGACAGCACTAGGATTCGAATACCTGGTGGTATTCGAAGACCTCTACACTAAATGGGTTGAACTGTCGCCCATGAGACGAGATAATGCCGAGACTATCATCAAGGCTTTTGAGGACCATATTTTGAAACGATGGGGAGCACCGGAAGTGCTCGTTTCGGACAACGGAACAGAATACGTCAACCAAGCGTTTCAAGGGTTGACAGACTTATGGAATACGACATTCTTTCACCCCAGTCTATCACCCACAGGCGGACCCTGTGTAGCGAGTGAATCGGGTCCTCAAAACGATGATCTCAGCATATGTAACCCAGGACCATCGGCAATGGGAGGCATACCTTAAGGATTTTAGGTTCGCCTACAACACGGCCGTGCACAGTACCACGGGGGTCAGCCCATCCTACTTGAATCTAGGCAGGAAACCAAAACCTTATAATAGTCTGCGCCGAAGAGTGAAAGAACCACTAGAATTACCCCCCCCCCCTCCAGAACACGAGGAGTGGAGGCAAAGAGTGGTCAGACTAAAGGAGCTCCAAGATCTGGTCTCCCTACACCACGAAAATGCGTTCGAGCGTCAGAAAGTAAACTACGACAAAAGGCGACGGCACGCGTTGTTTAAAGTAGGAGACAGGGTCATGCGCAAGGCTCAGATATCGTCCTCAGCCCAAAGGGGAGTAACGAGAGGATTTGGGGGCAAAAGGCAAGGACCATAAGTCGTAGTAAGCGTATTAGGGTTGTCAGTATACGAGTTAGGGACGGAAGACGGACAATTAGAAGGAAAGTTTCCGGTAAAATTGCTAGCCCCCTACCACGATGAGGGGCGGCCTAGAGAGGGGGGAGTAGGGGAACAATAGGTTGTCAATCCCCCAGTAGATAGTCTCCCTAAACCCTTGCATGCTCAGGGTACAGTAGAACCATGCCAGCTTCATAAGCATGAATCTTGGGGCCCCTTAAGGGGTATCTGATACTAGGTCGAAGAGAAAGAGAGGCGGCGCCTGGAAAGGTTCTGGTGTAGCCGTCGACTCAGAACGGTAAAAACCAGGGACATGGGGACATCGCCGGCCCGCCCATTTATATTAGAGGCTCAAACGTGACCAAGCGGCGGCATGGGCCGCGGATCCACGGTTGGGAGCGCACAGGGAGGACGCGGATGCACCAGGTGTGGAGGGCGAGGATACCGCTGGGATGAGTGCCCGACCCCAGGTCACTTCTCCTGAGAGATAGACAAAGGGGTTAAGATTTCTTTAAATTTTATCTGTCCCTCCGGAGTTTCATTTTTTTTGTAGTTTTCTCCTTTTTCATGTTCTTCCCTAATAAATAGGATATTTTGCCAATCGCCTCCTTTTATTTACGAGTCCAGGTTGTAAAAGTAGGTCTATTACACCCAGAAGCGAGATCCATGCGAATCTGGGAAGACCTGGTAGAAGACCCACAGTAGACCAGCTACAATTTAGTTTTTTTTTCTTATTATGTGGTTCGTTTATTTTTCCAAGTAACAGGTTTTCCGGGATTGCCTTTAAAGGAGTCACACAAGGGTGTGGGCTGAGAGGAGCTGACAGAGGGGAGACCAGGTCAATACGCGAGTAACTCAAGCCGGTAGGCTGCGGCTAGGCCCGGGGGAGTTGTAATGAAGTTTTTCAGCAAAACTTGGAAAGTTGTGAAAACAACTTTCCGGGGTCTCGCCGAAGCCGTACCTAAGTTGCACAATCGAGGCCTGACATTGTTCTCCAAGACTTCGAGAAACGAACTATATTCGTGATCGAATTCTCGGCTCCATCCTATTACAACATCACTACCAAGGAGAAAGAAAAGGAGAAGAGGTATCAAGACCTTAAAAGGGAGCTGCAAAGACTGTACCCAAAATATTCAGTACAATTAATTGTCCTTGTGATAGGTGCCCTCGGAGGTGCGAAACTATCACTGGTTCGTAACCTTAAAGCCATACCTGCGTGCCACAAATATGCCAAGGCACTTGCGAGATGGATGCAGAAAACTGTCATCCTTGAATCGCTTCATGTCCTGAAAACACACGAGGGTCTCGACGGCCTGTCGTTGTGATTTCGTCATGTCCTGTGACCACCCATCTCACGGTTGTGAGACGTGGCAATGAGTGTGGTTTACCGCGGTCCTACTAAGAGCCGGTGTCATTTTTAGATGGCAGTTGCTCCCAGTGGGACAGCAGGGTTAACATACCCTAAAGGTTATCCGTTTTTTTTTTTATTCAATGACTCGAATTGAAGGGCTTTACATTGAAAAGTCAAATTTGCTATATAGTACTTATGTTTTTTGTTATCAAAGATTTAAGAATAAGAAAAATGAGGAGATTCTGTTTTTAGACGACTGAGCTGGAAGTTTCTCTATTAGTGCGATTTCTTTCGGGGATTGCTCAAATTGAAATTCTCGGCATGTAAATGTGCATTAAAAAATAAAAAAATGTTGTATCGTATTGATGCTTTTTGTTATCAGTGGTTAAAAAATATTATTAATGAGGAAATTTTGTTTCTTAGATCACTATGCTGAAATCTTTTCTTTTAGTTCGATTGCCTTCGAATATGGCTGAAATTGAATGTCTTAATATCTTGAATGTCTCAAGAAATAAAATTTTCTATGTCATTGTTTTTTGTTACGAGAAGTTGAAAAATAAGAAAAATAAAGTAATTTAGTTTTTAGACCACTGTCTTCTGGAAGATTTGGTATTAGTCCAGTCTTTTTAGGTATGGCTCAAATTGAACGTCTTGATATTTAGATGTGAATTGAAAAATAAAATTTGATATATCATACGTTCAGTTTTATTTTCCCGGGGTTCTTCCTATCATTATCTACATTAAAATATCTTTTGTTCCCTTTCCCTTCAAAAATTCCTTTTTTTAGTTTTATTATTATTTCGAAAAATTGCTTTTCAATTTTGAAAGAAAAGCTTTACTATAAAAGCATAAGGTTTCACATAGAAAGAATATTTTTGAAAGTAAATTGTTATGAAGATAAAAATATTTTTTAGTTTAGAGCAAAAAAATTATGTATTTTTTTGAAATTTCTCAATACCTTTAGAAATATTTTTGAATCCATTAAAGCTTCAAGCCTCAATTAAAAGTAAATAAAATTAAAGATTTCAAATCTTTGATAAGGTTAAAAATCTGTAGAAATCATTTGAAATCCCTTCAATATAAATTAAGCTTACGTATTGAATTTCACTGAAAAAAATTACTGCTTAAATCCCTAGATATCTTGAAATTTTGTAAAATTTTTTGAAATACCTTAAAATCCCTTGAAATATTTGGAATCTCTAGGAATTCTTTGAAATTGGATTTTATTGAATTTATTTTCCAAAGATCTCTAGAATTCCCTTAAAATGGAGCTTACAATCTTCGGAAATCCTACAAAATTCTTTGAAATCTCTTACAAAATAGGTTGCAGGTGGATACACAATTTATTTTTCACTTGTTTAAAATAATAGTTTCAAATTTGTCATATTGTTCTTTGAAAAAAATCAAAAATGTTGTGTCAAGCTGAAAAACGAATACGTATATGTTTATTAGCATGGTCCAAATTTGCTTTCATTAAATTTTCATACATATCGCCCACTATTTGGTTTGAATCCACAAAAAATGATTGTGTTTAAAAAAGTGATATTTACAGGTTCACGTTTTTTTTAAATATCCCATTTTTTTTTAACTTTTCAGTTAGGTCCAGGCAATAATCAATTTAATTTAATGGAAATAATTGTTGAAAATATTTATTATTATTTACAAAGGTCTTCTCTTAAAATGATGCTAGAAAGTTGCGATTTTTTGTAAATTCGCCACTTTTCGTCCACTTGTCAATACGAATGAGTTAATAATAATTATTGCAATAAAAAAAGAAAATAATTGTGTAAACAGATTATTATTACGTATAATTATCTTCTCTTACAGTAACGCTCGATAGATGCAGTTTTTTCTGAAATTTTCGAATTTTCATCTCAAATTTTATTTCGGGTTTTTCTGAAATTTTCAGTTTTTTTTTTGACTCAATAGTTTTGAAGAAATAATTAATAAACACCAAGAAGAAGTGTTCTAAAGATAGTATTCCATTTTTTTGGTAAAGCGTTTCTAATTTTTTATTGATGTTTTAAATATATTAATTCAGGCGAAAAGGCTCTCAAGGAAAACCTACATTCAATATGACCCATATAGAAAATTTGAAGAATATTTCAAATACCTGATTCTGCCTCGGAAAATATATCAACAAAAAAGAAAGATATTTTGTACAAAATGATTAGCTCTGATTTTTATTTATTATTTGTTCATAACTAAAAACCCAAAGAAAAGTTAAAACTTGCATAAAAACCGCAACTTTCTGGCATTATTATAAACGAACATAGTTATAAACAATAATCAAATGCTTGAGCAATTCATTTTGTTACATTTCATTAATTATTGGCCCAGTTTAAGCGAAAAGTGGATTAAAAGTTAAAAACTTGTGAAAAAAGTGCAAATTTATAGCATTGTTAAACGATAACATTATTGGAAAATAATGATAAATTGCTTAAAAAATTATTTTTGTTAATTTGCATCAATCATCACCTGAATGTAGTTGAAAAGTAAACAAAAGTGGATATTATTTTTAAAACACCGCAAATGTGCAGCATAACTATCGGACGACATGGTTATAAACAATAATAGTTTGTTTAAACTATTAAGTTTGTTAATTGTAGTAATTATTGCCTTATTTCAATTAAAAAATGAACATAATGTTAAAAATTTCAGGAAAACTTCAACTTTGTAGCATTGTTCCGAGATAATATTCTTTAAAAAAATAATAAATTGTTAAAAAATTATTTTTCTTCACTTGAATCAATACCTACCTCAATTTACTTGACCCTCAAATAACGATAATATCTGGGAGACATGGATTCAGGTAAGAGCATTACGAACATACCTCCTAGACGTGGCAACACCGCCTGAGGTGAGAACGTATAGAGACTATTATTATTATATCATTAAGCCGTTTCCCTTTCGGGGTAGGCGTGAATTGTTCGGGTGAAAAGTAATGATGTGTGGATGGGTATATAGGTATAGGGTAGATAGGTATATAGGTTTAAGGTATAGATATTTTAGATTGATCTAGTCTGAATATTTTTATGAGAATTGTTAACATAATTAATAATTATTATAAATTAGCAAAGTAGCGTAGGAAAGACTCATTATGAATACATTCTTTTTTTTTCTGTAAACAAATTGAAGCAATTCATCAAAAAATAGACAAACTCTGCATTTGTTTATGGATATTGTTTAAATAATCAATCATTCTTGTAAATGTACATAAGCAACACGTAAAAGATTTAAGAAAAATACTTTTTTCAGCCTCATAGAAAAAAGTAAACGGAAAGATATTCTGGCGAATTCTATGAAGGAATTCACCTTATTCGTTTAAAATAAAAAGAATTTGATTTGTAAAGCAATATAGAAAAGAGTAATTGTTGAAACAATTTATAATTATTGTTAATGTGCAAAGTGTCGTAGAAAAGAGATATTGAAAATACCTTCTTTGTTGATTCCGAAAACGAATTGAACCTATTCTTTGAAAAATAGTCAAACTCCTAATTTTTTCATGAAAATTGTTTAAATAATGTATAAATCTTGGAAATTTGCAGGGCATTAGGGAAAAAGTAATCGGAAAGATATTTTTAGCTAATTTTATAAAAAATTGAGCTCCATCATTGAAGAATGGTAAAATTCCTAATTCGTTTATAACATTGTTTAAATAATTAATGAATCTTGGGAATTCACGGAACAACATAGAAAGCAATACGCGAAAAGATATTTTTAGTTGACTTTGTAAACAAATTGTGCCTTCTTCTTAAAAAACAGCCAAAGTCTGAATTTTTAAATCGAAATTGTTTGTATGAATAATATTTCTTATAAATTTACAAAGCAGCATAGAAAACTGGCAATGGAAAGATATTCTTAATTGACTCCGTAAACAAATAGTGCCTCTTCCTTGAAAAACAGCTGAAGTCTGGAATTTTCTATCGAAATTGTTTAAATGATTATTATTTCTTATAAATTTACAAAGCAACATGGAAAAGATTCATCGGAAAGATATTCCTAACTGACTCCGCAAACAAATTTCGCCTTTCTTAAAAAAATAGCCAAATTCCTAATCTGTTCATAAAAATTGTTCAAATAATGAATAAATCTTGGAAATTTGCAGGGCATTATAGAAAAAAGTAAACCGAAAGATATTCTTAGTTAATTTTATAAAAAATTGAGCCCTATCATTGAAAAATGGTCAAATTCTTAATTGGTTTATAAAATTGTTCAAATAATTGATAAATCTTGGAAATTTACAAAGCAACATAGAAAGGAGTACGCGGAAAGGTATTGTTAGTTGACTTCGTAAACTAATTGCGCCTTTTCCTTGAAAAACAGCCAAAGTCTGAATTTTTTATTCGAAATTATTTAAATGATTAATATTTTTTATAAATTTACAAAGCAACATAGAAAAGAGTCATTGGAAAGATATTTTTAGGCGATTCCGCAAACAAATTGCGCCTTCCTTTAAAAAATAGCCAAACTCCCAATCTGTTCATAAAAATTGTTGAAATAATGAATAAATCTTAGAAATTTGCAGGGCATCAAAGAAAAAAGTCATCGAAAAGATATCCTTAGTTAATTTTATAAAAAATTGAGCCCTATCATTGGAAAATGGTCAAATTCTTAATTGGTTTATAAAATTGTTCAAATAATTAATGAATCTTGGAAATTTACAAAGCAACATAGAAAGGAGTACGCGGAAAGGTATTGTTAGTTGACTTCGTAAACTAATTGCCTCGTGGACCCTAGGACTGATGAGCAGTGTAGGCTCGGGGCGTAATTCACCCTGTAGAGGAATCAGCTAGGGGTGCGTCGGATACCAGTTCGGACTCCGACTCAGAACCCATTGCCGCTTAATTAGGAGAGCCAATGGCGTTGCCGGAAGTGGATCATCCCCCGGCAGCGCTCCCATTCATGGAGAGGGTTCGGAGGAGGCTGAGAGAGGACCCTACCTTTAGACGCTAGGTTGGATGCGTGGCGACAATCGTTTTTAGAATCGGGCAGTGTTAACCCCGGATTATAATTTATTCATTTAGATATCTCGTTTTAAGGTGTTGACTGGTAAAATCAGTAAGATAAAAATACAGAGTATATTTCTCTCTATTCATCTCATTTGCCTCACTATATGGCAGTTGATTTCATTGTTTTTTTGTTTTGTCAGCCATTTTCAAGTTTTTTCGATACGTTCTCTGCTGAGGCGTGTAAAGTGTAAGCCACTGGGGTGGCTCGACCCCAAAAATAAAACTAATTTGCTCTAGTTACACCACAATGTATGATCAATTCATTCGTTTGCTAACCCTGTCCCCTAGATCATCTTGTCAACAGATTTCAGCACATCAGTCTTTGCTCATTATTCTCAGCACGTGAGGTAAGAGTTCAAGTTCTGTCTAATCGCGGACTACTTTAGAATCATAGCCCTTCGAGACCTGGCGAACTGGTCCCAGTGACTTCTCGCGAGAGAATTTCAACGTATTCCGGTACTAAATAGCCGGGTGCTTAGTCGCAGAGTAAGTCGAGCAAATAGCTTATCAGAACCATTTGGAAAAAACTTAAGCCAATGATATTATGGTGAACTGCCAGTTCTTCCAGATTAAGAATACAAGATGAACCACCAGTCTGGACATCGGAGAAGACTCAGGAAGGCGGGGTGAGGGATATGCTCGGCCCGGTGATGCCTCGTCTAAGGGGTGGGCAGTTGTGGCGTCATGGATAAAAATTACTATTAGATAGATGATTTAGTTTAATTGTTAACTACAAGATGAGCCAACAACCGATATTAGACGTTGGTCGTTAAGGCGTTGGTGGGAGTAACTGACACATTGTGAATAAGGTTCTGATGTACGATCGACCATTGACATTTAAATGGTCGATATCTCTCATGTGTCATTAGATATAAGTATGAAACGATATTGGAGTCGCATTTTTCTTTACGGGAATTGTTTCTCAAATGTGAGGCGTCCAGTGCCATTTAAGTAAATTAACTTTCTGTTTGTTATCCGTAATTCCGGTATTATTCATTTCCATCGCCCAATTGTAATTTTTTATTCTTACTCAGGTTTTTCCTAACCCCACCCCTCTCTATGTTCAGATAGTGTGGCGAAACAGAGATTGCCATAGAGGGTAATATGACATTATCAGAGTAGAGTTGAATTAAATGAAAACGTGAAATAATAGGAATTCAAAGAGAAAATGAATTCTGGACCTTTTGGTCGTTTAGGGTTTCTTTTTGTAAACGATCTGGCACCGTTCAGGAAAAATGTAAGATCAATTGAACTTTAACTAATTCTATAACTTCTTATCCAGTATTGGCTTAGGCATGGCCAATAGAATACAAACTAAAAATAAGGATTTTTGATTCGCCTAGGTCTGAGCCAATAATATCAATAAAATAAAATAGTGAAAAACAAAGGTTATAATATATATATATATATATATATATAGTGAAATTGTAAAAGATGTAAAGGGAACGGAGCCCTCAAACCCGTAAAAGGGAGAGTAATAAAATACAATACAATGATATCGTTTGTATACATCAATCCGACGAGTATTTTTGAGCTTAATAATTATATTTAATCAATCAATTTTGACCTTTTTTAAATCATTGCAGCAGAGTTAATTTTTTGAATAATGAAAAAATTTGGATTATAGGAATGGAAAATACTTTTTAAATAATGTGTGTATGTGTGTTTGTTCGTATGTATGTAAAAGAATCCAAACAAAACTAAGGGGAATTTTTTTTTATATTTTCCAAATCTTTCTGTAAATTTAAAATAATAGTGTTAATAACATCAAGATTTAATGAAATAAAATGTGTACAAATGAACCTTTTGTTTTTTTAGGCAAAATATGTTTGGAATAAAATAAGTAGAATCAAAAATGAAAGAAGAAGAGAATTATTTAGATATGTTCAGATTCGTTATATTCGTTATACACCTTTTTAAAAATTAATCAATAAAGAATAAATAAAATGTTCTTAATGTAATAAAAACACTTTATATGTACATATTTTGCTAATAAAAAACTGTTAGTTAAAAATGTAAGTGTACGCCTACCAAAACCTTTCTCGAGGTCGTTTGCTGACCCCTTCTCGAACTTATGTTTTTTTGAATAAGGCAGCCATTTCCAGAGATCTATTATAGAAACCAGTTTCCATTTTTACAGCCATTTCTCTTCCAGGGTAGGCGCGAGTTGCTCGGTGAGGAAATAAGTAATATGAGGTAGGGGGTAAAGCATTTTTTAGATTGATGTAGAATTCTCGTGTTATTTATTTAAACGACACGTTCGTTCCGCAAAACTGCTCCTACCCAGGTTGCTGATCAATCTCTCTAGCGACCACACCAAGTGAAGAGCCTCACAAAATAGTTATGTGTGGTTCCCCACTTGGGCCCATTAGTATCCAAGGTATTTGCTTTAGACGTCAATCACTCTATTGTCACTCTGTTTACAAACTATTGGTCGCCACACTTTTCTGTCCTGGCATACCAATCTAGCTTCTTTCACGTCCATGCAATTTTTCATGCAAGCTCTCGTGCTTCTATGGATTCTTATGTCTCTTCGGATAATTGTCTCATTCACAGACTCTAACCATTCTTTCGGCGGTCTACCTCTGGGCATTCCGCCATTTACTTTACCTTCATGCACTTGTTTCGTCAGTCGTTCATCTTTCATTCTTTCAACATGTCCGAACCATCTTAACTGATTTCTTTCACAGAAAAAACTGAGTGTTCAGTAAAGTTGCGGCTCCAGTAAAAGTTGGTATCATTTAGAACTAAGACTCTAATAGAACTCCTTTTGAGGGTTCCTTTTTAGTTCGTTGATACCTGATAGATGGCTATTCATATTTTCAACTGCACATGTGTTGAAAAGCATGGGCCTATTTGAAATAAATACAGGCTATGAATAATCATACATATAAATATTAACAAACATTTTTTATTCTTTATAAAAACAAATTAAATTAAATGACAGAAGTATCTAACTTCCTAAAAACTGTAATATTAATGTAATATTGCAAGTGTATATTATATAATTTTAAATAGTGCCGCGCTTTTTTGGTACATGCGCAGTTGAAAACGTCGGATTTTCAACATAACCTTAAAGACTGTCATATTTCATGTGCACTATCTTCCTTTCAAGAATGACTTAAATTGTATCAATGATAATAGTTTATAATTTTTTATATTTCACTAGTTATAATGAGTTTAATTTATGTACATTTAATTTAACTGATTTTTAACTGTACAACTCAATTCAATAATGTATTTTATAGTAATTCATAAAAAGACAATTTTCTTTATTCAACGAATTTTATTTTTTGAACAATTTTATTTTTTAACCAATTTTATTTTTTCAACCTTTTTATTTTTCTCATAATAATTTTACATTTTCAAAAATTTCTTTTTTTCTAATATTTTATTTTCTATACAATTTTATTTCTACATCAATTTTCTTTTTTGAACCATTTTATTTCTTATTGGTTTTATTTTTTAATTAATTACTTTTTTTTATCAATTTTATCATTTTTTTTAAAATTGTATTATTTGTTTAAATTTTATTTTATAATCTATTTAATTTCTCCTGCAACTTCATAACTTAAACAATTTTCTTTTTCAGCCAATTTTTATTTTTTGAACAATTTTATTTTTTAAACAATCTCTGGGACATAATGGGATACTCGTACAATAGTTTCATTGTTTAGTTTAAAGTGTTTAAACGGATTAGGAAAGGTTCCCCGCCCATCATCGTGTAATTATTTATGGACTCTCTTCGCCTTTTAGGGAATAATCTCTTCTTGTTTTTGCTAATAATCTTATTGATAGTGAACTTCAAAATCATTAATTTTTTAATTATCAATTCTTTACTCTATGAAGAACAACTGTTGTAATTTTTAACTAAGAGAAGCAATATTTATGGCCCAAAATGAGCTACTGAGTATCACAATTTTCGGCCTATTTAGTTAAAACCCATCATTTTTATAGCCAAAAAATATCGCTTTCAATTACTTTTTTAATAAACACATTTTTTTAGGCTCATTAATATAGCCTGGATATTAAATGTCCAAATTTCATTATTTTTTTACAATAACTTTCATGTATACTTCAAATATAAAGAAAAATAGAGGATTCTCTATGTTAAAGTCCATAAGAAATTGATTAACGATGCGCTCGCTCAATTATTTTTTTTTAAATCTGAAAAAAATACACAAATGTTTTTCCACTATAACAATTCAGTTTCTAGTATTGGATGGTCTAAATTCGGAAATACGTTATTTTGGACCACCGTATTACATATATATATACATATTAGTAAAAAGTGAATCACTGGCTTACTCTAGTGAAAATTTCGAATAATAATCAGTTCAATTGAATTTTTTTTTAGCAGTTGAAGGATAGAAGTATAGAACTACTCCGAGAAAAATCGTTGTCGAGTTTCGCACGGAATCGTTGCATACTTAAATCGCAATACATGCGCCTTATTTCTTTTGCACGAATTCGAGTGAGTTTAGTATGGCAATCTACAGTACGAAGAATGCACGAAATCCGTATTCTCTGGGTATGGCCTTTTTGCGTTTCATGCTAGGCAACACGCACATGCGTGCCTTACCTAGCGCCAAAAGCGCAAGAAAGCCATACCCAGGGAGTACAGATTTCATTCGTTTTTTTTGTACGTCTTACACGGTGCACAGTCTTCCCCTTTTTCTCTTAGCTTACCCTTTTTTCATGAAATTTCCCTTTTTTCCCCTATTCTCAAAAATCTTCCCCCTTTTCCCGTTTTCTCTTTAAATATACGATATTTGAAAATACAATATTTGAATTACGCGGAAAATTCTCTGAAATTAGTAAGTGTAAATTGACTTATGTTCAACGGTGTTATATATATGGGCTGCCAATATGTATGTGAACTATAAACTCGCAAAATCAAATCGTTCATTTACTCAAGAAGTATTATAAAATAAAGTATTTACAATATAATTATGAATTTTATAACAATTTTATAGAAGTATTTATAAAAGTATTTATAGAAGCATCCATAAAAAAGTGAGGTTAGGTATTCTGGATGCAATATTGCCCATATTGCGTATATGTTACGATTCGCCTGAGGCAATTATCATTCCAAATTAATAAATTAAATGAATAAAAATAAATGTTTCAAAGGGTTAACGTCATTCATCCCATTCACTTATTTTTTCGCTTCTACCCCTCGAGTCTCAGCAACGTTCAGATTGGAGCACCTCAAAAAAAATCACTTATCATAATTGTAATCACTTTTGGAAAATTAACCTAACTGGCCTTAACATATCCAGGCATACTTGTATTCCATAAAAATAAACTCTTTTAGCCAAGAAACGTTGATTGATTATTTCGATTGTTTTTGTGAAACTGACCATGTATTTTCTTCATCTTTGACGGCACGTGACGTCACACCAAGTGTTTTATGCCATGAGGGCGCCACTGTTTCGTTAAAAAAATTGACCCTTCCAGTTTATATTTTTTCACTTTTTAATGAATTATTATAAATTATTAAATAAATAAAATTAGGTTTCAATTTCATATTTAAATTCTTTGGGACTCAAAGTTTATAAAAAGCTTAACTATACGGCAAACAAAGTTTTTGTGGATGACCCTATTCTCCTGAAGTCACTTGAAATCTCCTGAAATATCTTAAGTTATTTAAATTCACCTTAAGTCACGTGAAGTCTTTTAAAAACATGTGAATTCATTTGAAGTCACTTGAATTCTCCTGAAGTCACTTGCTATAGGTTATATACATAGGTTAGCACAAAAGCGAGGAATTATAAGAGTTATATCTATAATCTGATGGATGACAAGGCGTGCGACTGACTACTATGTGGATCAGTGAAATCTTACTGATTACACCAAGGCCCCGTCCCAAAAACTTTTTCTGGCTACGGCCCTGGATTACAACATTGATGGGTTCCACTACGTGAACCAGTGAGATATCACTGAGAGGTAAATAAAAAAACAAGAAAATATAATTTTAATAAAATAGGCGAAGAGCTAACGATAATTCTATTGCCGTAATTTAAGTACGCACGGAAATGTCAGAATCTTTAGTTTTTTAGTCTAAGGTACAAAACTCGTTAACTGGATTAATTAATTTAGACGCTCGATGAAAAAGGCTCATTTTTTGTCTCCATTGATACCTGAAATTTGACTTCAGATTATTGCAGTGTTGGCATGAAGAACGGAAGTCTATATGTTTGAGTGTAAACCATGGGACTCACTGTATGGTAAGCAATTGTTGAAGATAGCAAAAACTAATTTTTTGTTTATTGCGAAAAGTCACTTTTTCTGACAAAAAAAATTATATAAAATGACAACTAGTGTCACGTCCCGTGACATATATAATTAACAATTAAAGGTTAACAACCACCGTAGGGACCCACTGGGAGCAACTGTCATCTAAAAAATGACATCGGCTCCCAGTAGGACCGCGATAAATCCCATTCATGACCACGTCTCACAACCGTGAGATGGGTGGTCACAGGACATGACGAAATCACAACGACAGGTCGGCGAAACTTTCGTGTTAAAATTTTATATATTAAGAAAGCATATGAGGTCAAGTTAATAACTTTTTGTCTTTTTCTCTTAAAATCCCCAAAATCGTAATTAGAGCCTAAAATAGCATGAAAAGAAAAGTAAGTATCAGAGGTAAGTATACAGTAAAAATGTTGGTTAATTTAATAAATTTAAAAAAATGATCATTTATTATTATTTTGACTTTACAATATTTAAAATCGATTGAAAAATAAAACATAAATAATTGAAAATGAAACTCTAGAATCGGATAGTTCAAAACATTCCATAAGAATTCCTGAAAAACGTAATTATTAAATATCTCAAGACTTCATTACATGTATTTGAAATCTTTCTTTAAAGTGTCAATTTTTGAAAAGAAAAATCAACAGAAACCTCCTAATAGCCGACGAACCTGAATCGTGAAGTCGGGCCTCGGCCGAGCTCGGCTTCGTGCTCGTGCATTTTCGGCTTTATACGAGGCTGGCCGACGCATCGCGTAACAGAGCCGTCTCACTGACACGCTACGTTTGCATGTATTACTCCCAGATGGGAAAGTGGTGGGGGTCGAAAAATTCCACGTTATGGAGACTCTGTCCCTTTCTTGACTGGCTGTCGATGTATAAGGCGCGATTATTTCAACAACTAGAAATATTTAGGTATACATACGATCCCCTTGACGCTCATTTTTTAAAATAGAAGGCTTTTCATTGACAGTTAATTTATAATTCAAAACGTTCGAAAATTTCAAAATTGTAGGTACCGTTTTATTTATAAATAAAACCTTTTGAAATTTCCGAAAGATTTGTGTTGAAATTTTATATTATAAATTTGGTTAATTTTTTATTTAATAACCAACTTTACATTTTTGTTCCATTTTTCAGAAGCACCTTTTTTTTAACGATTTTCAGATTTATCAAAGAAGGTTATATATCTGGGGTAACACTATCTATGAATAGTTTTGGTATAAATGTGAGAGAGATAAATTTTTTATTACTATTAATTAAAAATAGATGCTATTTGGCAATTGTGTAAACAATTTTTATAAGCAAATTCACAGTTTGGCTATTTTTTAACAAATAGCCTCAATTTTTCATGGAATCAACTAAGAATATCTTTCCCACGACTATTTGATAGGACGCTTTGTAAATTCACAAAAATTATTTATTATTTAAACCATTTTCATAAAGACATTCTGATTTCGGATGGTTTTCGACGAAAACAAAAATCTGAAAAACTTAAATAAAGTGGTACTTCTGAAAAGACACAAATCTTTTCGAATTTTAAAAATTTTTCGCGAATTCAATCCGAGCATATTTTTGGGCTTTTTTTGGGCTCCTCAAAAATACCCACTCCGATTTTTGGGCTCTACAAAAATACCCACTCCGATTTTTGGGCTCCAATCCTTAGCATTAAAAACCAACCCCTTGGTACACCACGCAGAAGAGACTTTCTCAAAAAATAATCTTTTCTGGAATTTTATAGTGTGGATGAAGTCTCTAATTTTTGGGCTCCTCGAAAATACCCACCCAGATTTTTGGGCTCCATCCCTTGACATTAAAAATCAACCCCTTGGTACCACGCAGATGAAACTTTCTCAAAAAATAATCTTTTCTGGAATTTTATAGTGCGGATAGGGTCTCTGATTTTTGGGCTCCTCGAAAATACCCACCCCGATTTTTGGGCTCCATCCCTTAACATTAAAAACCAACCCCATCGAGCACATTATTGATGGTTGTCGCGTAATGGCTCAAAGAGAATATACGCACAGGCATAATGATGTGGCGGGCATCATACCTCAACAGCTTGGCTTAAACCTAGGAATCCTAACAGAATGGATGGCTTGCCATAGATAAATTGCAATTCCCGTTTTAGAAACCGAAGATTACATCTTATATTGTGAGCATAAAAATCTAAATTTGATCATGAAATTAATTCCAGTCCACTTTTTCTTCTACATGACTTCAAAGAGCGTAAAAAAGCTATATTTCATGAATAAAAACATTTTTTTAAATATGTTATTTTTAATCAATTTCAATTTTGATTTTCAAACAAAAAAAAATCATAATGAAAAAAATGGTTATGATGGTCTTACAGTACCTGAAAGGAGCTTTCCGAAACACTTTGATAAAAGTGCAATCGGATAATCCTAAAAGAACTTACATTAATGTGACGCATTTCCTTCAATGCAATTTTCAAAATAAAACGATAATAAATAATATTATGATAATTATTAAATAAATTTTTTCTTCTTAATATTAGGTAAATTCATGAATTTTTAAATGATGTCTTGATTCAAGGAGTCTTTATTATTCTTACATCAACTTAGAATGATGTTAGGAAAAAAGTTTCTAGTAGAAAAAAACAACATTTTTTGGAGTTTCGTACGACACACTTATGCTGTCAGTAAAATGACTGTCCATTTGTAAAGCTTTCAGCGCATAAACTATTGTGTCCAGCGACTTCAATTTTTGCATGGAGATGAGTTTAACGTGTCTTACGCGATGAGAAATATTTGGCTTTTGCCACGGAGTACAATAGATAGAGGCAAAAGGGAGATGCAGAAAAGTATCCGACTTAGAGATTCTCCTTGGAAGACCCCCATCTTATATGTGAAATACTTGGTAGTCACTTTTCTTTTGTCAGATCTTGTCACAAATCTTGTCCGCCATAAGGGCATAAGCTCTTATATGCATCTCACTATTTTTGGATGCACTTCCAGGCACTCAAGAAGTTTAATAAGTAGCTCATGGTTCGTGTTATCGTTCCTTGCAGCCTGCCTGCCCTCTCTTGCATTCACGTTGTTCAACTATTGCACTCCATATCGGCTCGATTGATGTTAATATCCTCTCTTTGAGGATGCCAGTCTCCGTTTAATAGAGTAGTAATTATACGAGCTAGATATTGGTGCGTAGAAGTGAACTTCTTCCACCAAAAGTTGTTGATTTTATCTAGCCCTGGCGCTGAAAAGTTCTCAGTTCTAGCGATAAATTTCTTCACTTCTTCAGTAGTAATTAGTGGACACTCTTCCTCCGGACCTTGAAACCTTTGCCTTTGGCAAAAGTTACGAAAGAGTGATATAACTGAAGCGTCTTCATTTAGCTGATAAGTATCTCCATATACTTGCTCTCAGAAGACTTGAATCTCTTCTCGACTAGCCGGATTTTCAACAGCACGAGAAGTTGATGCTCAACAGTTTACACTTATTCAGCGTGTGATTTGCTTTCCTTAAGTTTCGAGCTAGTGCCCTAACTTTTGGAGGGAATTTTTTATTTGGTGTTATGTAGCTAATCACGCACTGAATATTTGATGTACGCTGTCTCGCCGTTTCAACTTTAAGCGGAAGCTGTGCAATACGCTCGCGAGTCTTACTCAGGCGTACTGAAGTATCGTTACTTCTATCGTCGCTAAGCAGGGAGCACCCATCTCACGGTTGTGAGACGTGGTTACAGCTGAAATTTTACCGCGATTTCGCTGGGAGCAGGTGCAATTTTTATGATTAGCACCTGCTCCCGGCGAAATCCTGCGGTTGTCCTCATGACTAACTTTTAACTATATATACTATAATTTTGTATTTTGTGCTAGTAAGAACGTATTATTTGGCGGCGTTTTTAATCCTCGTTTCATTCGCTGTGCATCTATTCATCAAATGACTGTGACCGGAACTTCACTGCGCATCTAATATTGATTAATTTTCATGAGCTAATTTTCACAGAAGAATTCTGTATATCGAATTTTATTGTTAGGTTATGCTATTAATTTTTTCATTAACTTATTCGATTCTCATACACTTCCTACTGAGACTGCACTACAGATTTTTCTTTCAATAATCATTGATATTCTATTTTATAAATATTATCAGTGGAAAAATAGCAAAATATCTTATTACCTCACTTGCGTTTATTACAACACTTACTTTATAATAAGAAATTGCCCTTATATATCAAAGTTCAGTCAAAATTTAATTCCGTTTGACGTTTTAGATTTGGCCCTGATGGATTGAAACTTCGACCCGCTGAGCCACTTCCTGTAGTAGAAGCCGACGCTCCTGAGGCAGATGATGACGATGACTTTTTTGGTTTAGGATCGGATGAATATGACGATGATGACAATGATGACGATAATGATGGCAATGACGAAGAAGGCGCAACCAATCTTCAAGCGGACATAGCTACATCGAGTACAGGTGAAGAAGATGATGAAAATGACGATGATGTATTAGGTTTTAGTGCTCTTCTTAATATTTTTACTGGTGACGAAGAATCCACGACAAAGAAACCAAAGACGACCACTCCATCATCAAACATACCAACATTTACAATCCCACTGTTAACTACAAGCGTTAATCCGCTAGCTAATAATCAAAACTCGATGACAATCAAACAACCAGCAGTTGAAACGGATACCGAAAATGAGGTACAAGTTTCCACTGCTGATAATCATTTAGAGAATAATGACATACCAACTCTTGAAGCTCTTGCAAGTTCTACCGAAAGTTACTATTCAGATTATCAAGGAGAAGTTTCAACGACTTCTAGAAATCAGACATACATTGAAGATACTACAAAATATGAAGCTTTGAATAACATAAGTCATGGATCGAAACCAAGCAGAACATCTAATAATAAAAACATTTCTGTAAGCAATACAATTAAACCAATTATCACTTCCGGAAGCATAAATGCTATTCAACATGATCACAATAAGCCTTTGAGGAAGATTAGTAAACCAAGACCTACAAAGACTGAACTAAAGGTAGATGATGTTGACGATAACGTCGATAATGTGCTTGAAGTGGAAGATAATGATGTAGAAGTTAATGAAAACGAATATATTCTGGGGTCTCAAGACGATGAGAAAAAAGTTAACGAAAATGAGGATGATGATGTTAATGATCATGTTGATAATGGTCAGGATGATGATGACGATGATGATGCTGATGATGATGCTGATGATGATGCTGATGGTGATGATGATGCTGCTACTGCTGCTGCTGCTGCTGCTGATGATGATGATAATAATAATGATGATGATGATGATAATGATGATGATGATGTTGATGATGATGATGATGATGATGATGATGATGATGATGATGATGATGATGATGATGATGATGATGATGTGAAGATCTTATACAGTGTGTTCAGACAAGTTATTGGCCTGTAATTTTTAGGGTCAGCTAAGTTGCCCGTCTTCGACAGGAGAACTGTGCGCCCTTCAACTAACACCTCCGGAATGGGCTATTCCGACTTTAGATATGAGGTGAAAATTCGAGCCGGATGCTGGTGGATTGAAGGAAACTTCTTCCATCAGTAGGTCCTGATACCATCTGATCCCGGAGCGGAATAGGTCTTCATGCCTTTTAATACGTTTTTCACCTCCTCGGTAGTGATAGGTGGGCATTTCTTCTCAGGTGTTATGAGGGCACCGCACAGCTCCTTGAAGCTATTTATATTCTTTGAGTGTTCTTTCAGTGGGTACTGGACTTCGTAAACTTCTCTCAAAAATGCCTCGACGTAAGTATTAGAACGAAAGTATTAGAAGAAAGGGTAGAAAAAATGGTCCATTATATTTCCACTATTGTCCACATCCGTTGGACATATTCCTGCCTGCTAGAAAATTGAATTGACCATATTCTTCTACACTTTTTTCTAAAAATTTAGCACGTACTTTATCTTATTAAGCTCAAGATTATCCAAAACTGTTATTTGTACTCAAGAGATAATTTTTATGAAGATTTCAAGAATAAAATAGCAATCAGTGTACACTTCCATACATTTTAAGCCATTAAACGGTGCGATAGCTTAATTTAATTCTGACCAGTGGGCCTAAATATATATTTTTTCTTCGTAATTCATTTAATAGCTCTGAACGGGAAAGATTCTAAACAATCAGTAAGACATCATTTCATTTAGAAAGCTTCACAGATTCGTGTAATCTTTATTAGAATCTCCTGAGACTCTTCACTGCGGAGCTACTGAAGGCGATATTAGGTGTACCAATTGTGCTTTATGCAAAGTGCGAAATCAGCATTACAAACATTGTAAGTTATGATATTATTTACTGAAATCAAAATAGAAAATACAAGAGATGCATGCAGGAGTCAATAATTATTTAAAAAATATAAAAATCATGAATCATGTATAAATTATTAATACATAAACGTGATGGAAAGATTTCGCTCACTGATTCAGATTCAGAGACCCAAGATCTACGGGAAACACCTACAGGTGAGTACATTTAACAATTCTTTTTATGGTTCTTCGTTATATTTGGTAATTTTATCATCACATAATTTACTAAAAATAAATTTACCTTTTATTTTTATTTAATTTATCTAAAATAATTGGTTTAAAAATTAATATGTGTTTTTGTACTTTACCTAAGACACACTGGGCAACCTAGGCTTACCTAATTGAGCCGCCGGATGCCAGAACCAGCCCGGCGCTCGAAAACGCGTAAAAGTATTGTCCGATCGTTTCAAAAAAAGAAAATTTTCAAAATCGATAAATTAATTTTTTTTAAACTTATAATTGTAGAGAATAAGGATATGAAACTTTTTCCTATGAGAATTTTCGTTGGCAAACATTTATTTTTAATAATAAAAACGAAATATTGAGAAAAAGTTGCTCCCTGATTTAATTATATTTCAAAACTTAAATCGTTCTAACTTGGTCAGATATTATTGAAATGAGTTCATATTTGCAGGACATATTTAAAATACTCTAGCGATGCCTATAAAATCATGAAAATGTTAACAATCGCTAATTGTTTAATAACGTTTAATTGCAAAATGAGGTCAATGGATAATTGGGTTTTCTTGGTTTTCTCTATCAAGCAACATAAATTAATTATTTACTTCAAAGTGATGTGATTGAATATTGGATATAATACGTATAATGAAAAGTTTTTTTCAACCTATCTCCATTACAATTATGTATTTTTTTATAATATTCATGATGTCAAATGAGTATCTGAATTAAATTTTCAAAATTATATGTACAATGTTCATGTGTTTAATTTTGTTCAGACAATTATTATGTAAGGTTATTAATGATTAACATTTTCAGAAACGAAATTTCAAGTTTTGAAAAAAATATAAAGTGAACATTATTTTAATTTTCTAATGAAAATAATTGCTTGAGGCTTTTTATTTTGTAAACTGACAATGAGAATTTTTGGAAAATATATAAAATAGACATTATTTAAATGTTTGAATGGGTATTATTCTCTATCGCTTTTTATGTTGGAAACGAATTAATTAATTATTAGCTGACTATTGTTTTTACAATATTAAGTTACATAAAGATTGAATTTTAATTTTTCTATATTAATAAAAGTGTATTAATTATTTATTTCAAGGATATGTAGTTGAATGTTGGCTATAATTCCTATAATAACAGTTTATTTTTGTTCAACATATCTCTGTTGCTACTATATAATTTTTTTAAATTTTCGTGCTATTTTGGAATGAGTATCTGAATTTCATTCTCACAATTATATGTAAATATGTTTCAACTTATTCTGAAATTAGTTTAAAACGGTAATTATAATTATAATTATCATGAAAATATAAAGTCAAATTGATTTGGATGTTTCAATTAAAATATTTGTTCATTAACTTTTACGTTCTAAACTAATTGATTTGTTCACAATATTAAAACACATAATTATTGAATTTTTCTTTTCCTTTTGTGTGTTAACATGAATTGATTACTGACATTAATATTATGTCATTTAATATTGGCTATGATCTGTACAATCAAAGTGTATTTCTGTTTCATACCTTTATTACAATTAAGTATTCTATCATGACGTCATGGTTATGATAGGATAGGTGGGAACGTCAGAAAAGTTAGCATAGTTGGTACATATTTACAATAAAATAAGGTATAGCAAATTTCAGGTTGGAGATCAGATCGATCTGATCAGAATCGGGCACTATGACTTAAAATTTTGGATAGTTGATTTTATTTCGTCTAGCTCAAATACTCAATCATATCATTATTTTAAATTTTTTTTGACCAATTATCGATTATCAAATTCCACTTTTTGCACGATTCAGAGAAGGAAATGGAGAAAAATGGTAGTTTTTCGGAATTAAAGTTGAAAATATCATCTTTAAAATGAGATTAGGAACATGATAAAATGACTACTGGTTCTAGAATTGTCATGAAAAATGTGGAAGCATAACCAAGACAAAAATCCCACGGTCCATTGGTGACAATATTTTTTGGTCTGTTATTTTTCGCACGTTAACAAAAGATTTAAATTCGACATTGGACTGCCGCTCGACGAACTGATTTTCGTCTTGGACATGCTTCCACATTTTTTATTATAATTTGAGAACAAGTGAATATTTCATTATGTTCATCTCATTTTGAAGAGGACATTCCAAGCTTTAATTTATCCAAGTTTGAATTTTTCAATTTACATCCCCGAGGCATGGGCGGAGTGGAGATAACCACGAAAAAAGAGAGGCATGTATCTCAATTCAATTTTCAAAATTATATGTGGATATATTTCAATAACAAAAGGTACACCCAGAGGGTTTAAGAGAAAACAATAAAATCACATAAAATATATAACAAATTCGAACACAGGTAAGAGGGGTTTCGACAACGTTAAATCGCAAGAAGGGGTTAAATTCGTAAAAGAAACGCAAAATTGATGGAGGAATCGCAATTAAACAAATTTAAAGGGTCAAACATAGAATAGATAACAAAACTCTAAAATAATTATACTTTTAAGGAAACTCATATTAACAGAATTTACAATCGACAAATGCAAAGGGGTTTTAACTCAACAGTCGGGAGATATAACTAAAGGGGTTCTCAACCAGGGGTTCCCATATATGTATAATGAGATAAAACATCATAAAACATCTAATATATAAATTCATTGAAATAGTACAACGTATAAAACATTATAAATCGGTACATAATAACGCAACAGGATAGAGGCTTCTCATTTAACCAAAACCATTAAAGGGGTTCTTCTTCGGGCAGAGAGGTACAGGGGTTCGCAAAAACAAACATTAACAGTTCTCAAAAATATAAAGAGGGGGTGCTCATAAATAAATGCCAAAGGGGGTCTCCAAAAAAAATAACGCAAAGGGGTTCCCAAAATGGGTACTAAAGGGGGGTTCAAAGGTGAATATAACGGGGTTCTTGATAATAGACATACGAGGGGTTTCAGAAACAACTACAAAAGGGGTTCTTGGAAGTAAGTACTCATGGGGTTCTCAGAGGTAGGTATGAAAGGGAGTCTCAGCAATAGGTATACACAAAAAGGGTTCTCAGAAATAAGCACAAGTGGGGGGTTTCTAAAATGAACGCCAAAGGGTTCTCGAAAATAAATGTCAATAGGATTTCTAAAATAGGTACAAAAGGGGTTTTCAAAATAAAAAATAACAAGGGTTCTTGAAAACGGTTGGGTAATTGACAAGAATCACAAACGTTATAAACAAAGGGTCATGGCAAGGGTTTCAAAATCATGGGGTGATTCAAAGAATCGCAAAAGCTATAGTGGGGATATTGAAATAAAAGCTTGCAAATGGGTCTCCCAAATTGGGGTTAGCTTGTGCAGTTGCGGAAGGGGCCAAAAGGGTTAATTTAAAAGAATCGCAAAAGCTATAGTGGGGATATTGAAATAAAAGCTTAAAAAATAGGTGTCATGAATTGGGGTTAGCTTGTGTATTTTCGGACGGGACCAAAAAGGTTAATTTCAAAGAATCGCAAAAGCTGCAGTGGGGATATTGAAATAAAGGGGTTATAAAATAGGTGGTTCCAAAAGGAGGGTCATCACAAGGTATCGCAAACGGTCCGCTAGAAGAGTCTTACTGGGTCGAGAATTTTTCAAGGGGGAGGGGGCGATTCAAGATTAACGACATAATTAGAGGCATTATTAAAGATTGGCACTAAAAATGGGGCAAGAAGGGGTCGCAACATAGGAAAAATTCGATAATATAAAAACATCAAAACATACTAAAATCGACAATTCGGCACTAGAAGGTGGGGCGGATCGCAAGCATAGGGAAAATTGGATAATATAAAGAGAAGATATCATAATATACCAAAATTGGCAATTCGGCTAAAAAAAGGGGGGGGGAGAGGATCGCAAACATAGGGAAAATTCATAAATATAAATAAAAGGTATCATTATTATTATTATATCATTAAGCCGTTTCCCTTTCGGGGTAGGCGTGAATTGCTCGGTGGTAAAGTAGTGATCCGCGGCTAGAGACCTGACTCCAAGGAACAGTGTTGAACGATGCTTTCTCGCGTAAATTTCCCGCTCTTGCTTACCTTCTAGGACAGAAGCAACAGAAGTGGATGACGTACACGTTCCAGTTGCGACGGGATTGGTTGCTTTAAGGAACCATGATCGTAGCTTCCGGAGCCTAAAATTTCTATATATATTCTATTGTATATATATTATAATAATCACATAGTAGCTCTAAGAAAGCATCCAGAGGCGACTTCTGTCACCTCCAACACTCAAGGCCGCTGTGTAAGCATATCAGCGGTGAAAGACCACCAGCAAGCTACACCATGATCCTAATTTTGTACCTAAAATATCGTCGCAAATGATTTCATACATCGTATTAATTTAACTATCTGTATTCTAATCGCATCAGTCACTGGACTTAGTCCGTGGCTGTGATGGAAAACCGGGTTCTTCTTAACCCGAGAAAAAGTTAAAAAAAAAAAAGAATAATTAATCGAATAACATATTTATTATAATGAGTTAATTGAATTGGAAAATTAAATAAAGGGGAGGGGGTTGAATCACCCTGAGGGTTTATCAAATAATTATTTAACACGTTTTTAATAAAAAGAGCAACAACAAAAAATTTCGCCAAAAAGATTCGAACGCGCGACGGCGTGCTCCTCAGACAACCACCTTACCGCTGTACCACTGACTTCGGTTGGGAAAATCTCCTGCGCCACTGTAGATCTCGTATAGCACGAAAATCGTGATTTTCAAAAATTCATTCAAAACAAACTAGGGCCCAATTACAAGAAAGCCGTTATACGTGTCTAATGTTTTTCGATGTTCTATCGATTTATACTAGTCTCATCTCAAAGTCAATGTCGCAGAGCAGGCCTTCCCCTGTTAGCTCAAAATATGGCGACGGTATGCTAAAGTAGAAATGACATCGTCTGGACACGTCAAAATGAAACCCTCCATGCCGGACTTCAATCCGGGCGATTTGTGGAAAGCAAACGTTGGCTCATACGACATCGACTGATCCTTCACATTTTTGCGGAAGATGCCATGCATCCTCTTTTCGAGAAGCTGTTCGCGGAAGTTTTTTCCCTGTGCTTTTTTGATTCGAGCCTTCAGGAGTGACAATTTTAAGAGGCTTCCTAGCGCTTGATCTTTAGTCCATGTAATGCTATGCTCGAATCTTTTCAATTTAGTCTGATCATCCTCGAAGATGGCTCAAATTTAAGATATTAGCATGTAACTGGGTAGAAAAATATAAGTTGATATTTTAAGGCGGATTTCGTTTGTTAACAGTTGTTGAAAAATAAAAAAAACAAGGAAATTCTGTTTTTAAGACCATTATACTGGAAGCTTTTCGTTTTGTCTAATTTTTTTGGATATGGCTTAACTTGAATAAAGTGACCATTCGTTCTGTATTTCGCAGGACATTCCCGCATCTGAGCCATGTGTCCTGCGAAGGTAAGTGTCCTGCAAAACGTCCTGTAAAAGACGATTTTTTTCCAAACGTCCCGTAAAATAATTGTTTTTCTACTTCGAGGCTTCTCCCTACTGGAAAAGCCTACATAGTAAACTACATGGGAACGTATGTGGGAACACATATGGGATTCTTTTTTGAATTCCCTATGCACCCTGTTTTGGGTGCATAGTCGGTAATCTTAAAAACACCCAAAAAATACTGCGCAGCCGTAGCTTTCATATAAAACAGCAAATTATATGACTCAATTTTCGATGTGAGCGGCGAGGGGACTCACACTAAAAAATCACCGCGAATTATAAATTTAATTTCATTTTAAGTTTCGTTTAAGCACAAAATAACAGTTTCACGAACAAATGATGAAAAGTAAAATTAAAGTCCGCAATAGACGGTACGTCGTGATCGTCGCGACTAGCTGCACTGCGACGCAGGAGCCGTGCGCAAGAAGTGTTATATATCTCCACTAATTTCTTTCGCCCCACTTTCGACAATGGCTCATTTTAAAGGGAGAAAGTCAAGCTTCCTTTTAAACATAATTTTGGGAAAAAAATTAACGGCCGCACTTGAAAAAAACTCAGAAATATGTTTAAAATTAAAAAATAAAGCTTAAATAATTTTTTAAATCTAAAATCATTGCATTTAGCGTAAAGCTGATGAAAAAACGTTTCCAAAGCCTCAATGAAAAAGGCAATTTCGATAACTCCTGTAGAAGTTATGGTTAATTGAGTATCAGCGTGCGCAGTAAAGTGTTGAAAATTCAAGCCCCTGTATGCTGACAACCCGCCGTACTGAAGACGTTCTCTTCGGGGAATTGAAAGAGGTTCACTAGGACAATAATTTCGCAGACTTTCAAGAAAATCGGAGACAAGAAGTTTTTAGGCGGGTACACTTGACGAATTTTGCCCCATATAACAAAAACATAAGCTATATTATTCTAATAAATAACACATTTTATTGCAAATCTACCTTTTTTAATTATTTATAAATCGAATTTTTTGTCAAACTGTTTCATTATTGGGACATATGTTTCATGATAGGTACCTTTACCTTATTTACGGTACAGAATTTTTCTCTTTAGTAAAACTGTTTCGCGTTAATGCAGGAACGACATTTAATTACATAATATTTATCAAAATTAGCAAAAATCATTGTTATACTCAAATTTCGTTTGAAATTTGTTTAATATCCTGTTTTCCAGACTTATTTTTCCTTAGTATCTGAATTGCTTTAAACATTTTTAAACATGATATGTGCTTGATAATCTTTGGTAAAAAATTATAAAAATTAACATTTTTATGAACAAACAAGTTTAAGAAATTCAAAATTTTGGTACTTTTTCTCTTTGAAAATGTAAACACGACGTCACCCGTTCATAGTGATCACATGTTACCCGACCGATGGCGAAAAAGGACGGTATCATCCGAACTCCACTTCCTTCGTAGAGAACTCTAAGCGAGCTTATTCTCGTTACATGGCTCGTTGTATCACGTTATTTCATCATATTCTTTACGTTAAGCAGCACTGTGCTACACTGATTCTTCCTTAACTGACGTTATACGCACTGTCTACTGATTTCGAACACACTACACTCTAAGCAGCATTACTCCGAGCATTAGTTTAAGTTATAGGCACAAATTCAAAATGATTTCATACGTTAAATACGAGAGTGAATAGCTCCTCGTCCTAGAGTACTACTGGGACGGCAAGCAAGTTCGTCGCCGATACTTTGATCCTCGCCGACAGTTCGGAAGACCAAATCCGTCGGATGAGACGTTTGTATCTGCATCGGACAGTATCCTTTATAGATGTCACGCCCTGAATGCGGCTCTGTGGCACGCCCAGGTATGTATAGGTCCCTCCAGCGCCAAGGTGTCGTATAGCGCTTCTGTCGACGAGCTCAGGGTCTTCCGGGACGCCATTAAGTTTCCCTTTCTTGTTGTCATTAAAGTTACAGATCTTCATCGCTTCTGGTAGAATAGACCCTGTAGAGCTGTCCCCCTTTGGCGATGGGTTAGATAAGGGTCCCGTGTCAGAACTCTTGTTATTTTTATTCGTATTGATTTTGTCGACCATGATCGCCCTACAAGTATCTGGAGAAATAAAGAATACCCTCTGCAAAGCCCTACTTGCAGGGGGAGTGTCTATGTACTAAAGGATTCGACCTGGTATTCCAAAGTCTTTGCTAGGACACCTTTTTTGTGACTCCGACCTGTCTGCCTTAACTGGAGAGGGCACGCTGGTGATTTCAAGAATTTCGTAACCCTGGGGCCATTCAGCCTTTGACACCGCGATCACTGCGTGCATGACTGATTTTTAAAATATTATATATTCACATACGTCCGGACAATTGCTCAGAACATTGTATTAGACATTTCAAAATTGAGGAAGGTTTAATTAAATGAATTAAAAAAATTACAAAAATGTTACCATTACGGAATTTCAAAGTATTTTATTGGATTTAAAGGGATTTTGAAGGACTTCGTGTAAGATTTAATGGGATGTCATAGAACTTTAATGACTTCACTAGAATGCACGGAATTTCAATAAATCTAAAGAAATTTCATAATAAAAGTTTGGGAACATCTTAGAGGGGACTTACAAGATTTGGTCGCACACACAATTAATTCTGTTGACGATGTTATAAAATTATCTGAGAGTCTCAAGGTAATCTAATATTAATGATACGCGTGTATTAAAAAATGAGAGTTAGAAAAAATCCTTCTAGCACAACGAGTATTTGATTTTATAAGAATTCGCTCTGCAATAGACCCACATTCGATAAAAACTTTAGTTGTCTAGCTCTGTACTGCAACCCTTTAATTGTACTCATATCAGCTTTTGGTAGTAAGAAACCAAAAACGTTCATGTTTGGGGACGCCATTACAGATCCTAAAATATCAAAAATATTACGTAGTAACTAAAAATTCTTATTTTCCGAGTAAATATAAAGTAAAAAGGGTCTACATTTTATTTCGACAAAGTCGGTTGCGGCCTAATTAAACAAAAATGTCGTTACTTTACCACAATAATAATCAATGCCTTCCGAATTTATTTGTCACGACAATTTGGAAATTAATTCTTGCAAAAAAATATCATATTTATGTGCTTCATATAATATAGATGAACACAAATTCTACCATTTAAAATGGAGTTGAGTGAAATCGGAAGTTTTCAACAGTCTTTAAAGTTTAGTTTAAGACGAGCTGCGTGTTTCCACATTTTACAATTTACAAATACTGCGTAGATAATAGACAATTCCCATGTAACATTACGAATGATGACTCCAGATGAATAGTTTTATGAAACAAATTTAATATAGAAATCGAGTTACAATGATACAATAAGAATCTCAATTGAACTACAAAATATAATCAATAAATACAATTTTGAACAAATTATAAAATTTAACTCAAGGTATAATGAATAATGTGCAACTAAAATTCGAATAAAATAAAACACAAATTAACTAATAGTTATTTCATTAGTGCACATCATTTATATTTTGCAAAAATTAAATTTAAGAAAGATTGTAAGACTTCGAATTTCAGACACGTGTATTATTTAATTAGTAACTATCTATGCCAGAAATTAAACTACGTTAAAACACTTTATCCTCTCAATTTGGCTGAAAATTCAACAACACCTGGGAAAGGGGGTCGTGTGTGACTTAAGTTATTTCTGTGACCTGTCACAGGGCTTCCTTCCCGCCACCACCACACCTGGGAAAGAGGGTCGTGTGTGACCTGAGCTATTTCTGCGAACTGTCACAGGGGTGCCTTCCCGCCACCACGATAGGCTGGAAAGGAGGTCGTGTGTGACTTAAGTTATTTCCGTAACCTGTGACAGGAGTGGCTTCGCGCCCCCGCAACCCCCGGAAAAGGGGGTCGCGTGTGACTTGAGTTATTTCTGTGAACTGTGGCAGAAGTGCATTCCCGACCTACAACACCTGGGAGAAGGGTTCGTGTGCGACCTAAGTCATTCATGTTACCTGTCATAGGGATGCCTTCCCGCCCCCACAACACCTGGAAAATGGTTTCCTGCGTGACCTAAGTAATTTCTGTGACATGTCACAGGGGTGCCTTCCCGCCCCCATGATAGGCTGGAACGGAGGTCGTGTGTGACCTAAGTTATTTCTGTGACCTGTCACAAGGGTGCGTTTCCGCCCCGACGATAGGCCGTAACGCAGGTCGTGCGCGACTCAAGTTACTTCTGTGACCTGTGACAGGGGCGCTTTTGCGCCCTCACAAAACCTGGGAGAGGAAGTCGTGTGTGACATAAGTTATTTCTATGACCTGTCACAGGGGGTCCTTTCTGCCCCCAAAATAGGCTGGAAGGGAGGTCGTGTGTGACCTAATTTATTTCTATGTCCTGTCACAGGGATGCCTTCCCTCCGCCAAGATAGGCTGGAAAGGAGGACGTGTGTGCCCTGAGTTATTTCTGTGACCTGTCACAGGGGTGCCTTCCCGCCCCCACGATAGGGTATAAAGGAGGTCGTGTGTGACTTAAGTTATTTCTGTGACCTATCACAGGTGTTCCTTCCCGAACCCACAAAACCTGGGAAAGGGGCTCGTGTGTGACCTAAGTTGTTTCTGTGCCTGTCACAGAGGTGCCCTCCCGCCCCCACGATAGGCTGGAAAGGAGGTCGTGTATGACCTACGTTATTTCTGTGACCTGTCACGAGGATGCCTTCCTGCTCCCACGATAGGCTATGAAGAATGTCGTGAGTGACTTAAGTTATTTCTGTGACCTGTCACAGGGGATCCTTCCCGCCCCCACAACACCTGGGAAAGAGGGTCGTGTGTGACCTAAGCTATTTATGTGTCCTGTCACAGGGATGCCTTCCCGCCCCGACGATAGGTTGGAAAGGAGTTCGTGTGTGACATAAGTTATTTCTATGACATGTCACAGGGATGCCTTCCCTCCGCCAAGATTGGCTGGAAAGGAGGACGTGTGTGACCTAAGTTGTTTCTGTGGCCTGTCAAAGGGATGCCTTCCCGCCCCCACAATACCTGGAAAAGGGGTTCGTGTGTGACCTAAGTCATTTCTGTCACCTGTCGCAGGGGTGCATTCCCGCCCCGACGATAGGCTGTAACGGAGGTCGTGTGCGACTCAAGTTATTTCTGTGACCTGTGACAGGGGTGCCTTCGCGCCCTAACAACACCTGGGAGAGGGTGTCGTGTGTGACACAAGTTATTTCCATGACCTGTCACAGGGGTTCCTTCCCGCCCCAAAAATAGGCTGGAAAGGAGGTCGTGTGTGACCTGAGTTATTTCTATGGCCTGTCACAGGGATGCCTTCCCTCCGCCAAGATAGGCTGGAAAGGAGGACGTGTGTGACCTAAGGTTGAATCGAAAGCTTTCCGGTAGTCAATCCAGGCCATTGACAGGTTGCGTTGATGGACTGCAGCGTCTTTACAGAAACACCTGTCAATTAGCAGGTTCTCTCGACAGCCTGCTACACCTTTTTTCGAGCCACGTTGTTCGTACATTTCATGCCATACAGGCTCAATTCGCCGAACAATCCGGATGTTTAGGACAGCTGTAAATATCTTATACAGTGTTTTCAAACAAGTTATTGGCCTGTCATTCTCTGGGTCGTACAAGTCGCCTTTTTTCGGTAGGAGTATAGTGCTTCCCAACACCAGCGATATATATATATATATATATATATCTAATGTATTAATACAATAAATTGGTTCTCGTATAACATTAGTGAATGAGAAATTTATTGGATTGTTGTACTGAAACAAAACAGTTGCAATAATTCGAGTATTCAATTTGTGAAAAGATTTTCTCATAAAGTAGCCTGCTATAAGAGACTATACATTCTGTTCTTATTCGCAGAAGAAAAAAAAAGATTAAACTTTTTTTTACTGAAAAGTATATTTGAGACTGTGGCCCCCAAATTAATTAATTTTACATGCCTCATAGTAGTGGGGAATTCGAGCGGCAGACTAGTAACGCGAGTAGCGAATTTTGAGTCCAGAGGCATTTGAACCGTCGAATCGTTAATAGATCTTCAACCTAAGTCTTAATTGAATTTGTAATAGGCTGCGGCCTCAAGTGCGCATCAAATATTGGAAGTTGAGGTAGATATCCTATTATTTGAATCAAATTAGTGCATTTTGGCACAATTTGTGAGTGTTTTTTTCTTTGTGCATTAGGCTCCCATTTTTGGAACAGTTACAGAAGTTCGAGTAACCGATTTTGATGTCCGGATGAAGTTGAGCCGTTCATTCAGGAAATTTTAAATACAAGTTCCTTTGGTTAATTTCTTTTAAAAACTAACGCACATGATCTCTGGCAAAGCAAAGGTATTTATGTAGATGTGGAAAGCCAATGGTTGACAAACAAGCGAGCTGAGAGCTTATTATATTTTTAGATTGCGTGAAAGTAATGTTGATACTGAATGTTTTATGAATAAAATATTTTAAAAAATGTCTTCTAATTAATTATCGAAATAAATACAATATTTCGATATTTTGAAATGTAAGTTGTCTCACCAGTTAATTTTGTTATGATAAATTTTGAATAAGATTTTAGATTTTGAATAAGCGAGTGTTATAGACGTCATAACTTAGAAACTTTTCACAGAAAAAACCTCTCTTGCTGAAAAGGAACCCCAAGTGATAAATGGTTTTTAAAGAAGCCCAAAGTATGGACTCAAATCGTCCTAATAGAGCCTTTTTGTCACTTCTGCCTTGACTCACTTTGAAGATTTTACAAGCTAATGATGCTCATTGCACTTTATAATTTGGATTAAATATTAATGCACTGAGAAAAATTACATAGAAACTAAACCTATAGATATTAGTCATTCTTGAAAGGAGTATAGTGCACACGAAATGTTACAGTTTTTAAGGTTGTGTTGAAAATCTGAAGTTTTAAATTGCTCTTGTACACTTCTGCCTCTATCTTTCGCACTACGAAATTCCTCTGGATACCTCTGTGGCGACACTAACCACCGCAAGCATAAGGTCACTCATGTATTTTATATGGATGACCTGAAGATCTATGCCTCTGATAAAGGCAAACTTCAAACTGCCTAAATTAGTTTGCAGTCGACATTGGAATGCTTTCTTGGAATCGGCCCAATGAAGTCGTTTGGTGATATCGTCTTCTTCGTCAGCTGCTGGTAATTTGAAAGCAGGTATCTGCTGCTGCTTATTAACATCAGGCAGGTCGTCTGTTTCCTGAATGAAGGAATCGCTCCACAGACGCGCTTTTATAGTCAGAAAGCTAACCTCTGCGCATGCGCAACATTCAAATAAGGGATACCCGTCACATTGTCACCCCATCATACTTCCAATCTGACCAAGAACCTCTGAATCGAACTGCGCATGCATAATCTTTCGTCAGTGGGAATCCCCTCACAGTACAAGTAATACTTTATCTGTGAGCTACCTCACAACACTACACCCCAACCTCCATCTAGAATATTCCGTTGAGATTCAAACTGCGCATGCGCGTTACCATTACTAGGAATTTTTCGCGCCCACTTCCACTCTAACCATGTAGCTGTTGATCAATCTGCGCATGCGTAATATTTCATCTGTGAGGGCCTCCCCATCCCAACTCCATCTAGAAATTTAGTTCTATAATATTCTGTTGAGAATGAAACTGCGCATGCGCTTATATATTATTAGGTGATTCACCCACTCCACCTTCACTCTAATCAAGAAGCGGTGAATCGGAATGCGCATGCGCGTATGTATTATTAAATGATTCACCGCACTATCCCACCTCCCTATCCATATAGATTATTCTGATAAGAATGAAACTGCGCATGCCCATCTTCAACTATAAACCAAGATTTACCTAAGAATCTAACTTAAAATTAATATGAGAGGGAAATCAGTAGTAAATAGACATTTAATAATCCATTTGAAAGTATTTGTTTGATGAAAAAAATATTAATCTAGTTTCCAGAATTCGTTATAAAAAATCCACTCCAATTCTGGAAACAGAAAAAACCAGAAACAGGAAAAACGTGAAACAAGAAAAATCTGAAACAGAAAGAAACTGAAAAAAACTGAAATATATTATATAATGAAATTCATATACACTGAAACATATTGTTTTATCTTCTTTTTTTTATGTAAAATGCATATCTTGCTGCTATTTATTATAAAATGTCAGATTTATTTTCTTTTAATAAAATATGACGATGATTTATGCAGTAGGGAGGGTTGCGATGGCAAAGACAAGGATGACGTTGACTACGTTGTTGACCTCTCACTTCAGCTGGTGGTGGCGGTCATGATGGTGGTGTTGATGATGATGGTGGTGTATCGGCGATGGTGTGGGGGAATCTATCGCCAGCTCCTCTGATGAAGATGACCATGATTAAGGAGATGTTGAAATTAGTATCTTCCATGGAGCAATCTGCGATCAATATATTTAATTAGTTCTCTATAACAACAAGTGGTAACTATTTATTGATAAAATGTTAAAGCTCACCAATATTGAATTATTATTAGGGATTTCCTTATTGATATCTTCCAATTCCTGGTCGTAAAGAAGGTAGGGCGTAGAAGCAGAAGGACTAATCTTTGATCCAGCCATCTTCTTCTCTCGAGCCACTGCTGATGATGCTGCTGCTTCTGCTACTACTGCTGCTGCTATTGCTGCTGTCCACCTGAAACAAATGATGCCAGTCGAATGTGCTAACACGTTTTATATCCTCAGATCCCCACGCACCCATCACTATCCCACTCCAGACTGTTCTTGATCGCGGGAAATCCCAGCGCATTTTCAACCATGGAATTTGACTTTTCTACCATAAAACATAAATTTCTAATCCAAAAGGACAAATTTCCAATAAAAAAATTTTCAACAAAATAATGAAATGTTGACCAAAAAGATTCATTTTCTATAAAGAATATGAATTGGAAACGAAAAGAAGATTTTAATTTCAAATAAAAAAGAGAGAAAAACGAATTTTCAACTAGTTGAACTTCTAACTGAATAGTAAAATTTGCAAATAAAAACAATGAAACTTGAAAAAAGTTGCATTTCGAACTAAAATGTTAATTTCGAACTGATAAAGATTAATTTTTAACAAAAAAAGAAGACACTTCTACAATGAAAAATATTTTTTTATTTCGAGAGGACAAAAATATGACGTTTCTACCATGAAAGATAAATTTTCAATTTAAAAGGACGAATATTAAAGATAAAGTTTAATTTTCAAACAAAAAACCAATTTCCAACAAAATAGTTAAATTTTTGACTCGAAAGATTATTTTTTCCAATTAGGATGAATTCGGAACGCAAACAAGATTTCAAAACAAAAATAAATAAAAATAAAGTAGTAACCAAAGAAGATGACTTTTCTAACATAAAGGAATAATTTTTAATCCAAAAAGACAAATATTTGAATGAACAATTAAATTTTTCATCAAAAAAGAATTTGTTCAACAAAATCGTTAAATTTTCAACAATATAGAGGAACTTTTAGTACTAAAAGAGATTAATTCTCAACTAAAGACGTAATGTCAAATTTTCTGTTGAAAAAATTCATTTTTCAAAAAAGAACAAATTTTTAACAAAATATTAAGAATTTTAACTATGAACATTAATTTTCTACATAACATGTTGAATTGGGAAGAAAAACAAGATTTTATGTTCAAATAAAAGAGCAAGACTACACTATAAAATTAAGTTAATTTTGAACAAAGAAAGATGAATTTTAACCAAAAAAAAAAAAAATGACTTTTCTACCATAAAAGATAAATTTTTGATTCCAAAGGATCAATGTTTAACGAAAAAGTTAACTTGTCGAAGAAAAAACAAATTTTTACCAAAATAGTTAAATTTTTGACAAAAAAATATTCATTTTCCTTCTTTCTGGGTAATCCTTGGGATTCATGTAAAATTTTTGAAGTACATTTCAAGCATTTGTTTTATTTCAGGAAAAATTATTCACAAAACAGAAAGCGATTGTTCAAAATATGATTCTCTCATGTTTATTTATTATTTGTTCATAACTAAAAAGTCAAAGCAGAATAAAAAATGTCCGGAAAAACAACAACTTTCCAACACTTATCTAAGAGAATATAGTTATAAACAATAATAAATTGTTCAAACAACTATTTTTGTTAACGTGCATTAATCATTACCTCACTTAGTGAAAAGTGGACAAAAAGTTTGAAATTTCAGAAAAAACCACAACTATCTAGCATTAAGAGTGATAGTCAATAATAATTTATTGAAACAATTATCTTTTGTTAATCTTAATTCATTATCAAATCACTCCGAGTGAAAAATAGACAATTAGTTGAAATTTTCAGGAAAAAACGCAACTTTCTACTATCAAGCAAAGAGAATATTATTAACAACAGTAATAAATTCGATATTCATAAAAATTCGAGCAAAAAAAAATTCCAATGCAATTTTGGATCACCCTACTCTGCATGAAATTATTTCTTTTCATGCCGATAATTTTGAATATTTGATTTAAAATTACCTTCTTGGTTGAAAATTCATATTTCCGGTTTGAAAAAATAAACTTTTTTGTTGAAAATTCGTCTTTTGGGGTAAAAAATTAATCTCCTTCATAGAAAATCTTTTTTTTTTTGCTTGAAAATTAATCTGTTTTGGTTGAGGATTCAACTTTTTGTTGAAAATTCGTCTTTTTTGGTAGAAAATTAATTTTCTTCGTAAAAAAAGCATATTTTTGGTTGAAAATTTAATTCTTCGGTTTAATATTGACGTTGTTGAAAATTATATTTTGTTGTTGAAAAATGAAACATTTTAATTGAAAATTCGTCTTTTTTTGTAGAAAAATAATTTTCCTAGAAAATTCATCTTTTTAGAAAAGTAACTTTTTTGTTAAAAATCCAACTATTTTCGAAAAAATTAGCATTTTGGTCATGAAAATTGAAATATTTGATTGAATGTTAATCTTTTCTGTTTGCAAATTAAATCGTTTGATCGAAAATACATCGTTGTCTGCTAAAATATCAATTATTTGGTTAGAAATTCAACTATTTTGTTAAAAATCTAATTGTTTAAAAAAATTTTATTATTGTGTTAAAGTCATAATTTTTGGTCGAAAATTCAACTATGTTTTTAAAAATTCATCCTTTTAGATTGAAAATTCATCTTTTATGATAGAAAAGTAACTTTTTTGTTAAAAATTCAACCTTCTTTGGAAAAATCGTCTTTTTGGCATGAAAATTTTATTATTTGGTTAAATCTATAACTATTTCACTATAACTATACTCATTAAGAAAATCCAACTATTTTTCGTTGAAACTTCATTCTTTTTTTTCTAAACTCAACCCTTTTTTGTTTTAAAAATCTCCTTTTTCGGTTTAAAATCCAACTATTTTGGTAGAAAATTCAACTGTTTGGTTAAAAATTCACTGTTTTCTAAAAACTCGTCTTTTTTACTTAAAAATTAAACAATTTGGTAGAATTTTATTTACTTTCTTAAGCAACAATTCTTTTTTGTATAAAAATTTTATCTATCTTGGTAGAAAATTCAATTTCTTTTGGTCAAAAATGCAACTATTTGGTTAAAAATTGATCTTTTTGGATGAATTCAAGTATTTTTTTTATTTAAAATTAAAATCTTTTTTGGTCGAAAAATCAACAATTACATTTTTCGTTAAAAATTCATCTTTTTTGTTGGAAGCTCAACTATTTGGTTAAAATTTGAAATTATTTCTTAAAAATTATAACTTTTTTGGTTGAAGATGTAACCATTTTCTTGAAAAGTCTTCTTTTTTTAGAAATTTATCTTTTCGACTGAAAATTTAACTATCCAAGTTGAAGATTCATCATATAAGTTAAACATTTATCATAAAAGTTTAAAATTATCTTCTTGAAAGAAAAGATATCTATTTGGTTGTAGAATTAACTATTTTGTTGGAAATTAACATTTTTATTAAAAATTCATATTTTCTGGTTAAAAGGTCGACTGTTTTGCATAAAATTCTTTTTGACTTGAAAATTTAACAATTTTTTTAAAAAATTTGTTATTTCTTGATTAAACATTTCCACTCTCTTGTTTAACATTCGTCTTTTTAGTTTAAAAATTCATCTCTTTAATCTCTTTAAGTAGAAATTTCATCTCTTTTGGTTAAAAATGCAACTGTTTGATTCTCTCTAAATTTGAATCAGTTACAAAATATTTTTTTGCAAATTCCATTTGCCGGTGTAGTCCGCCGGGCAGACCACTTTTTTTTTGTGTGCCGGTGTTATGTCTGACAGTCATCCATTTTGGTTGGAAACTTTACCTTTTTGTTGAAAATTCACCTTCTGGGTTGAAAATTCCACTATTTCGTAAAAAATTTACTTTTTGTTTTAAATCCGTATTTTGTTATTGGAAAGACGACTAAATTCTTTTCCAAATCAAAATTCAACTACAAATTTGAAAAGTTGTCTTTTTGATATGA
>JAABKJ010075445.1:156133891-156211076 GCA_011634705.1 Andricus grossulariae | reverse complement strand
GTTAAGAATTCAAATTTTTGGTCAAAGACTCATATTTTTTTTTGAAAATTCTGGTCTTTGGTTGAAAGTTGAACTATTTTGTTTAAAATTGATATATTTAAATTAAAAATTCAACTGTGTGAGTGAAAATTGCACTTCTTTCCTGAATTGCGGTTTTTTCTTGAATATAAACTTTTTGTTCACTTTTCTATTGTAATGAAGTAATAATTAATTCAAGTTGACAAAAATAACAGTTTGAGCAATTTATTATTATTATTTTCAATAATATTCTCTTTGCTTGATGGTAGAACGTTGCTGTGCTTTCTGAAAATTTCAAATATTTTTTACTTGGAGTGACTTAATAATGAAATAAATTTAGCCAAAATATTTGTTTGAACAAACAATTATTGTTTATAACTATCTTTTCTTAGATAAGTACTACAAAGTTGCGGTTTTACTAAAATGTTTAACTTTGCTTTGCCTTTTTACTTATGAACAAATGACCATTACAGAGAATCATATTTCAAACAATCTCTTTTTCTGTGAATATATTTTTCTAAAATAAAACAGATATTCGAAATATGCTTCAAGTTTTGTACATGAATCATATTGAATATAACTTTTTCTTGAAGTAGTAACTGAAAGGCTTCGGTGAGTTGCGCTTGTTCTGTGAGATGTTGTAATCAATTAATTATTTGTTTGAAGTCTTTACGGTCTTTATATATGTATATTATCATCGCCGAGACGTGTTTTTTCCAGGAAAGCAGAAAGGGGCGGACATTAAAATATATACAATTTCAAATTTTTCTTTTATGCTTTGCAATAAACTTCTTGTTGTAGTTCGGAACAAAACTTTTGCAAGTCATTCATATGCATAGACATTTATTCTTCAGTCTGTTGGCCCTAAAAAATTGACTTGCTTACACTTTGCTTTTTTTTTACATAATTTTCCTTAAACTAAGCCTTAAAACTAACATCCTTTCATACCTTATCTCTAGGATCGCACGCTATTATCGCCTTACCTTCCTCGCTTCGTGTCGCTTGCATATCCCAATTCTCTCGCTTCCGCGTCTACTACACAATGCTTCTCTACTATTTACAATATTCACATACTACTTATATATACTTTCTTTTCTATTTACAATATTTCCTTCTCCATTCCTCTTCCTCCTTCCTTATCTCCTTTTCCATCCTACCTAACACTCCCTTCACCCATGCTACTGCCCTTTTGTCCACCCTTCCTGCATCAATACCACCATGCTCATTTCACTCCTTTCCACATCTACATTTCCTTCAACGAGTGCCCCACTTTCGCATACAACGTCTTACACAGTTCATACATCCTCGAATATTGCGCTCTCGCCCTTGGCTTACTTCACACATATTCCCTCTGAAACCTTGACTCTCTTATTCTCTCTTTCCCTGCCGTCTTCTCTCTCTCCATGCCGTTTTTCTTAACCAACTCATATACCATTTTGTAAAAAAGTCAACTATTTTGTAAAAAAACTATTTGAAAAAAATCAACTATTTTGATGAAAAATAGAGCTTTTTGCTTGAAAATTCTATTTTTTTTTAGTTGGAAATTCAACTATTTTGTTCAAAATTTAATTATGTTGTTGAAGATTAAATTTTGATAAATAAAAATTCATCATTTTATTTGAAAATTCAAATATTTTGTAAAAAGTTCAACTACTTTGTAAAAAATTGAATTATTTTGTTAAATACTAAACTTTTTTTTAAAAAATCAACTATTTTGATGAAAAAATTTTTGCTTGAAAATTCTATTTTTTTTAGTTGAAAATGCAACTATTTTGATCAAAATTTTATTATGTTGTTGAAAATTAAATTTTGTTAAATAAAAATCTTGCCTTTTGCTTGAAAGTTCAACTATTTTGTTTTAAAAGCATCCGTTTGGTAGGAAATTAATCTTCTTGTTTCAAAATTCAAGTTTTTGCTAGAAATCTTAATTATGTGGTTAAAAATAATCTAATTTGTAGAAAATATAAACATTTTTTTTAAATTTCATTTTTTGGTTGAAAATTTATCTTTTTTTTGTTGAAAATTCGTCTTGGCAGAAAATTCATCTTTTTTGGTTGAAAATTATTCTTTTTGGTTTAAAAATCATATTTTTTGGTCATAAAATTCAAATACTTGGTGATAAATTCGTCTATTTCGATAGAATATGAACCTTCTTAGTTGTAAATTTATGTCTTTGATTAGGAAATTAATTATGTGGTTAAAAAGTATCTACTTCGCAGAAAATTCAACAATTTTCTGAAAATTTCATTTTTTTAGTTGAAAATTTTTAAAATTGAAAATTCGTCTTTTTTGGTAGAAAATTCATCTTTTTTGGTTGAAAATTAATCTTTTTGGTTAAAAAAATATATTTTTTGGCTGTAAAATTGAACTACTTGGTGAAAAATTCGTATTTTTTATGGAAAATTAATCATCTTGGATGAAAATTCAATCTTTTTGTTGAAATTTTAATTACCTGGTTAAGAATAATCTAATTTGTAGAAAATTCAACCATTTTTTTGAAACATTTATTTTTTTGGTTGACATTTTCTTTCTTTTTTTTAAATTCGTTTTCCTTGGTAGAAAATTAATCTTTTTTGGTTGAAAATTAATCTTTTTGGATGAAAAATCATATTTTTTGGTTATAAAATTCAAATACTTGCTGAAAAATTCGTCTTTTTCGATATAAAATTAATCTTCTTAGTCGGAAATTCATGCTTTTGGTTGGAAAATTCATTATGTGGTTAAAAATAATCTAATTTGTAGAAAATTTCATTTTTTTGTTAACTTTTTTTTATTTAATTCGTCTTTCTTGGTAGAATATGCATATTTTTTGCTTGGAAATTAATCTTTTTCGTTAAAAAAACATCTTTTTTTGGTAATAAAATGCAAATAATTGGTGAAAAATTCGACTTTTTCGATAGAAAATTAATCTTCTCAGTTGAAAATTCAGGTTTTTCATTGGAAAATTAATTATGAGGTTAAAAATAATATAATTTATAAAAAATTCAACAATTTTTTAAAAATTTCATTTTTTTGTTTGATTTTTTTTTAATTCGTCTTTCTTGGTGAAAATATCGTCTTTTTTGGTTAAAAATTAATCATCTTGCTTCAAAATTAAAGTTTTGTGTAGAAATCTTAATCATTTTGTTAAAAATAATCCACTTTTTAAAGATAAAGTCACTATAGTCAATTTAAAAAAAAAAATATTTTTCAATTCATCTTTATTCCTTTGAATTCTTTTGTATACCTTTGAATTCTTTTCTATTCCTTTGAATTCCTTTGTATTTCCTTAAATCCTTTTGAATTCGACTAGAATTCTTTAAAATTCACCTTGAAACCGTATGATTTTCATGGAATACTTTTAAATTCTTCAAAATTCAGTCCAATTTTACTGAAATCTATGGAATTTTTGGATTTAAAAAAAATTTTAATCACTTTTTAAAGATAAAGTCACTATAGTCAATTTAAAAAAAAAAATATTTTTCAATTCATCTTTATTCCTTTGAATTATTTTGTATACCTTTAAATTCTTTTGCACTCCTTTGAATTCTATGGAATCTATAGAATATTTTATATTTTTTGAATTTTTTAGTCACTTTTTAAAATAAAAATATTTTACAATTCGTCATTAAACCTTTGAACTCTTTTGTATACCTTTGAATTCCTTTATATTCCTTTGAATTCTATGGAATCTATGGAATATTTTAGATTTTTTGAATTTTTTAGTCACTTTTTAAAGATAAAGTCACTACAGTCACTTTTTAAAATAAAATTATTTTTTAATTCGTCTTTATTTCTTTGAATTCTTTTGTATGCCTTTGAAATCTTTTGAATTCTTTTCTACTCCCTTAAATTCTTTTGAATGAAACCAGAGTTCTTCTTAATTCATCTTGAATTGGTATGATTTTCATGGAATACTTTTTAATTCTTCTAAATTCAAGTCAGTTTTACTGAAATCTATGGAATATTTGGATTATTAAAATTTTCTAGTCACTTTTTAAAGATAAAGTCACTATAGTCACTTTTTAAGATAAACCTATTTTTCAATTCGTCTTTATTGCTTTGAATTCTTTTGTATACCTTTGAATTCTTTTGAATTCTTTTGTATTCCTTTGAATTCTATGGAATCTATGGAATACTTTAGATTTTTTAAATTTTTTAGTCACTTTTTAAAATAAAAATATTTTACAATTCGTCTTTAATCCTTTACATTCTTTTGTATACCTTTGAATTCTTTTGTATACCTTTGAATTCTTTTGTATTCCTTTGAATTCTATGGAATCTATGGAATATTTGTAATGTTTTTGATTTTTTAGTCACTTTTTAAAGATAAAGTCACTATAGTCACTTTTTAAAATACAAATATTCTTCAATTCCTCTGTGTTCCTTTGAATTCTTTAGTATTCTTTTGAAATCGTTTGAATTCTTTTGTATTCCTTTGAATTCTGATATATTCCTTTTAATCGTTATTTTTTAACGTTAGTTATTTTTGTACTTTGGTTGTTACAATCACTATAACTAAATAAAGTTATTAAAATTACTATAAAAATGATTTCTAACTAATGTAAACCTTTTTTTATATACTTTTTAGTCATTTTTTGAAATAAAAATATTTTTCAATTCCTTTGTATTCCCTTGGATTCTTTTGTATTCTCTTAAATTCTTTTGAATTCAACCAGAATTCTTAAAAATGCATCTTGAATCCGTATTATTTTCATCGAATACTTTTAAATTCTTCTACATTCACGTCAATTTTACTGAAATCTATGGAATATTTTGGATTTGTGAAATTTTTTAGTCACTTTTTAAATCACTACAGTCACTTTTTGAAATCAAAATATTTGTGAATTCTTTTGTATTCCTTGTTATAACTGTAACCAACTCTCCTACTATATATAATTCCCATTTCTTTTACCGCGTTGATTTAATATGCAATCTTATTGTTATAACTTCCTCGCGAAAATTAACCAATTATCCGTCTTGATCAACCATTCGTAATTGAATGTAATCTATGGTTTTGATGGCGACCGGAAGATAAATGACGTGTGACGGAGCTTCTATTATCTTATATCCTGGTGGCACAAAGGGAAAAAATGCGTGAATGGTATGCACCCTCTGATCATTAATGTACGCTCCTGTGGTAATGATACACTCAATTCACCGGGAGTTTATTTTGATTATGGAGACTGGTTGATCAAGTACATGAATCTGATTAGCTGCGAATATACGTGAATTGAAACCCAAAAGACGACCTATCGAATTTTTTGGTTTAAAATTTATATCACGGTAACAAATTATTGCTCTGTGCAATGTATTAATATTCAGTTGAATAATAGTATCAATACCTTTTTTTATTGAAATACTCTGAAGATATTTATGAATATTCTCTATTTCATAACTACTTATAGTTATAAAAATTTCTTCTTCATCTACGTAAAACACATTTTCACTGGCATCTATGTTCGGAATCGAATTGAACGTTAGAAATTCTACCAGTCCAAGAGCGCAATTGTAATTAGATAAATGTTCAATTGGTGGAAAATTTTGCGTTTCTAGTGTCGACGAAGTTCCCGATAAAATCAAAGTATATCATGATGTATCCTGCATGACGGTAAAGGTTTGACTGACTTGAGATAATTAATATACCTTCTTATATAAATTGTACATACTTGGCGATTTCAGTTGATCACATTGAATTTTGAGACATAAATGGCCGCATACAAACGTGTCATAATTTAGATATATTACATGATTATATTTTACGCTATCAACACCGAGATATTTCATAAGATCCGAGGGTGGTTCGAGATTCTCGAAGCTATCAAAGTGAATAACTTCATTACCGATTTTTCTATAGGCCACCCAACGTGTACCCGGACCATCTTTACTGTCGAGATTAACAATAACCGATTCACGTTTATGAGGACCACGAGCTGGCAGGTCATTTCGCATATAAACTCCACGGAAATTTGGAATTTTTATGGATTTCGCGTATTTGAATAAATCGAAATCAGTTAAAGCTCTACTTGGTACCTTAAAAATTAGTTTTTTTGATTGATCTTTTTTCTTCAAATTTTTTTTCTTCAGATGTAGTTCTAAACCTTGCTTGTAAGGTTTAAGATATAAACCCTTTTCTAGAGCAATTGCTTCAATTATTTTATTATGACGTTTAATTTCTTCAAGCTCTCGCTTAGCAGCGCTTGCATCAATAATAGCTATGGCTATACCCGCAGCTCCACCGGCTAACGCCCCTGTGGCACTGAGACCTGCAAAAATAGGTATGAAAAAGGAAACAAAGCCACAAATTTTAGACGGTACAACTATGATGCGAGTCTCTTTTAAATTTTTTCTTCCACTAGCTTCTTTTACAGTTTCACGCGCACCTTTCAAGACAGACCTCATCACTTTTCGCGCATCTTGGCTGGAGATCATAGATTTCTTGGCTGCCCTCACAATTTTATTAAATGAAAAAATGGACTTATTCTTCTTTTTCTCTTTCAGCCCCATACCGAAATTCGCTCTTCCTTAATTGCGCTCGCTATAGCCAACGCAGCAGCTTTTCCACCTATATCGAGTTGGGGTCCTACGCCACAGTTCTACAATCTGAGATTATGGCCATACTCCAGTGCGCCTACAAGGCAAAGGACTATGACAACAAAAGAAACATCCGTATCTGCTCAGACAGCAGGGCTGCTATACTGGCCTTGAATGGAACAACGACTACGTCTTTATTAGTATGGGAGTGCTTTAAGGCATCAAATATGCTAGCGACGGAAAACCGAGTTACTCTGCTATGGATCCCTGGACACAGCTTTGGGGTCACGCTTAGGCTCACAAGGGGACGCAACGGGATCACCCAAGCGTCAGGAGCTGTTACGGTATCAACCCAACTAACAATAATAATAATAAATACATTCCTATTCTCCATCAAATTCTTATTCTTCTTTGCATCATCTTTTAAGATATCTGGAGCCAGATTAGAGGCTCCCTAAGTAGGTGATTTGGCGCAAAATCTGTTCTGTTTCCATCGACAACTTTCTGCAGTTATTGTGCGCTGCCTACATAAATCAATTATATAACTTAAAAAATTCAAATTAAAAATATTAAAGTCTGTATAATTAACCTCAGATTTCTCCAGAATTATCGTGTGAAAAAAATGAAATTCAACTTTAATTGAAAGATATGTCCATAATATTACGAATAACAATCCAAATTTAAAAGAATTACATATCTTTATGTATAAAACAGGCTAGTGAATACGGTGAGTTTGGTTAAATCCTTCGTTTTCTCTGACGAATATTTCCAAATATGTATAAAAGAAAAATCTGAAACTTGCGGGATATCCTCACATGATTTAACTCTACACATCCCATACACTTTTTCTATGGGACCTCGTACGATTTCTATTTTTGAATTCTTTTAAAATCAACTGAAGTTAACACGGTACTAAACAATAAGACAACATGACTGAAGTTATGTTCGAGAGGGGTTCACAACTCCTAGAGATCCTCAAGTGAGAGTTGAGACAACTTAACCCCTCCTCTGTGCTATAGACGAACTGGAATCGGAAGTTTTCGCAGGGGTGCTAAAACTCGAATTATAGTTATTTTGGCAAAAGTGTTTGAATTTCATAAAAATCATTGAATTTATGTAAAACTTCCTGATTTTAATTATTTCTGATTCATATGTTACATTATAATGAAAGTTTTTATCGTTTTGAGTTACAATTTATCAATAGGAAAGTTGATAAAATGATTAAACATGAAGAGCTTCGCGAATTGTGGCTGCGAAATATTAATCGACAGGATTGGACCAAGTGCAACATCACGGGTTTGTGAGGTAAAATCAATAGAACATTAGAATAAAAAGTAATATTATAGGCAAAATTTAAATTGAATTAACTTGATTTAATATGCACTTTTCGCCTGAGATATGGGAAACAATAGACAATGAAAAAAAACATAGGGATGATGCTATTCCGACAATATTCCCCAAGAGCTACAAAAATTGTTCATCTTCTAAACAAGGCTTTATTTACTCGAATACTATTATTTAATAAATATTTTATAAGTATTGTTTCACTTAAATTAATTTACAAGGTTTAAATACGTTTTTTAATGTCTTTTTGTATAATTACTATAATTAAATTGACAATGTATAAATTCTTGAAAATAAACCAAGAATCTTACGATAAAACTTGGACAAATACCACAAAATGCTCCTATTGTAATTCCTGAAAACAAAATAAAATTTTGTTTCTTCGGACAAAAATAAATATCGCGAATTAGAGCGATATTATAAAGCTGAAATGATTAATTGCAACGGCTGTTATAAAAATGCGCTTGAACATGAGTATATCAATGTACTTAAAAACATGACTTTTCATTTATTCCGAACACAATTTTCAAACTTTTCAATTCTAGTTTCATATATTTAATAAATTTTGTGAATTCTCTGAATTATTTAAGTTCACTGAATTCCTTAAATTCCTCGAATTTCTTACATTCTCTGAATTCCTTGAATTTCTTGAATTCTCTGAAATTCTTAAATTCTCTTAATTCCTTGAATATTCTAAACTCCTCAAACTCCCTGAATTCCCTAACTTTCTGAATTACACAAATTCCTCGAATTACATAAATACTTCGAATTATATAAATTCTTTAAATCATATGTATTCCTTGAATGCTCTGAATTTCTGGAACGAAATATATGCCTTGAGCTACATGAATTCCTTGAATTCTTTGAATTTCTAGAATTTTCTGAATTATATGAATTCCTTGAATTATATAAATTCCTTGAAATATATAAATTCCTTGAATTATATAAATTCCTTGAGTTATATAAATTTCTTGAATTGTATGAATTCCTTAAATTATATTAATTCCTTGAATTCCTTTAATTTTCTTGAATTATATGAATTCTCTAAATTTCTCAAATCCTCTGAACACCTAGAATTCTCTGAATTCCTTGAATTCTCTGCGTTTCTTGAATTCTCTGAATTTATTGAATTTTTTGAATTGTATAAATTCCTTGAATTTAATAAACTCCTTGAATAATATAAATTTCTTGAATTATATGAATTCCTTGAGCTACATGAATTTCTTGAATTACATGATTTAATTGAATTATATGAATTCTCTGAATTTCTTGAATTCTCTGAATTTCTTGAATTCTCTGAATTTCTTGAAATCTATGAGTTCCTTGAATTTTCTGAATTATATGAATTCTCTAAATTCCTTAACTCCTCTGAATTCCTTTAATTCTCTGCGTTCCTTGAATTCTCTGAATTTATTGAATTTTCTGAATTGTATAAATTCCTTGAATAATATAAATTTCCTGAATTATATAAATTCCTTGAGTTACACGAATTTCATGAATCACATGATTTTCTTGAATTATATGAATTCTATGAATTTCTTAAATTCTCTGAATTATATGATTTTCCTGAATTTCTTGAATTCCCTGAATTCCTTGAATTCCTTGAATTCTATGAATTACTTGAATTCTCTCAATTCCTTGTATTCTCTGAATTCCTTGAATTCTCTGAATTCCTTGAATTGTCTGAATTCCTCGAATTCTCTGAATTCCTTGAATTCTCTGGATTTCTTGAATTCTCTGAATTCCTTGAATTCTCTAAATTCCTTGAGTTCTCTGAATTCCTTCAATTCTCTGAATTCCTTCAAGTCTCTTAATTTTTTCAATTCTCTGAATTCCTTGAGTTCTCTAAATTCCTTGAATTCTCTGAATTCCTTGAATCCTCTCAATTATTTGAATTCTCTGAATTGGCGGAATTCTGAAAAGTCTCTGAAACCTTTAATTATTCTGAATTTTTGAAATCCTGAGAATGTTTTAAATCCTGAAATTTTATGAATATTCTGAAGTCCTAAAATGCCTTTAATTCTTAAATTTCCTTGAACGTTCTGAATTCCTGAAATCTTTTAATATTCTGAATCCTGCAAATTCCTAGATTATTCTGAATAGCACCTAAGTCCGAAGTGTATAGATTGAATAGAAGGGGTGCTAAAATAGAACCCTGTGGGACTCCACTCTCAATCCAGCCCATTCAGACCGTTCGCCTTTGCTATTGACTACTTGTAGGGATCGATTTGTTAATTATGATTCAAACCACGCAATTACAGTTCTGGATAGATTAAACGTTCTAAGTTTGCGTAAAAGAATTTCGTGATTAACTGAATCAAACGCTTTTTAAAAATCAAATAAAACCACTATCGTGATCTCCCTCCTATCAATAGCGATTTTGAAGTCAGTGGTCACCTTTAGGGAAGCCGTCAATGTGCTGTCTTTTGCCCGAAAGCCCGATTGCAAAGGATCAGTAAACTTATTAGTATCCAGACACTTTGTGAGCTACATGTGGACTATCTTTTCCAGTGGTTTCGTTATCGCTTATAAAATTGAAATCGGCCTGAAATCTGTCGGGGAGACTGAGCAATCTTAAAAATTGGGCGAATAATCGCTTTTTCCCAAACATCTGTGAAAATCCCTACTTGTGCGGAAGAGTTTAGTATATGAAGTAGTATTGGGAAAATTGCAGGAAGAGCAAGTCGAATTATTTGGATGGAAATCCCATCAGATCCGAGGGCATTTGACTTGATATTTATTAAATCCTCCAGAAGAACCTGAGGTGTTATGTCTGAGAAAAATAAATCAGTATCGTTGAAGGCTGAGCTTAGAGGATTAATAGGAAATGGTAATGGGTGATTACAAGGCGGTAAAGGAAGAATGACTCCAAGTTGTACATTGGGAAAAACATAATTAACAGCCGATTCGTGCTTATGTGGAATAAGGAATAATCGCTTCGACAAGTGCCAAATATTTTCGCCGTTATTTCTGTTTTTTATAGTGTTTATATTGTATTTATTGGCCCAATCTCTCATTTTTGTTTGCACTAGGTTCCTTGGATTACGAAATCCATGAGTCGTAATCGAAAATGGAGATTTGTTATATTCATGAGGAATATGTCATAAGTCATTAGATGCTCATGAAACGTTACTTCATTTACCTTGAAAAGATTTCGTCTTTCGTTTTGAGAATTATTTAATAGGTGATCACAAATGTATTATTAAGCAATATTAATAAGATCGTGATTTGAGAGGAATGTCATGTGATGTTGGCCGTAGGAGTCTAGCTTCTCTAAATCGTCAACTGTCATAAGGTAAATGCGTGTACTTGATCGGTCTGCGTGATAAGTGGTATTGTGTGGAACGAGGGATGAACCTGAAGCTTGTACAATAGACGTTTAGTATTTAGTGTGATTACTGGTAGCATTTAAGTTCGTGTTAAAGTCCCCTGCAATAATTATTTTACTATAGTTGTGAGCCAAAAAAACTCTTGGTGCTAATAATTTAGTAGAGTCGCCTCTTTTTGCATTTCTCGATTATGCGAGCGCATGATGATTGCTGTTTTGATTTGACTACCATGATACGTGGAAGCGAAGCATGCGGAGCTTTGTCAGCCAAAGGACTAGGTCTGGAAATATTTGAGATGCACGCTTTTTTGAGCGGCAACTCCAAGAGCGCTGCTATCTGGCAAAAGGTAGTTGTTAAATCCTCCGATTCTTCAAGGGTTGAGCCTCGGATCTATAGAGTCGTATTAAGAGAGTCTTGTTCCAGGATGTGGCACTTTTGAGTCAAGGACAATACTTGAGTCTTCCGCAGCTGATTCTCTATTGTAGATTTCCATTTTATATGTGGATTTCTCTTCTCGATTCGTTACCTTCTCCGATGATAATACAGATTTCTATCAAAAAATTTATATTTAACATCTTGCTAAATAAAACGTATATCAGAAAAAAGAATTCTTCCTCTGATCTCTCTGTAGCACAGTGGTTAGAGCACCTGACCGGAAATTAGTTGACCTGGTGTTCGAATCCCAGCGAAGTGAAAGGAGATCTTTTTTCTGAATAAAATTTAATCAAAATTTTATTTTCAAGAATTTTGTACTTTCTGAATGTTGGGCGTTAAAGAAGAATACGAATTTGGATTTATTCTGTATTCAGTTTCTTTAATTTAAAAAAAAACTGTCACTATAAAAAATTAGTTTTCTGCTGATTTTTGTTTGAAAAAATTTTTTTTTATTCAATGAGATATTATCGGCAAAATTTTATTTCCAAGAATTTTGTACTTTTTGAATGTTGGGCGTAAAAGAAAAATACAAATTTGGATTTATTCTGAATTGAGTTTATGAGAGAAAAAAAATGTCACCGTAACAACAATGACTTTCCTAATCATTTTTCATTTAAAAAAGAAAAACAAAATTTTCTTGTCCCGTGAGTGATTATCGACAAAAATTTTTTTCGTAGCATTTTGTTTCTCAGATTAAAATGAAAACTTTCACTATACAAAAATTATTTTTCTAATAATTTTTTTTTTTAGAAAAAAGGTAATTTTTTTGTCCAGGGAGAGATTTTTGGCAATATTTTATTTCCAAGAATTTCATACTTTTTGAATGTTGGACTTTAAATAAGAATACGAATTTGGATTTATTTTGAACTGATATTCTTAAATTAAAAAAAAAATTCACCATGACAACAATTATTTTCCTAATCATTTTTTATTATCAGAAAAAAACAAATTTTTTCTCGTACCGTGAGTGATTTTCGGTAAAATTTTATTTCAAAAAATTTCGTTGTTTATTGATATTGGAAATTGAACAAGGATGAATTTATTTAAAAATTCTGCATTTAGTTTCCTAAATAAAAAAAGCTTTCTTCATAAAAAAATTAGTTTTCTGATAATTTTTTGTTTTTAGAAAAAAATTAATTTTTTTGTCCAGTAGGAGATTTTCGGCAAGATTTTATTTCCAAACATTTTTTACTCTTTGAATGTTGGATGTTAAAGAGGAATACGAATTTGAATTTATTTTTTATTTAGTTTCTTAAATTAAGAAAAAAGAACTTTCTCTATAAAAAATTATTTTTCTGACAATTTTTTGTTTTTAGAAAAAAATTCATTTTTTTCCAGAGAGAGATTTTTGGCAAGATTTTATTTCCAAGAATTTTGTACTTTTTGAATGTTGGACGGTCGAGTAGAATAAGAATTTATTCTGAATTGAGTTTCTTTAATTATCAAAAAATTTCACCACAAGAACAATTATTTTCCTAACCATTTTTTATTTTTAGGGAAAAAAACTTTTTCTTGTTCCGTGAGTGATTTTCGGCAAAATTTTATTTACAAGAAGTTTGTTGTTTTTTAATATCGGATGTTGAAGAAGGATGAATTTATTTATTTATTGTGCATTTAGTTATATTATCAATAGATTCTCCAACTAGAAAATTGGAAGAATCATCGAGTCCAATTATTAAAAAATCAATAGAAATCTCAAAAACATCAATTAAAAATAGTCATGCTTTTTTAAAACTAATTGGCAATGAAAGACGATTTTAAACAAAATAAATGAATTTTTAACCAAAGAGTTGAATTTTGAACTAAAAAAGATCAATTTTCAACAAAAAATGGAATAGTTAAATTTTCATTGGAAAAAATTGATTTTCTACAAAAAAGGTGAATTTTCAACTAAAATGATGAATCTTCAACTGGAATAGTTGAATTTTAAACCAAAACAAAAAAATCATTTTCAACTAAAATTTTTAATCATTAACTAGAGTAGATTAATTTTCAACCAAAAAACAAACAAAATTTACCAAAAAAGACGCCTTTCAAGAAAATAAATGAATTTTCAACGAAATAGATGAATTTTCAACTGAAAAAGACAAATTTTCAATCAAACAGTTGAATTTTAAACTTAAAACGACCAATTTTCAACAAAAAATGGAATAGTTAAATTTTCAGTTGAAAAAATTAATTTTTTACAAAAAAGATGAATTTTCAACTAAAATGATGAATCTTCGACTGGAATCGTTGAATTTTAAAACAAAACAAAACAAAAATTTTCAACTAAAATTATCAATCTTTAACCAGATTAGTTGAATTTTCAACGAAAAAAGAAACAAAATTTACCAAAAAAGACGACTTACAAGAAAATAAATAAATTTTATACGAAATAGTTGAATTTTCAATCAAACAGTTGAATTTTGAACTTAAAAAGATCAATTTTCAACGAAAAATGGAATAGTTAAATTTTCAGTAAAAAAAATTAATTTTGTACAAAAAAGATGAATTTTCAACTAAAGTGAATCTTTAACTGGAATAGTTGCAATTTTAATTTAAAAAATTTAATTTCTACCAAAAAAGATGATTTTAAACAAAATAAATTAATTTTTAACCAAAGAGTTGAATTTTGAACTAAAAAAGACCAATTTTCAACAAAAAATGGAATAGTTAAATTTTCATTGGAAAAAATTGATTTTCTACAAAAAAAGGTGAATTTTCAACTAAAATTATGAATCTTCAACTGGAATCGTTGAATTTTAAAACAAAACAAAAAAATAATTTTCTAATAAAATTGTCAATCTTTAACTAGATTAGATGAATTTTCAACCAAAAAAGAAACAAAATTCACCAAAAAAGACGACTTTCAAGAAAATAAATGAATTTTCAACGAAATAGTTGAATTTTCAACTGAAAAAGAAAAATTTTCAAACAAACAGTTGAGTTTTGAACTTAAAAAGATCAATTTTCAACAAAAAATAAAATAGTTAAATTTTCAGTTGAAAAATTAATTTTTCACCAAACTGATGAATTTTCAACTAAAATGATGAATCTTCAATTGGAATCGTTGAATTTTAAAACAACAAAAAAATAATTTTCAACTAAAAGTATCAATCTTTAACTAGAGTAGTTGAATTTTCAACCAAAAAACAAACAAAATTTATCAAAAAAGACAACTTTCAAGAAAATAAATGAATTTTCAACGAAATAGTTGAATTTTCAACTGAAAAAGAAAAAATTTCAATCAAACAGTTGAATTTTGAACTTAAAAAGATAAATTTTCAACAAAAAATGGAATAGTTAAATTTTTATTAGAAAAATTAATTTTTCACCAAACTGATGAATTTTCAACTAAAATGATGAATCTTCAATTGGAATCGTTGAATTTTTAAACAACAAAAAAATAATTTTCAACTAAAAGTATCAATCTTTAACTAGAGTAGTTGAATTTTCAACCAAAAAACAAAAATTTTTGGTAATTCATGGTAATTTTTCCGGTAAATATGTTAACTTACCATAAATTACCCAAAATTCATTTTTAGACATTTCCATAAATTTCTGAAAACTTATGAAATAGTTCGGTAAATTGTGGTCTTTTTACCGGTAAATATAGTAAGTTACCATAAATTACCCATTATTCATTTTTTACAATTTCCATAAATTTTCGGAAATTTATGACAATTTTCGGTAATATATGGTAATTTTACCCATAAATATGGTAACATACCATAAATTACCAAAAAATCATTTTTAAACATTTCCATAAATTTCCGAAAATTTGTGACAATGTTCGGTAATTTATAGTAATTTTACCGATAAATATAGTAACTTACCCTAAATTACCCAAAATTCATTGTTTTTAATTTCCGGGAATTTATTAAAATTTTCGGTCATTTATGGTAATTTTACCGTTAAATTACTTAGCATACTTACCATAAATTACCCAAAATTCATTTTTGAAAATTTCTATAAGTTTCCGGAAATTTATGAGAATTGTCGGCCATTTATGGTAATTTTACAGGTAAATATGGTAAATTACCATAAATGATCTAAAATTCATTTTTAAAAATGTCCGGAAGTTTATGAAAATTTTCGGTCATTTATGGTAATTTTCGGTAACTTATGGTAATTTTACCGATAAATATGGTAACATACCATAAATTACCCAAAAATCATTTTTTTTAATTTCCATAAATTTCCGAAAATTATTGAAAATTTTCGGTAATTTATGGTAATTTTACGAGTAAATATAGTAACTTACCATAAATTAGCCAAAATTCATTTTTTTTATTTCCGGAAATTTATTTAAATTTTCGGTAATTTATGGTAATTTTACCGGTAGATATAGTAACTTACCATAAATTATCCAAAATTCATTTTTTTTAAATTCCATAAGTTTCCGGAAATTTATGAAAAAAATTGGTCATTTATGGTAATTTTACAGGTAAATATGGTAAATTATCATAAATTATCTGACATTCATTTTTAAATTTTTCCGGAACTTCATGAAAATTTTCGGTTATTTATGGTAATTTTCGGTCATTTATGGTAATTTTCGGTAACTTATGGTAATTTTACCGATAAATATGGTAACATACCATAAATTACCCAAAAATTTCCATAAATTTTCGGAAATGAATGAAAATTTCCGGTAATTTATGGTAATTTTACCGTTAAATATAATAATTTACCACAAATTACCAAAAATTCCTTTTTTTAAATTTCCGGACATTTATGAAAATTTTCGGTAATTTATGGTAATTTTACCGGTAAATATAGTAACTTACCATAAATTACCCAATATTAATTTTGAAAAATTTCCATAAATTACCGGAAATTTATGAAAATTTTCGTTTATTTATGGTAATTTTACAGGTAAATATGGTAAAGTACCATAAATTATCTAAAATTCATTTTTAAAAATTTCCGGAAGTTTATGAAAATTTTCGGTCATTTATGTTAATTTTACCGGTAAACATGGTAACTTACCATACATTACACAATATTCATTTTTAAAAATTTCCAAAAATTCCCGGAAATTTACGAAAATTTTCGGTCATTTGCGGTAATTTATGGTAATTTAATCAGTTATATATCCTCACAGTTTTTACGTTGAGTGTACTGATAATTGTAAAATGCGAGCTCATAGATGTATAATTTTCATTATTCACCGGAATGTTCAACCTAACAGTTAAATTTTTAACCAAAAAAATGAATTTGTAACGAAAGAGTTGAATTTTTAACCAAAAAAGGTTTATGAGTCAATAAAGAAAAATAAATCTCATCTAAAATGTTGCATTTTGAAGCCAAAAAGAGGAATTTTCCCCGAAATACTTGATTTTTCAAACCGAGGCTATGATTTTTTAACGAAAAAATTGAATTTTCAACTCATAAATATGAATTTCCTACCAAAAAAATGAATTAGTGAAGAAAAAGAACAATATTCTACCAAAAAAGACGAATTGTCTCCAAAATAGTTGAATTTTTACCTAAAACAAGATACATTTTCAACTTGAAATAGAATATTAAAATTTCAAATAAAAAAAAAATAATTCTTGATAAAATACATAAAATTTTAAGCAAATATTTGAATTTTTGAAGGAATGTTCCACCTAATAGTTAAATTTTGAAGCCAAAAAGAGGAATTTCCCCCGAAACATTTGATTTTTCAACCCGAAGGTATGAATTTTTAACAAAAAAATTGAATTTTCAACTAATAAATATGAATTTTCTACCAAAAAGATGAATTAGTGAAGAAAAAGAATAATATTCTACCAAAAAAGACAAATTGTCTCCAAAATAGTTGAATTTTTACCTAAAACAAGATACATTTTCAACTTGAAATAGAATATTAAAATTTAAAATAAAAAAATTAATTTTTGATAAAATACATAAACTTTTAAGCAAATATTTGAATTTTTGAAGGAACGTTCAACATAACAGTTAAATTTTTAACAAACAAAAAAAAAGAATTTTCAACGAAAGAGATAAATTTTTAACAAAATAGATGAATTTTCAACAATGGAAGGTTTATGAGTCAATAAAGAAAGAAAATCTCATCCAAAATGTTGCATTTTGAAGCGAAAAAGAGGAATTTCCCCCGAAACATTTAATTTTTCAACTCAAAGGTATGCATTTTTAACAAAAAAGTTGAATTTTTAACTCGTAAATATGAATTTTTCATCAAAAAGAAGAATTAGTGAAGAAAAAGATTAATATTCTACCAAAAAATACGAATTTTCTCAAAAATAGTTGAATTTTTACCTAAAACACGATACATTTTCAATTTGAAATAGAATATTAAAATTTAAAATAAAAAAAATAATTTTTGATAAAATACATAAAATTTTAAGCAAATATTTGAATTTTTGAAGGAATATTCCACCTAACAGTTAAATTTTTAACCAAAAAAATGAATTTTCAACAAAAGAGTTGAATTTTCAACCAAGAAAGGTTTTTGAGTCAATAAATAAAAATAAATCTCATACAAAATGTTGCATTTTGAAGCCAAAAAGAGGAATTGCCCCCGGAAAACTTGATTTTTCAACCCGAAGGAATGAATTTTGAACAAAAAAGTTGAATTTTCAACACATAAATATGAAGTTTCTACCAAAAAGATGACTTAGTCAGGAAGAAGATTAGATTTCTATCAAACAGATCAATACTCAATAAAAAATGGAATATTTAAATTTTCAGTTGAAGAAATGAATTTTTGATTAAAATTATGTATTTTCAATTAAAAACATGAATTTTTAAAAACAAACAGTTGAATTTTCAACTCAAAAGATTCAGTTTTTACCAAAAGAGATTTTAATTTTAAATCAAAAACATTTGAATTCAACCAAAAAATATGAATCTTCAAAACAAAACCGACCAAAGTAGTTACATTTTCAACAACAGATAAATTTTCAATTAAAAGACACAAATTTTCATCCAAATTATTGAACTTTGAATGAGAAAAGATAAATTTCAAAGCAAAAATAGACATTAAAAACTTCAACTGGAATAGTTTAATTTTATACCAAAAAGATAGATTTGCAACCATAAAGAATAGTTTTCTACAAAAAAGGTGAATTTTTTACAAAGTACATAAATTTTCAAACAACTGGTTTAATTTCTAGATAAAAAATATAAATTTTCGACTAACTAGTTTAATTTTCATCAAGAAAGGATACATTTTCAACCAAAAATATTATGGTTAAATTTTTTGTTAAAAATCGAATTCTTAACAAACAAACAGGAAGAACGGATTTTCAGCATAGCAGTAGAATTTTTTCCTGAAATATTTAAATTTTTACTTTAAAAAATTGATTTTCAACAAAGTAGTTACATTTTCAACAACAGATAAATTTTCAATTAAAAGACACAAATTTTCATCCAAATTATTGAACTTTGAATAAGAAAAGATAAATTTCAAAGCAAAAATAGACATTCAAATCTTCAACTGGAATAGTTTAATTTTATAACAAAAAGATAGATTTGCAACCATAAAGAATAGTTTTCTAAAAAAAAGGTGAATTTTTTACAAAGTACATACATTTTCAAACAACTGGTTTAATTTCTAGATAAAAAATATAAATTTTTGACTAACTAGTTTAATTTTTAGCAAGAAAAGGTACATTTTCAATCAAAAATATATTGGTTAAATTTTCTGTTAAAGTTATAAAGTTTATAACTCCAAGATTTTTTGATCGACTTAAATAATTTGAAGGTATTTCAAACGATTTTGAAGAGTTCATTGTATTTCTAAAAATTCCGAAGAATTTCAAATTGATTAAAAAAATTTTGAGGGATATCAATAGATTACAAGGAAGTTATGATATTTGAGGGTATTTTAAATGACTCTACAGCTTTCCGATAGATTTCAATAAAGTTCAAGGATTTCAAAGATTTTATAGTATTTTAAAAGGTTCCGAAGAATCCTAAAGAGAAAAGATTTTAAGGCATGTTAAAAGATTTGAAGGCATTTGAAATAGTTAAGGGTATTTTCAAACTTCAAGATTTTTCAATCGCTTTAAATAAATTTGAGGGATTTTCAAGGATTTTAAAAATTTTATGGTATTTTAAAAGATTCCAAAGAATCTTCAAGGGAATAGCAATATTTTAAGGGAGATTGAGATATTTTAAGGAATTTAAAATAGTTAACGAAATTTTAAAACTCCCTAAATTTTCAATTAACTTCAATAATTTGAAGGTATTTTAGTGTATTTCAAAGATTTCATGGGGTATCAAAATATTTTGATGAATTTAAAATATTTAAGAGCATTTTAAAACTCCAAGATTTTTCAGTCAATTTCAATAAATTAAGGCCATGTAACGAGTATACCAGCTGATCAACTCAGTCCTGAGATCAAAATTTGTTCAACCATATTTAAAAATAAAAGTTAAAATAACGTGGAAATATTCCCGGAAAATATTAATAAATATTAAAGGACCGTTTGTGTCAAGGCACAGAGTTGAGGGAAGAAAAAAGTTTATTTATGAAAATAATAAATATCCACCCAAGCATTTAGGCTTCACGCAGAAGTTTGACTTCTGTCTTTCTCTGTCGCTAAAGAAGAAGTTCGCTGTTGGTAACTTTTATTTTTTTTTACTTCGCCTACCATCCATTTCCCTAATTTTCGACACTTCTCCTCCGCTTGTTCCCTCTCACTTCTCTGTCCATCATTTTCCCTCACCTCTCCTACTTCCCACCCACTTCTTTCGAATCCCCTTACTGCCTTAACTTCACCTTTTTTCCCTCTCCTCATTTCGCCTAACTAGCCCCACTTTCCCTTCCTTAATTTCTCCTTACTTCCCTTACTTCCCTTACTTCCCTAACTTTCACTCTTCTTATTTTCGCTACTTTCCCTCTTTTCATTTCCGCCAACTTATCCTCCACTTATTTCCTCTTACTTCCGATAGATCCCCTTCACTGCTTCCTCCGACTTCCCCTAATTCCCATCTCCTCAGTTACCATCTACCTCCCCAATTCGTCCTGCTTACCAAACCCTCATTAGCAATCAGTCTTCTACTCCCCCTAATTTCCTCTACTTCCCTTCACCTAATTTTTTCTCACTTATTCTCTCGTTCCTCCCTCACTTCTCTTTCCCTAACATCCTCTACTTTCCATTTACTTATTTCTACTCATCTCCCCTACTCCCGATCCACTTCTTTCCCGTACTCCCATTTCCCTCACTTCCTCTACTCTCCCATCTCTCATTTCATCACACTTCACCACTTTCCCTCCCTTCGTTTCCCTCACCACCCTACTGTCCCTTCCGTCACTGTCCATCCCTCCTGCTACCCCCCCAGATTTCCTCTGCATTCTCTCACTCAATTTTTCCTTACTTCCATTTCCCTCCATTTCCCTAATTTCCGTTACTGCCCCACTCCTCCATTGCCCTAATAATGCCCAAAATCCATCACCTAATATCTCGTTCCACCTCATTTCTCTTCCCTTCTCTTCCCCTCACATTCCCTACTTCCCGTCCAGTTCTTTCACATCCCCTCATTTCCTTCACTTCCCTTACCATCCCATCCTTCATTTTGCCTTACCTTCCTTATATTCCTCACCTTTATTTCCCCTCGCTCCCCCTACTTTCCCTCTTCCCATTTGCACTACTTTCCCTCTTCTTATTTCCGCACACTTACCCTCCATTTATTTCCCCTAACCTCCGGTACTTCCCCTCTGCTCACTTCCTGCACTTCCCCTCTACCCAGTTTTCCTTACTTCCCATCCCTTTATTTACCATCACACCCCCTACTCCTTCTAATTTACTCTACTTCCCCACTCCTCATTTTTCATCACTCTTCCCTTGTTCCTCCCTTACTCCTCTTTCGCTCACTTCTGTTTTCCATTTCCTTATTTTCCCTCTTCTCCCCGACTTCTCATCCACTTCTTTCCTATCACCTCATTTTTCTCACTTCCCCTACTCTCCCACCCTCATTTCCTCACACTTCCACACTTTCCCTCCCTTCATTTCTCCTCAACCCTATACTTTCCCTCTCCTCATTTCTGCTACTTCCCCTCTACTCATTTTCGCTCACTTACCCTCCTCTCATTTATCCGCACTTCCTGCACTTCCCTGCTACTCAAATCTGCTCACTTCCCCTTTCCCCATGTCCCCTTATTTCATCACACTTCCTCTCCCCTCATTTCTCATCACTTCCCCATCTCTCATTTCCCCTCACTTCCTCTATGAAAGAAAAAAGTCTAAAAGAAAAAAGCCGATAGAGCACAAAATGAAGATTATAGGGAAAGAGTAAAGTGAAAGCGAATGTGAGAAATCGAGGTAGAGATGAGGCAGTTTAGGTAAAAGACAAGGTTAAGGAATGGGCGATGATAAGAAAAAGGTCGATGTTAGGGAAAGGGCGATATTAAGGAAGAACAGACTTTAAGGAAAGGGCAACGTTAAGTAAACGGAAAGTTAAAAAAAAGGCGATATTAGAGGAAAGAGCAATTTTAAAGAAAGAGCAATATTAAAGAAAGGGCGACGTTGAGGAAAGGGCGAGTTTAGGGGAAAGGCAATATTAGTGAAAGGGCGATGTTAAGGTTTAGGCAATGTTAAGATAAAGGCAATACTAAAGATAGGTCAATATTGATGAATTGACGATGCTAAAGAAAAGGTCGATGTTGAAGAAAGGACGATATTGAGGAAAGAGAACCCTTAGGGAGAGGGCAACGTTAATAAAATGGCAAATTCAAAGAAAAGGCGATATCAAAGATAGGGGGATGTTGAGCAAAGGGCGAGTTTAGGTGAAAGACAAGGTTAAGGAATAGGCGATGCTAAGGAAAAGGTCCAAGTTAAGGAAAGGGCTACGTTAAGAAGAGGGAAATTTCAAAGAAAAGGCGATACGAATGGGCGATGTTCAGGAAAAGGCAATGTTAAGGCGAAGGCAATACTAAAGAAAGGGTAATATTGATGAATTGGCGATGTTAAGGAAACGGTCGATGTTAAGGAAAAGGTCGATGTTAAGGAAAGGACGATATTAAGGAAAAATAGACGTAAGAAAAGGGCCACGTTTAGAAAAGGGCAAGTTCGAAGAAAGAGCGATAGTAGAGAAAGGGGGATGTTAAGGTAAAGGCGAGCTTAGATAAAAGACAATGTTAAGGAATCGGTGATTCTAAGGAAAAGGTTTACGTTAAGGAAAAGACGATATTAGGGAAACGTAGACGTAAAGGAAAGTGTAAGGTTAGAAAAAAGGCAATTGTCAAGAAAAGACGATACTAAAGAAAAGGCGATGTTAAGGAATGGGCAATTTTAAGGAAAACGCAATTCCAAAGAAAGAGCAATATTGAGGAAAGAGCAACGTTAGGGAAAGGACGAGTTTAAGGAAAAGGCGACATTAGAGAAATAGCAACAGTGAAGAATAGAAGATGCTAAGAATAAAGTATATATTAAGGAAAGGGCAATAATGAGGAAAGAGATACGTTAAGGAAAGGGTGTGTTTAGGTAAAAGACAATGTTAAGGAATCGGCGATGCTAAGGAAAAGGTCGATGTTAAGGAAAGGACGATATTAGACATAGACATTAAGGAAAGGGCGACGTTGGGAAAAGAGCAATTTTAAAAAAGGCGATATAAGAGAAAAGACGATGTTAAGAACAGGGAAATTTTAAGGAAAAGGCAATACTAAAGAAAGAGGAATATTAAGGAAAGGACGAAGTTAAGAAAAGGGCGAATTCAAGGAAAAGGCCACGTTGAGAAAAGGTCAATTTTAAAGAAAAGGTGATATTAGAGAAAGGGCTATGTTGAGGAATACGCAATGTTAAGAGAAAGGCAATACTAAAGATAGGTCAATATTGAGGAATTGAGGATGCTAAAGAAAAGGTTGATGCTGAGGAAAGGAAGATATTGAGGAAAGAGAACCATTGAGGAAAGGGTGACGTTGAGAAAAGGACAAATTCAAATAAAAGGCGATATCAGAGAAAGGGGGATATTAAGGAAAGGACGAGCTTAGGTAAAAGACAATGTTAAGGAATCGGTGATGCTAAGGAAAAGGTCGATGTTGTTTACTTATTTATTATTGTTCACGGCTATCTTTTCTTAGAGAAATGCTAGAAACTTTGCTAGAAAGTTCAGAGAAAACCCGCAACTTCCTAGCATTACTATAGAAAAAAATAGTTATAAACAATAATCAATTGTTCAAATAAGCATGTTAGTTAAATTACAATAATAATTATCTCACTAAGCGAAAAGTAGCCAAAAACTTTAAGAATTTAGAAAAACCCAAAAGTTTTTAGCACGTATCTAAGAGAAGATAGTTATAAACAATAAATTGTTCACACAACTATTTTTGTTAACTTGCATTATTTATTACTTCACTAAGTGAAAAGTAGGTAGAAAGTTATACATTTCTGAAGAAACCGCAACTATTTAGCATCTATAAAGAATGAGATAGTTATAAACAGTAATAATTTGTTTGGATAATTATTTTTGATAAATTGAATTAATTATTAACTCATTCCAAGTAAAAATCAGACAAATAGTTTTTAACTTGAGAAAAACCCCGCAACTTTGTAGCATTACTCAAATTGAATATTATTAACAATAATAATAAATTATTTGAACAATCAATTTTGTTAACTTTGATCATTAACTCACTCTAATTGAAAATTGGACAAAAAGCGAAACATTTGTGAAAAAACTGCAATTTTCTAGCATTATTTTGAAAGAAAATTATCAAAAATAATAATAAATTGTTTGGACAATTATTTTTGTCAACAATAATAATATATTAACTCTCTTTACTTGAAAATTGGACAGAAGTGAAATTTTTTTGATAAAACCGCGACTTTCAAAATCTATTCTAAGAGAAAATTGCTGAAAACAATAATAAATTGTTAAAAAATTTTATGTAAACATCTGATTATAAATAAGAAGTAGTTTTTTTTAGTCACTGTTTTTATAAAATTTTTATGTGTTTGGAAAAGCTTTCTTGTCTCCTTGAACTTCGGCATTTTCAAGAAAACGGTTTATAAATATTATAATGGTTAATGTTTTATAGAAATTGTTACTGACGATCACTCTGACAATAATTCAAAGTATTTCCATATAAGAACAATTTTTTTCAACAAAAATTACAATATTTTTTAAATCTATGAAAATTTCGTGATATTTGAAATTGAATAATAAAAATAGCTCATTGGTAATTTTACATGTAAATATTGACTGGAAATCTCTCTTACAAACATTTAAAGCAGGTTTGGCACCAAAAATCATTTTTCAGGCCAAAGTGCCAAAGTTTTATATTTATTTATTTCATTTGCTTCAAAAATCAACAATTGTTGTATTTTTACATATATAATTGTACATGTATTATTTTTAGGAACATCTGTATCAATTCAGATGATGAAAGGAATACCGCAATTGAAAAAACCTCAAATTCCAAATTTTTGAAAAAAATTGTTTATAGCAATTCTAATTGTTAATAATTTATAGATATTCTGAATAACAATTACTTTCACAATAATACAAAACATTTTTAGCTAAGAACAAATGCTTTTTAAACAAAATTACAATATTTAACAATTTGTTAATTTCATTTGTTTGTAGTAATCAAAACACACAATAATCAAATTATTTATATTCTGAAAGTACTTTTGTGTTGATTCAAGATGATTTTCATTATATGCAAACCGTTTTTGAAGAGTAAATAATAATTATGTGCAAAATCTCGATTTTCTCGTACTTTGAGTAAACATATGATGAATAAAACATAAATTTTCAAACAAATAGTTTAATTTTTAAATGCAAAATATCAATTTTCAACCAAATAGTTGAATTTTCACCACAAAAAAAAAGATAATTTGATTTTTAGCAATGTAGTCACATTTTCAACCACATATGAACTTTAAATTAAAATGATGAATCTTCAAAAAAAAAATAAAAAAAAAATTTGAACAAGAGTTTAACTTTTAACCAAGTACTTGAATTTTTAACTAAAAAAAGATGAATTCGTAACGAATAATGTAAAAACTATTTCTATTATAATTCAGAAATATTTCTTCTTTGAAATACTACGTCTACTCTAAAAACTGCTTGAAGTACTTTCTTTATCTAAACTTTAGATGAAGAAATTTTCAAATTGTGACGAATTCTGACTTGGAAAAGGGATTTTTTAAAATTCCTTTCTTCTAAATCCTAATTATAATTCTTTTAAAAAATTCCCGTTCCATGTAAAAAATTTCCTGTTTCAAGTGAAATTATATTTCTTCACAAAAACTCCCTGTGCTAAAATAAAAACGATAATTATTTTATAAAATTCCTGTTCCAAGTCAGATAAATGAGGAGTAAGCGAATCAAACGTGATAAATCCATTTTTTTGACAAAATCGACAAAATGATTGTTTGTGTATGTTTTGACTATCATTAATTCGATTATCGAACTTAAGTTAGTGAAAAAAATCTCGCAGTGCAACACATTTGCGAAAGGTTTATTTTATAATGGAAAAAAATAAAAATTCTTTCTCTCATAAAGTATAGATATTTAAAAATGTTCAAAATTAGACTCAAGGAACGTTTCGTTCTTTAAATCGTATGATGAGCTCTCTTTTTAACAATAATAAATTATAATTCAATTAGAGCAAACTGAGATAATCTGAAAAATCTAAGATCCATAAACTGTAGATAAAGTAGAAATCACTTTTCTAAATTGACAAAAATGATTAAAATAATAAAAACTTGAATTTTGCTACGATCTGAAGTAACTTTCCGATTTTTAAATTAAATTTCCGGTTTTTTTCCGGGTCAATATAATTCACTTTTTCCCGGTCAAGTCGTCATCCTGATTTTGGACGAATGAAAAATGAGAATTTTAGGTCCTTACCTATTAATTTTGAATCGAAGCACATTTTATTATCAACGGTGACAGTTTTGTAACACTGATGTCCCGAGGTGGGTGTGCCCGCGTAATTCTCTCTGCATTTGCTGCATTGAACCATCCAGCAGGGTGTACCTCCGGCACTTGTTCCCTTAGTAGGACCACTCATACACGAAGGCTCACTTTCTGTATTATTTCCACAGTTACATTTCTCTCCAGTAACTGGATCACACATGAATCCATGACCATGGCATTCACAGCTGCACACAATTAAACAGAATTATTCCTTTGTACTAAATAATATTCTAGGATTATACTAAAATGCAGGCCTCACAGTCCCTGTGGGATAAAATACAGCAGGGATCACAGCGCAAAATGAGATTAAACATTTATTTTTACATGTCGAAAAGAACAATCAACCTTTCTATAATAAATGTTATATTTTTTAATAATTTTCACTGATTTTTCATTGATTTCTGCCATCCAAGAATTTATTTTAAAAAATTTGATATACTTAGGTTGTTGGAAATCCATTCACAGTGATATAAAAAAGTCAGAAAAAAAAATAAAATTAGTTAAATACACAATTTTAATATGTTTATTTAGACGTCAAACAGCAGATAGGTTAGTAATTATTACTATCCGGTTTAATATATTATTTGAAAATATTTTGAATTTAAGGATTTCAAGGAATTCGCGGAATTTAAGAAATTCACGGAATTCAAGTAATTCACGGAATTCGGAGCATTCGGGGAATCCTGGGAATTCACGCAATTCGAGGAATTCACAGAATTCAAGGAATTTACGAAATTCAAGGAATTCACGGAATTCGTGGAATTCGCGGAATTTCAGGAATTCCCGAAATTCACAGAATTCAAGGAAATCACGGAATTAAAGGTATTCAGAGAATTCACCGAATTCAAGGAATTCACGATATTCAAGGAATTCACATATTTCAGGGAATTCAAGTAATTCACGGAATTTAAGGCATTCAAGGAATCCAACGAATTCAGGGATTTGAAGGAATTCACGGAATTCGGAGAATTCGGGGAATCCTGGGAATTCACGCAATTCGGAGAATTCACAGAATTTAAGGAATTCACGGAATTCGGGGAATTGTAGGAAGTCCCGAAATACAAGGAATTCACGAAATTCGTAGAATTCACAGAATTCAAGGAAATCACGGAATTAAAGGTATTTAGGGAATTCACCGAGTTCAAGGCATTCACGATATTCAAGGAATTCACGGAATTCAGGAAATTCACGATATTCAAGGAATTCAAGATATTCAAGGAATTTAAGGAATTCATGGAATTCACGAAATCCAAGGAATTCGCGGAATGCAACGAATTTACGGAATGAAAGGAAAATACGAAATTCGAGGAATTCACGGAATTCAGTGACTTCCGTGAATTCCGTATATTCCGTGAATCCGTTGAATTTCTTGAGTTCTGTGAATGGGCCGAATTCCATGAATTCCTTGAATTCTTGGAATTCCATAAATTTCGTAAAATCCCTGACTTCCCTGAATTTTGTGAATTCCGTAAAATCCCTGAATTCCGTAAAATCCCTGAATTCCGCAAAATCCTTGCATTCCGTGTATTCCTCGAATTCCTTGAATTTCGTAAATTCCTCGAAATTCATAAATTCCTCGAATTCTGTGAATTCCTCGATATTCGTGTATTTATCGAATTTGTTGAATTTCGTGAATTTCTTGGAGCCCTTGAATTCCTTCAATTACATGAATTGCTTAAATTCCGTGAATTCCCTGAATGCTTTGAATTTCTTGAATCCTTTGAATTCCATAAAGTCCCTGAATTTCGGAAATACCGTAAAATCCCTGAATTCCATGAATTCCGCGAATTCCTCGAATTTCGTGAATACGTTGAATCCAGTGAATTCCGTGAATTCAAAATATTTTTAAATAATATATTAAACTGGATAGTAATATTTACTAAATGTATCTGCTGTTTGCCGTGTAAGTATGCGTACTGAAACGAGGGGCCAACTCGAAAAATGGAGTGGCAGCGAGGAGAAATTTCTCGAGTTCTGATCTTTTAATACATGTCACATTTCCACCACTATACCTCCTCACTCAGCACGGAAAACTTCCGTCTCACTCTTTCAGCTGAGGGAGGAGGCTGAATGGTGGAAACGAAATGCGTGTTAAAAGAGCTGAACTCGAGAAATTCCTCCTCTCTGCGGACCCCTGTTTTAGACGACCAACCCTAGAGTGGTCGTTTTAGACAATCACTCCAAGAGAGGTTTTTTTAACATGCAGGTATCGAAATGTCGAAGTGTAGACTAATATTCTTTTAAAAATTTGTTTAAAAAAATAAATTAAAAATTTTCCCGGATCCTAATGCAAATTTTGTTATTATCCGGGAACATGCATTTTTATAGAATTTTTTTATCCTTTTGAAACCTTTCAAAATGCTTAGGAAGCATCTAAATTTTGTGTTCAAATGTTCCAAAATCTACTTTTTGTTCTAAATGTTTTGAAACCTTTTCATGTTTTAAATTATTTTGGAATTTTTTTTAAACTTCTAAATATATCTTGAACTTACTCAAATTTTTTTCGAAATTAATAATTGACTAAGCATTTCTTCAGTTTTTAATGAAAATTACGTTTTTTTTTGTAGAAAGTTAATTTTTTTTTTACCGAAAATTGAACTATTCCATATTTGGTTAAGAATTCATTTCTTCGGTTGAAAATGTAACTATTATGTAATTATGTAATATTTATTCTTCATTAACATACATATTCACTTTTACTATACGCTTCAAATTTATATATTTCCATGGGATATTGGCTATCCTTGAGTTATTTTTGTTTAGCATCATTTTAGAAGAAAATTGTATGATCAGGACCAGTGCTACAGATTTCAGATCTTAAGGTGAACATAAGCATGATTTAAACAAGTGAGTTAATATCGTTAATATTATGGTCTATCCAAGGCCCGAGCTCATGTAAATTACGTCCGCGATCTCCGATATGTATTATACATAGTTTTCTACAATGTTCTACGTATATTACGTCATTTATGTATTATACGTAGAAAACCTCGAGTGACGAGTCACTGCACAACCCTGATTAAGGTACTATATATTAGATGGGAATATGCAACCTGCCATCCTGGTTCCCCGCGAAATTCACAATCGCTAACTTGATATCGAATTTTTAAGAGATGAATTTTGGTCTAGACTCTAGAACCTAAGGGGCCATTCGTTAATTACGTAAGGGTCCCGAAGGGGAGGTTTCTTTTTTTTAATCTATACATAACCTTACCTCGGAGGGGGGGGGGCATTATTACGTAATATATTACTACGTCAATTATTGTTTCGATTCGAACGATCACAGTAGCTACATTAATGCTACTCAAACTACCCATTTTACAATTTTTAAAATCGCGTGCTTTAGTTTTTCTAATGATATGTAACTATTCAACGCTCTTTAAAAAAAATATAAGTTAAATGTTACGTAAAAAGGGGGCGGTCAAGAAATCTTATGTATCCTGACGTTTGCGGCAGGGGAGGGGAGTCAACAATAGTGAAAATCGCCCTTACGTAATTATTAATGGCCCCTAATTAAATAGCAATGTGTAACACAATTGAAGTAAAGTTAGCTGTAATATTTCAAGATAATAATATTATTAGGAAGATAAATGTTTTTAAAGTTTATAATACAGGGTGTCCCAGGCTCGAGTGTCCGGATTTATGTAGCTGTATAAAAATAAAAAAATAAAATCGAAAATTCCTTTTCCAAAAATCAGTTGAAGTCTTAGTTTTTGAGTTGTAAAATATTTAGGCTAGACCAATCAGGAGCGCGGTATAAACAGACATGCGTACGTGAGTGGCAGTCCAACGCAGTGTTATTGAAGCTGAGCGCCGAGGTGGGGTTAGTGACGGGAGTACAGCGGGTAATGCACTTGACCATGATCCAACCCACTCATGGTCTAGCCAAACATCGTCCCAGTTTCGTTGTAATTACGCATACCAGCTCCGCGGCCAAAAATTTCCAGTTTTGCAGAAATAGATGTGTCAGTTGGCAATCTCAAAGTGACTCTGACCACAAACTGGAACAGGCTAGGCTGCGGATCGCGATAAAAAATGTAATCTTCAATTTAAATCATCGAAGCCAACTAAAGTCGGATATCTCAAAAATTTGAAAATAAAAGTTTCCAGTTTTGCAGAAATAGATGTGTCAGTTGACAATCTCAAAGTGACTCTGATTACAAACTGGAAGAGGCTAGGCTGCGGATTGCGATAAAAAATGCAATATTAAATTAAAATAATCTAAGCCAACTAAACTCGAATATCTAGAAAATTTAAAAATAAAAATTGTCAGTTTTGCAGAAATAGATGCGTCAGTTGACAATCTCAAAGTGACTCTGACCACAAACTGGAACAGGCTAAACTGGGGATTGCGATGAAAAATGTAATCTTCAGTTTGAATCATCTAAGCCAACTAAACTCGAATTTCTCAAAAATTTGAAGATAAAAATGTCCAGTTTTGCAGAAATAGATGTGTCAGTTGACAATCTCAAAGTGACTCTGACCACAACCTGGAACAGGCTAGGCTGCGGATTGCGTTGAAAAATTCAATCCTGAATTAAAATCATCTAAGTCAACTAAACTCGAATATCACGAAATTTTAAAAATAAAAATGTTCAGTTTTGCAGAATTAGATGTGTCAGTTGGCAATCTCAAAGTGACTCTGACCACAACCTGGAATAGGCTAGGCTGGGGATTGGGATAAAAAATGTAATCTTCAATTTAAATCATTTAAGCCAACTAAACTCGAATATCTCAAAAATTTAAAAATGAAAATTTCCAGTATTGCAGAAATACATGTGTCAGTTGGCAATCTAAAAGTGACTCTGACAACAAACTGGAACAGGCTAGGCTACGGATTGCGATAAAAAATGCAATCTTAAATTAAAATAATCCAAGCCAACTAAACTCGAATTTCTCAAAAATTTTAGATAAAAATTTCCAGTTTTGCAGATATAGATGTGTCAGTTGGCAATCTCAAAGTGACTCTGACCACAAACGGGAACAGGCTAGGCTACGGATTGCGATGAAAAATGTAATCTTCAATTTAAATCATCTAAGCCAACTAAACTCGAATATCACAAAATTTGAAAAATAAAAATGTTCAGTTTTGCAGAATTAGATGTGTCAGTTGACAATCTCAAAGTGACTCTGACCACAACCTGGAACAGGCTAAGCTGCGGATTGCGATAAAAAATGTAATCTTTAGTTTAAATCATCTAAGCCAACTAAACTCGAATATCTAAAAAATTTAAAAATAAAAATTTTCAGTTTTGCAGAAATAGATGCGTCAGTTGACAATTTCAAAGTGAGTCTTACCACAAACTCGAACAGGCTAGGCTGCGGATTTCGATGAAAAATGCAATCTTAAAATAAAATAATCTGAGACAACTAAACTCGAATATCTAAAAAAATTAAAGAAAAAAATGTACAGTTTTGCAGAAATAGATGTGTCAGTTGACAATTTCGAAGTGACTCTGACCACAACCTGGAACAGGCTAGGCTGCGGATTGCGTTAAAAAATTCAATCTTAAATTAGAATCATCTAAGTCAACTAAACTCGAATATCTCAAAAATTTGAATCAAAAATTTCCAGTTTTGCAGAAATAGATGTGTCAGTTGGCAATCTCAAAGTGACTCTGACCACAAACTGGAACAGGCAGGCACTTCGGTCCTCCTGGACATTTCCTGAAACATATAATTATAAGCTAGCTTCGCATCAAACTGAGACCTGTTGGTGGTATCGAGCGCAGAATGATCGTCCTTGATCAGTCCTCGTATCGAGTGGGTCTCTTGATTCATTGGACTCGTTCATCCCCTCTTTTGCAATTATGAATGCGCACGCAATTATCGATTGTTATTTAATTGTGTGTTTAAAGGTAGGATCCCTAAAAAAATTTGTTTTTTACCTGCAGTTGGTATTCCAAAGATATAGTTTGTTATCTTGTACGTTTTGTGACACTTGTGGAATTTTTATTTATAATTTTCAAACGCAATCCTGTTAGATCGAAAGCCATTCGAATACTAAATTTAATTTGTGTTACATACTTAGAATATCTTAATGTTGTCCCTCTTAATGTATACATTGTCTCTGGTGGTATATTTCCACTTTATTTCTCTTATTTTTATTTCTCGTCTAATCGTAGCTTATCTATATCTTATTTATTTATTAATTTCTATTTCTTATTCTTATTATATCTTATTTTGTACATTTATGTAATATATATTTTTTTTATCAATTTTCTTTTAATTTATTTTTTTCTTCCAGCTTTTTCATACTGCACCTAATTTATCATTCGAATGCTACTTATTGTGTAATGTTTCTTAAGTTCCTATAATTCGATGATGTATATTTTTCATAAGATAAATTCGACCAGGTTTCGGAGTACAATATTTTATAATTAAGACATTCCTATTTCATTCTCTTATAATAGTTAGTTTATTTTTGAGTATAGCAATGTCTTTCGTTTTCCTTTTAAGCTTGAATCCCGATGGTGATGTTTGCTGCATAGGTCTTATTTCATTTCCATTGATAATATTTGTTCCATTTATACACAGGAAATTAGCTTCAATTAATTCTTAATTTATAATATCGGGCTTCCTAAGCTTAGAAGTGAAATTTCCCAATTTTGTATATATTATTATATTGCTCTTCGATTCTTTTATAGAGTAGAGCTTTTCAATTTCTCCAATGACATCTGAGGTGTCCAGAATTGCAGTCGTATTTCCTTTGGGTGTGGGTATATTATCTTTAAAATTTTTGGAAATATGCTTCCTAGATCCATCTATTCCATTTGTGTTTCTTCGAAAAGTACGCATTGTTGTTTCATCTTGAATAGTACATTGATTTATTCCTTTTATATTCACTTCTCTGAGCTGAAGAACGAAGTTCGCATCCTCATTGTTTTTCTCTGAACCGTTTTTTGGTTTGGAAAAGCTGCCTTCTTTGATAAACAAAATTGTTTTAGACATAACGGCAACGATACCATTATCTGTAGATTCGCGCCCAAAAGTACTGACGATAGACATTCCAACTCTTTCTGTTTCATTACAAAAAATTAAATTCTGAGAAGATAAATAAGAAGTTTTATCATTTTGACTAAGGGTGTCACCCGATTTTTTCATATCTTTTTCTTCATATTTAGATTCCACATGAGGGCTTTTTTCTATTATATGGTCAATATTTGCATGATCTCTTTCTTTTTTCTCTGCTTTTGTCTCATTTTGAACTTTAGTGTTAATTATTGTTTTGTTTTCTAAATGCCTCGAGCATGGTGCCCCATCTTTTGTAATTATTAAATCTTTTTCAGACTCGAGGCTTACAAGTTTCCCTGGTTCTCGCGACTACAAAATAAATCATCATTTTTCCAAAGTAATCGTTTGAACATCAAAATTTATATTGATCAAATGTTTAAAAACTAGGACGTTAACATCTTCAAATGGCAATAACATCTTCCGTGAACTAATAATAAGGTAAGCACAATGTATATACTTAATTGTATTACTTTAACTCTATTTTTAGTCAAAACTTTTTCACTACATTAATATTTTAGGAATTTATATGCATCAGAATGATAATTCATTTTATCAAACTTTCATATTTAAAAAATGTTATGTAAGAATTTAGCAAAATTTTCAATTTCCATAAAATCGCAATATTCAAGACCATATAACGGGCTTTCTATATATTTTTATCAACTGGAATTTTTGCAATATATGAGTTGCTTCCCTACTAACAGGTTTCTAAAGGAGAAAATAAACACATATAATAATTTATAGGAGAAGAAGACTATTAAAAACATGAAAAATCATGAAATGTTGAGTCTGGCGACTTTTATGGCTTCTTCACACCATAAAGGGAGTCAGAGGTAGAAAAATAATAAATTCAAACAGAAATTAAATGAAACCAAATATTTATTGTTGTTCTATTTAAAAAATTAAATAGTAATTTACCAGCGAATTTTGGAGCGATTCATCAGAATAATTGTAATTCATTAAATTAATAATAATTAATAAACATTAAATAATAATTAAACATGATAATTAATAATAATTATTAATATTCACAATTTTTCATAATTTAATAATAATTAAATAGTTATTAATTAGTCATGATCAATTAATACACAATTAATCATTGATCAATTATTATTCATAATGCAATCAATCATTTATTCATAATTAAAATTCAATAATTATTTAATAAGTATAATTAAATAGTAAATTAATATTAATTAATGGACGTGAAAATAATAATAATAATTAAAATTGAATTAATAAAAATTTACAACTTTTCATACTTTGTTATTAATTAATAAATGATCATTAATGCAATCAATCATTGATTAATAATTGAAAATTCTTACCTATTTATTAGTATTTAAAAATTATCAATTATTAACTAATAATTAAAAATAATTAATTATTAATAATTACTTAAAAATGATTAATTATTGATTAATAATTAGTTTTTGATTATTAATAGACATTAAATTTATAGTTCTTAATAAAAATGGAATTAATAATAATTAAATAATAATTAAATTTAATAATAATAATACTAATTATATAAATTAATTAACAAAAATTAAATACCAATACCGTCTCAATACCGATGTCTAGGCTTAAGGCTGAAATATGTATCATTAACAATGGAATATGGCAGAGACAATTTACTGCAGAAATGCAATAAGATTTAAGTAAGGTGATTATTGAGGACTCAAGCGAGCCTCAAGCTTTCACAAAGAAGCAGGTCAAGTTGGCAACGTGTAGCTGTTATATTGCTGCTGCATTGACTAGTTGAACCATAGGCGGCACCGTGAATTCTATATGTTGTGCAGTAAATTTAGAAAAAACTTTGCAACAAATTCGCAGTCCTACTAATTTGTCTTTCAAAACAAAAACAAAGGGGTTTTCTATTTTCATGTAGCCCACAATATTTTTCAGTCTAATTTCAAAAATTCGAAAAGGTCTTTTTTTGGACCACCCTAATATATATATGTGCCAAAATTCATCTGAAGAAAGGAAAGATTGTTGGCGTTCCCAAGGACCCTGAGCTTGTGGATATAAGTTTTTTTGTCTCCTAACTTTTTTCATATGCTACATTGTTTTGCTAAAAAAATTTCATTTTCGTTTTTTTTACATTCTCATCCTAATGAGAAGGTTTTGGGTTTAAACAAAATTTTACATAGTCGATTTTTATCAAATCTCCACGTTTTGAGGCCCCCTGAGTAAAAAAAAAAATGGTTTTCACGAAGGGGTCTGACCGTCTGTCTGCCCGTAGTATCGTGTAGGCACGATAACTTTCGAAAGATTGATCAGATTGGATTGTGCTTTGGCACACTTTTCTAAGGCATAAACAGAAAAACGAGTCCGTAAACCAGCTACTTTGGATAAAAATTAAAAAGGTTGGAGCATTTTGAAAATTTTTGAGACCATTTTTTTCGTGATTTAAAAATTCTGTGTACGGCTGTTCATCGTACTCAAAAACTCGAACAATTCATCTTCATGCCATTTTTTGATGAAAAGAAAATGATCAGAGTTATAGCATTTTTAAAATCCCAAAAAACAAATGAAAATGAACATTTTAAGCCGAACAACGCACGATATGAAAAAAGTCAAGAAAAGAAGAACGTAGCTTTTTGAAAGCCCTACAAGTTTACCATAACAACTTTTTTAAATTTCCCGGAAAATAAACAATTCAAATTTTGATGCGAGAAAAAATAATGAAAAATTTAAAAAATTCAAGTTTTGATAAGACGCTCAGTTTTTTTTAGTGGTGAAAAACAACATAAGGAATTAAAAAAATATAAGATTTGGACAAACGACACAAGCTATGAAAAAAATTAATAGATAGAAGTTGCTCATCGTAAATACAACTACAAATGTGTCATCAATAATTTTTTGATAGGACGCCTAGTTTTTGTTTCAATCGTGAAAAATAACATTAAAAATAAAACAATTACATTTTTTGGAAAACGACACAAGAAAAGTAGAAAATTAATAGTCAAAAGTTGTTGACTCAAAGAGAATCTACAAATTCATTATTTATAATTTTTAGAAAGGGCAAGTGGACTTTTTTCAATCGTAAAAAATAAGAATAAAAATAACAAAAGTAATTGGAAAAGAAACACAAAAGACGAAAAAAATTAGAAGACAAAAGTTGTTCAACCAAAAAAGGTCTACAAATTTGTTATAAACTCTTGTTATAAAAAAACATCAAAAATAAAAAATTTACTTTCTGGAAGAATGACGCAAGCGACAATAACTTTTTATTCCACAACATTTTTTGCGTAAATTATATCTACAAATTTGGCTAGAACCACTTTGTACTAGGATGTGTATTTTCAGTTTAAATAGTAAAACATAACGTTGAAAATAAACAAATTAAAATTAACGAGAAACGATATAAGTCTCAATAAAATGTATGATAACATTTTTTATATAGGATGCGCACTTCTTTTCATTATAAAAACAAGACAATGAAAATACGTATGTTTCAATAATAATGCATATTATGAATTGTGGTAATATAAATTTATTGAAATGATAGATTTTTTAAGGTAGCTGAGAATAAAAACTCGTGGAAAGTAAGGAGCAAATATTGAAGTAATTATAAAAAATAAAAGTTGTACATTATTTTGTATATAAATAAGCAATACCAGCTTGAGATACAGAAATAAGTATAATATACATTTGGTAGAACAGTGTTGAACATAATGTAGAAAAGTGTACACTTTGGACAAAACCCAGTGCGTAGCACGAGATGCAGGATGAAAAAAAGTTTGTTCTTCTCTGGAAATACTTTGAATTATTGTGAGAGTGATTGTCAGTAACAATTTCTATAAAACATTATACACAATTTTTTGTTGTTGAAAATTTTGGAATTTGTGCTTTTTCAATTTCGGATTTTCCTTTATCATTTGAATTGATGCAGGTATTCTTGAAAAGAACATAGCTTCAAGTCTATTTGTTAAAATACAAATCCTAAACAAAAGAAATAAGTAAATATAAAACTTTGGCTTTTTGGCCTGCAAAATACTTTTCTTTTTGCACTAAAATTGCTTCAAATTTTTGTACGACAGATTTACTGTCACTAATTCTATCTAAAATTAACAATAAATCATTCTCATTATCTATTCATTTAATTTAAAATGTCACGAAATCTCCATATACTTAAAAAAGCCATTTATTGATCCATTTTACCAGATCAATTAATCGGTTATCTAAGGCTAAAAGACACATACATCCTACAATTATTGATATACACCTGTCATTCGAAAAAATTCTTCCAATTGGCGAAAGCCGAGTTTTATAACAGAAAAATACCAAAAATTTTGATTTCTTCATTTCCATTGCTTATAAAATGAAAAAATAGAATGACATATTTATCATTTCCCAGAATATCCGAATTATCTTGAATGATTGAGAGGAGTCCAAATTTCATAAAATCGCTAATATAAATATGTCGCTACAAAATTTTCCTATAACATTCGTATATTGTTTATTTTTTATACAAATGGTTATTGCAGATTTTTTTCACGCAAACTTGTAGCAGTTTGAGTAAAAAAAAATCTTTCCAGGCCAAAGCTTGAAATTAAATTCTTTCATTTGTTTACAAGATTAAGACTTTTTGTATTTTAACAAATGTAATGAAACCTATGTTATTTTCAAGGATATCTGCATCAATTCAGATAATGAAGTAAAATACGAAATTGAAAAACAACAAATTAATGTTAATTTTTCATAGAAATTGTTACTGGCGATCATTCGCGCAATAATTTAAAGTATTTCCAGCTAAGAACAAACTTTTTTCAATAAAAATTACAAAATATTTTTCATTACATACAACTTTCGTAATATTTTAAATGAAGTAATAACAATAAATAATACATTTTTATTGTCAATTTTACATAGAAACAGTCACTGCTAATCTCCCTCACAAACATTTGAAGCAGTTTCAGTGCAAAGAAAAATTCTTTTCCAGGACAAAGTTTCATATTTACTTATTTTATTTGTTTAAAAAGTCAACAACTGTTGTATTTGAACAAAGATAATCAAACATATATCACTTTTACGAATATCTACATAGATTCAGATAATAAGGGAAGAACCAAAATAGAAAAAAACACAAATTCCAAATTTTGGCAAAAAATTGTTTACAACAATTACAATTGTTGATGTTTTATAAAAATTATGAGTAATAGACACTCTTACTATAATTTTAAGCATTTTCATCCAAGAACACATTTTAAAAAAAAAAATACAATGTTTGGCTACTTATTATTGTAAATCATTTATAATAATCAAAACATACAATAGTCAAATGATTCGTATTTCATCAGTAGTCTTGCGCTAATTTAACACGATTTTTATTATATGTAAACCGCTGTTAAAGAGTAAGTAATAATTTTGTGAAAAATCTCGATTTTCTCATACTTCGAGTAAACATATAATAAATAAACAAATGAAAATGCAACAATCCGATTGCGCCCTCGATAGATTGCCACTTTGGGGCCTCGATAGAAAATAGGAAATCTAGACAGGGCCTGTTAAGAACCAAGCTTCAATTTCTGCCTGGGAACAGCCTTTATGAAAGAACATTTTTTTTAAATAAACATACCCAAATTTTTCAGAAAGATTTTGGAAATATTTCACAAACATCTACTTTTCCAAATTATTATCTAATCATTTATTGTTATAAACTTTGCACTTAATGTTTATGGTAAGTTGCGAAAATGATAACAACTTCCTTACCAGCACTAATGAGGATTTTATATTACATATTGTTGAAAAATTATCATTATATATTAGTATTGTTTGTATTGTTATATTATGCAGTGTGTCCAAAAAGTTCCGGGACGGCTGGATATTTCCCCAGGTAAAATATTTTCCAAACACATTAAGGTCATTCTTGGAGTGACTTTCAACGAGGAGTACAATGGTGATCTTTATTTTCATCTTGACCATGACCTTCACGGTCATTTCAAGGTCAAATTGATGTTTTCAAATAGGGACCCCTATTTTTGACACCGGGAACTGAGAGAGCGGTAAATTTTACGTCCAGATATGACCTTGACCAATCGAAAATTTCACCTGAGAAGGTCAAACTACGTACAGCAGGATAGCTCGACTGGCATGCATTTTTTAAGAAAATGTCTTGGTGAAGGTTCTGGCCTAAGTCAAGGTCAAGGTCACCAATCAATCGGGGGTCGAAAATGCTACAACTCTTGCATTGGACATTTTCTTTAAAAATGCATGTCAGTACGTCGTTTGACCTCGCCATGACCATTCCATGTCAAATTTTCGGTTGGTCAAGATCATATCTGGACGTAAAATTTTGTGCTCTCTCAGTTGCCGGGGTCAAAAACAGGGGTTTCCATTCGAAAAAATCAATTTGATTCCCATTTGAAAAAATCAATTTGACTTTGAAATTACCGTGAAGGTCATGGTCAAGACAAAAATAAAGGTCATCATTGAATTCCTCGTTGAAAGTCACTCCAAGAATGACCTTAATGTTTTGGGAAAATATTTTACCTGGGGAAAATATTCAGCCGTCTTGGAACTTTTTGGACACTTGGTATATACGTATAAGCGACGAAGACACACTATTTACAGATTTTTATGCGAATTGAAAGCAGACCGAGAGACTGCAGCCATAGTGTTGCATTTTACAAGCGCAAAAAAACATTCAATTTTCAATAACAAAAAAAAAAAAAAGAGAAAATTTTCCGAAAAAAGCTCTCTGTTCTGGCCGCCATAATTGCCTTTAGATCGTTTCGTAAAAGTCTTACATTAATTAAACAATTTATCCTTGTAGACGTATTATGTATGTGGCGGAACCCCGAGTAGTTTTTAAGCACCTTAATTGTATGCGTTCACAGAAAAAACCAAGGTTTCTATTAGAACCAATTTTTGGTTCCATAGGAGCTGCAACAAAAAGGAACCTCTCTTGCCGAAAAGGAACCCAAAATGATAAATGGTTTCTAAATGAACCCAAAGTATGGATTGAAACGGTTCCAATGGTGTCCTTTTTTCACTTCAGACTTGACTCACTACGTAGATTTTATAAGTTTATGGTGTACATTTAGCTTTTTTAATTCGCATTATATAATATTGCACTGGGAAAAATTTAATGAAGAAACTAAAATTATAGATATTAGTAATTCTTGAAAGGAAGATAGTGCAGCGCATTTATTTAGATGAACAAGATATTGTGTTTACATAAATATTTATTTCTTCAGTTGAAGGAAATATTTCATTTCCTTACTAGAATTGAATTATTCATAACAATTAAACAGTTATTCAAATGAAATAATTTTTTTTTTTAAATCAAATATTTAATAATTTGGCGTAATTTGTCTCGATTTAATACTTCTTTAGATTAAAGGAATATGTTGTTAAATTCAATATCCATGTTTTTGATTTGAGAATTACTTTATTGCACTCGCGCATGGTTTAGGCCAAAGAAATATTGTTTTAAATCAGTGCTATTTTTTTTTCTTCGAATATTAAAAGATTTGATGTAAAGAAATAGTTTTTTGAGGCTATAAAATATTTTCTTGATTTTAAAATATATTTCTTTGATTCAAAGAAATATTTCCCTCCGACAAATAGATCGTATTTTTGAATCGAACAATGTTAACTTTATCCTATTAACATTTGTCTGGCTGAAAGGAATTATTTTTTTTTTCAAAGTGCATATATTTATTTGCCTCAAATAAATATTTGTTTGAAAATATTCAGGACTTGCACTGACTTCAGCCAAGTAAAATTCACTTGGTACAAGTAATCCTTTTTATCAGTTTCGGCTAGGACCGCAGGTAGGTCAACCCAAAAGGATTAAAAATTGAAAATGAATATTTTTTCATTGTTGCATATAGAGATTAAAAAGTAAGAAATTCAGAATCTACAGGTTCCGACGATTTCAGATACCTAAAAATTTTCGTACAAAATTTAAAATCAGGATAAATATGATGTATCTTGTAAAGAGAAAGATATACGTCAAAATAAACAAACAAAATTTTCAGGTTCACCTTCAAATTCATTTAATACATAAGTATTAATAATTAAATATAAGTTAAAAGAGAATATGCATAAATAAATCTAAATAAATAATATAAATAACCTGGGAGATATAAAAGGGATTAGGTTTTATGGCACTTTATTCTTGAACCCCTACGCTGAAAAAAAGAATTTTTGGAACTAAGAAAATGCATTTACTTGAATCATATTTCTTAACATCAAGAAAATATTCTTGAACAGTAGTAATTTTTACTTAAACCAGACAAATATCTTTTGTTGATATAAAGAAATGAATTCTTTGGCTATATTTTCTTAATTCAAATAAATATTTCTTATATTCAAAAGAATGATTTCCTTGATTTAAAAGTTCTAGATTCGTTGAAATCTGATTAGTTGTTCAAAGAAATATTTATTTGATTCAATGAGTTCGATTCTTTGAATTGATTCAGAGGCATTTGAATCAATTAATTGTGCATATTTGAATTAAGTCTTTAGGTTGATTAAAGTAAAAGAAATAATGATTTAATTCAAAATAATAATAATTAAATTAAAAATATATTTATTTGTTATAAAGAGTTCATGCATATACCAATGAAGCATTTATTCAGATGAACAAGGTATTGTGTTTACATAAATATTTATTTCTTCAGTTGAAAGAAATATTTCATTTGCTTACTAGAATGACCTTATTGATAACAAATAAACATTCATTCCAACAAAGTAATTATTTTATTAAATTAAACATTCAATAATTTGGCGTAATTTGTTTCAATTGAATACTTCTTCAGAATAAAGAAATATGTTGTTAAATTCAATATCCATGTTTTTGATTTGAAGAAATATTTCTTTGGCATTTATGGTGAGGGTGCGATTTCGCTGGGAGCAAGTGCAATTTTTAAGATTAGCACCTGCTCCCGGTGAAATCCTGCGGTTGTCCTTATGACCAACTTTTAATTATATATATTGATTGTGTTAACTGCGACTTGTACATTTGTATTTTCATCCATTGTTGCAAATAATCGGCAATGTTTCATCTTTTAGTCGAATGGTAGATCAATGGTGCTCAATAAATTTATTTTGGTTCAAGAAATATTATTTCTAGATATATCAACGTCTAATTGTGAAATTTGTATCAGTTTTTTTAGGCTGCGTCCATTCGCCCCGAAAAATGGGGACGACGAGACGCTTAGTTTTTTTTGTAATGAGAATAACAAATCTACCTTTTCTTCAATTCGAATTCTTTTGTTTCCACAAATGTTTTTTCTAATGAATTAACTTTTTATTATCATAATTAGAAGAAGAATATTTCAAAATATTTATTTAAATGATAAGAGTGTGAAACAATGTTAAATTAATATTTTGAGAAATCTAAAAATTTTGAAGAGAAAAAGACAAATTTTCAACTTACTTATAGCTACCACCTTGTTTTCAGGCTCAATATTCTTTTTCATGAATCTTCGGGCGTCGTCGCAAGTTTTTCCTATATTTTCTAAAAAATTTCGATGATCCAATTGTATAAAATGTGCATTTGAGTAAGATAATGTGGCCATGATGTGCGCTAAACAAAATGAATAATTTAAATTTTAAATTTAATATATTCATACATACAAGGTCTAGAATCAAATGAAAGTGTACAAAAATCTTACCTTCTGCTAGAGTTAAACCAAAAATAGCGTCTACGTTCATTTTCTCTGCTCTGCGAGCCATGTAGTTTACAACTTTCCATAATGCATTTAATCGTTGATCTAAAATTAAAATCATTATTGTTTCGCACTATACACTAGGGCAGGATACCATTTTTTTTATAAATTAGGTTAGAAAGAATCCTTTTCTGTATGTCAAAAAAAATTCTGATTTGCGGCAGTTTTTTCAACAATATTTAGAAATAAAGTTCATGAGATGTGATTTTTTGTAAATATTTTAATGATTTCAATTCTCTGTCGAAATCTCTTTTTGAATTAAGTTTTCCCATTACAAACTGATTTTAATTACCATGCATTATTACAGTAAAATACACCTTCTGGAACTATAGTAAACGTAAAATACACCTTCTGTAACTATAGTTTGGAAACAAATGTCTTCTTTTGTACTGAGAGGACACATGAATATTTCCCAAATTATACTTTCTCTCATTTTTATTTTAACGAAAGTAATTTCACCGAATAACAATTTACACAAGATTTTTCTTTCCGAATTACCATTTAACCTAATTTTAATTTTTCCGCATTATCATTTGGCCTAGTTTTTATTTTTCCGAATTACCATTTGAAAGTATAAAAATTAGAGAAAATGAGGCTTCAACAAAATTTAAATGATGCCAAATGGTAAATCGAATGAATAAAAATTATGGCATTTGATAACTCGGAAAGAGCAACTAATAATTTGGCAAAATAAAAATTACACCAAACAATAATTTGGAAAAATAGAAATTAGGGCTCATAGTTTTCGGCCAAATGAATATCGGTAAAATAAAAATTAGGAAAAGTCAAATTTCGGGAATATTCATGTGCCTCTTTATAGAGATTAAACATTATAATAGGGTTTAATTATATATATATATATATATATATATGAAGATGGAAACTTGGAGTTTATGAGTAGAGAATCTAAGAGACACTAATAATAGGTTGTGTTCATTCACTGGAAAACTCCGTTCATTCACTGGGCTTTGTAATGGAGTAACCAAACTTGAGTTTCAGGCCATAGGAGACCAGGAATCGGTTTGTATAAGTCAGTTTTTGGTTTCCCAGCTACTAAGTGTTCATTCACTGGTCATGTCACCCTACTGTGTTTTAAAATGCTTTTAACCTCATTACTATTTAAAAAACAGTAAATAAGAACTGCGAAATATGCAAATTTAAGAGGGATTAAAAATGTTTTGTTTCCTAGTTGATTTGAGGTATCCAAAATAATTCAGAAAAATATTGTCGCTACTGGGTACAGAAAGGGATTCAGTTTTAGAGATAAATTTTACTGCTATGGTGATTCGAAACACGAGGACAAAAATGGTAATGAAAAGGATTCAATAATTGTCAAGTCACCATTGAACAGGAAATTTTCGAATACTTTTCAGTGCAAGCCTTCTTACCGGGATCTTGTCCGCCTGTGTAAACTGTAAACTTTTATTATTAATTTGTGAATTAAGAGCATTTTTTCATTGATCCAATTTTAATTTTCACTGAACTTTGGCTAGAGCAGCTGGCACTACCTAACGGCTGTATGCTCCCCTATCACTAGATGGCGAGACGAGCACGCTACAGTTCTCGCCGCAAACATCATCATATCTCCATCTCCATTTTAACTCATATTAAATGTGAGAATGCTTATAAAGAGGCCTTTTCATGTTTGTGACGTCATGGCATGTCAAAGAATCATTTCGTGCGGCTTTAATCACATCGATTGAAACGCGCCTATTTCACTCAGTCCATAAGCATGAAAACACGCCTTTTCATGATAGTGTTGTGAAAATTAATATTATTTGAACAGTAATATTTTGTTTTTGTTTTTACGGGGCAAACAAGAATTCTCAAAATATTTCAAGTACAGCCAGTGCTGATGCTCAGAACAGAGAAAGCATAGTAGTATCTGCCCTAATTGCACGGAGCGTTCCGTGGGAACCTTCGGCACGTTCCAGGAACGTTTCCGGAACGTGTAAAATGTCCGCCGCTAAGAGATAGGTAAAAATGGATGTCATTTTTTAGTTTTGAGTACCGCATATACTAAACTATAATATGATATCTATATTATAAACTGACAACAATTTTGACCTATGTCTTAAGGTTTATGCGATATTCATTGATAATAATAACAATAACGGTAATTTTTGTCTGGAACGTTCCCAAACGGCGGACATTTCACATGATCCGGGAACGTTCCGCTCGAACGTTCGGAAGGTTCCCGCGGAACGTTCCAGGAATGTTCCGTGCTATTAGGGTGGTGACACAACTAAAGTCGGGGCCAAAAGTCGAGACCCCTCACTTTTTTTGATTGCACCTCACTCAAAAAAAAACCTTTGAATTGTTCAATAAAAATCATCTAAAAGCTTAAAGTCTTCCGAATTCAACGATATAATCACTTTTATCCTAAAATTTGTTTGTCAATGGTTCAGAGGTCAAAACATGCGAAAAACAGAGGTTTTCGCCCTCCTGTTTCAAGGCAAGTAACTACCGATCCTGGCAGCCAAATATTGAGGAGACCTTCAGGCCCGCCCACGCTATTGTACTCACTACAATGCATACCCCTTACCTCACCCCGTCAAGTTGTAGGGCCTACTGTAATAGCTTTTATAATTGACCCCCCCCCCGCCCCCACTGCGCCCCAAATATGACCAAAAATAAAAAAACTACATTTTTACATATAATTGTTACTTTTTAGCAACTTACGTCGTTTTTTTAATACAAATAATTACTAATGGACAATTTTAATATTTCCCATGACTCTTTAAACAATTTTCAATTCTTAAAATGAATGTAACATACGTAAGCAATTATGTCTGCGCAAAAAATGTAAAAAATAATTGTATTTTCTGATTGAAATGTAATAGTTTGTCATTCTTTAGGGATGTAAAATTGTTTTAAACATTATATAATTCTTTAAAAAATTACTTATTGTTCATTCTTAAAATTTCTGAAAATTGAAACAGAGATGTCCAGTTTCTTTTCAAATTGGTAGCCTATGCTACTTTTTGTTGAATAATTATATAATTTTGATACCATTATTTTTTTAAAATAAATTTCTGTTTGTTTGAAAAACTTTGATTTGCTTGAGCAGTTTTTTTCGATAACCTTAAAAAAATAAAATAAAATAAAATAGATATAATTATTTATCTGACTGTATAAGGTTTATAGTGTATAGAAATAATAATATATTAACTATTTTTCAATTGGTTAAACAAATATACTTCGTTTAAACAACTAATTTTTCAAAAATACTTTTGAAATCGTATTTTCTGAATAAAGCATCATATTGAATGATTTCGAGGAGTAATAAATTCTGCTAAAAACTTCAAGTTATTCTTTATCTTTATACAATTAATTATTGTTTTTTCTTTCAAATTTCCTTAAAATTATAGAATTACAGCATTCGAAAGTCTTATGAATATCAATCTGACATACTGGAAGACACAAAAAATATGTATTAAAATATATTTACCAAAATAATTCTATGTGTAATATTTTATATTATTGATTCACATTTTTTAATAGAAAACTGCTTGAACGAATAAAAATTGTTTGAACAATGATACGACGTTTCAACAGAATTTACTACTCCTCGAAATCATTCAATATTATGTTTAATTCATAAAATACTATTTAAAAAATATTTTTGGACAAATAATTGTTTGAACAAAATATATTTCTTTAAACAATTAAAAATTGGTTAATATATTCTTTCTATACACTATACAGTCAGAAAAATAATTATATGTATTTTATTTTATTTAAGTTATCGGAAAAAAACTGCTCAGCAAATTCAAATTGTTTAATCAAATAGAAATTTATCAAACATTGAAAGGTATGTATCAAAATTATATAATTATTCAACAAAACGTAGCATAGGATACCAATTTGAGAAAAAACTGGACATCTCTGGGTTAATTTGTGGAAATTTCGAGAATAAACAATAAGTAATTGTTTAAATAATTACGTAATGTTCGAAAAAAAATTAACTACTCTAAACAATGAGAAAATATTACATTTCAATCAGAAAATACGATTATTTTTTACATTTTTTGGGAAGAAATAATTGTTCAAATAAGCTACATTTGTTTAAACAATAAAAAATTAGTAAAAAGTCACAAGAAATGTTCAAATTGTCCATTAGTAATTATTTGTATGAAAAAGACGACGGAAATTGCTAAAAAGTAACAATAATACGTAAAACTGTGGTTTTTTTATTTTTGGGTCATGTTTGGGGTGCTGTGGGGGGGGGGGTAAGGGTGGGTTAAAAATGAAAGTTATTAGTATGGTTTTATTTCATAAGATAAGGCTGCATACTCTGAGAGGTTGCCCGGTATCCCAGAGTCACCGTTTGAGACACCTCACCCAGGTGCCATTCAGTTTTCGGCACGGTTGCTACGCTTCCGCTTAGGGGTTGTTCCTTCGGGACCATCTCTGGATAGTTGTCTGCGATTGCTTATTAATTATTGTAACCATATTCAGCAGAAACCCTTGATACAGGGACCCTCTATCCGCAACCCGTGGACGCGTTCGGTGGCTTTGTCATAGGCTCTTCAGTTCTATTCCAAAGGAATCGAAACCGAAAACCGAATCGAAACCGAAAACTGAATATATATCTATAGCATATATATAATATCTATAGCATATATATAAGAGAACTTAAAATGGCGGAAGCAATCAGCGAGCAGTACACTAGGTAGCCACGCTGTCTCTGGACCCTCTGCAAGTCCGCAAAAGCTTAGGTGTAGAGGGGGCGCGGCGAAAAATCACTCGAAATTGAATGTATGGGATCGGCGATCTCCCACCTCATCTCTGCTTAAGAATTTTGAATCATACGCTTACTCGCGTGCTCACTATATGTTTATTCATTCATTCAAATTTTTGTAAACGAGGATCATTTTCTTTCATTAAAAAAATTTATATTATAATTCAACATACGCACATCATCATCATCTAGAATTGACCCCTTTCTAGATGATACTAGACGAATGCTAGGCTCAAAAGGGTTGCAGGTAAAACTTACTAGACATCACTAGATGAACTCTAGATGAACATTAGACAAGGCGACCGCCATAATATTGTCCTAGACTTTTGATAGAAGAGCTGAGTCTAGAAATTATCTAAAAATATTCTATATTTCCGGCAGGGAAGATTTAAAAATGTGTAATTTTGTGTACACTAAGGTATTTATGTTTTTTGATCGTATACATGGAGTAAATATTGATAATAAAAACTGACATTGCCATAATAAGGCTATGCTTATTTATAATATTGTAATTACTTTTTATCAAATTTTATTAAGTTTACCGTTTGAGTCCATTCACTCATTAACAATAAACTACATTTTACATTGCTTTTATTAATATTTTTAAGTTCTCTTCCATACTACACTTGAATTTCTCGCATAACCCGAACTGTGCCGAGTGGTCCTGAACCATAGGATCCATAAAATTGGCAGCTCGGGCGGCTTCAAGTAGGCACTCGCGTTTTCTACTGAATCCTGTATCCAGTGTATTATATATATCAGTGGTCCAGATACAGTGTGGCAACCTAGCCTGATGCCGCCATTGTAAGTTCTAATTAGCCGAGGTATATCTATAGTTTTGTGTGTGTATATATATATTTTGTTTCGATTCCTTTGGAATAGAACTGAAGGGCCTATGACAAAGCCACCGAACGCGTCCGCGGGTTGAGGATAGAGGGTCCCTATACCAAGGGTTTCTGCTGAATATGGTTACAATAATTAATCAGCAGTCGCGGACAATTGTCCAGGGATGGTCCGGAAGGTATAACCCCTAAGCGGAGGCGTGACAACCGTGCCGAAAGCTGAATGGCACCTGGGTGAGGTGTACTAAACGGTGACTCTGAGATACCGGGCGACCTCTCAGAGTATGCAGCCTTATTCTTGCACGCGGGGCTCTACAAGGATATACCAACCCTTTCCCTAGCTGCTCGTGGGAACAACAATGGCACCACCAAAACACCAACAAGTTGTAGATGCGGTTCAAGTCCGCTCGAATGCAGAATGCCTACTTTTCGGGCAGCCACGACCATTCACTCTCCGTTCACGACACGACTCTTCCTAGCTCGGGTAGCGCAGACGAACCTCTTAGTTCCTAACATTCGGAAAATCTGTACAGGGGAGGAGCACGTTTGGAACGCATCGAGCGTTCACCCAGCGTTTCGTTCCCAATCCGTGCTTTCTATCTCCATTCTAAGGGAAAAATGCTAAAAACAATAATAAATTATTTAAAAATAGTTATTTGTGATACAAGTGCGCAAAATAGGTAATTGTGTGCGAGTGTGAATTTTGCAGCATAAGCCGCAGGCAAATGATGCAATCACACGAGTTAGCAATCACCTATGCGCACGCGTATCACACGCTATTTTTTGCAAAGCCCGTCCGAAAAAGTTGTATTAGGAGTTAACAAAAAATAATAATCCTAAAACAGAAGATTTTTAAATTTTGTAAACAAATTTTTTTGAACAAAATTTTTGGAAAAAAAAATGTTTTGAACAAAAATCCCTGAAAAACAAATTTTGGAAGAAAAATGTTCGAAAAAAAAAATTTGGTAAAAAAAAATTGTTAGAACAAAATTTGGTGAATAAGATTTTTGACAAAAATTTGTTGAAAAAAATGTTATGAAAGACAAATTTTTGGCGCTTATGCCCTTTTGCTGTGCCAAATGTTGTCGCTTATGCCCTTTTGTACGACGACGAAAACGGCTACGAAACCCTAAAAACAAAACTTCAGTCATTAAAATATTTGTTCAAGTTGAATCTAAATTTATTTCAAGAAGATAACACCAGTGTTTAAAGTTACCTATGCCAGTGTCTAAAGTACTTCATCTCGAAAGTGCGCATGCGCAGCTTTTTCAACAGTGCCTAAAGTAAGCCATCTTCAAACTGCGCATGCGCAAAAATTGTTTCGCACACAGTATACTCTAATAAGGTCCTTTAGGCACCATTTAGAAGCATGAAAAAGTCAACTTTTTAGGTGGGTGTTGCAAAAAAAAACTTTTTTCATAATTATAAAAATTTAGGACCAGAGACGCGTTTCTTACTGTTTCTTATTTACTATCCCAAATTTTCAACTCGATGTGGCTATTCGTGTGAAAATATGTTTACAAATAAAAAAAGTTTCGGTAAGGTAGAGCCGGTCACGTGACCCACTCGTGGCGTGGCCTTAAATATTTCAAAATTTCATATTAAAAGCCTTGATAGTCAGTTTTGAATTTAATAACTTTGAATGTAAATATAAAGCAATTTCGAATTAAAAGCTTAAAATTTTACGATTTCAAAAATTGGAATCATATTACAGCAATCTTGTTTTGTATTATTTTTTTTATTTTTAATACAATGTCTTAAAATTGTCCGATTTTCAGTTAAAGATTCAAACAAATAAATAGTTTCAAATTGAAAAATATTTCATTAGAAAATTTCAAGAATGTATAATAATTATACTAAAGGAATATTTGTAATTAAAAAATTAACAATTGAGTTTAAAATAAAGCGAGATAAAAATTAAACTTTCTGAAATTGATATATCAGTAATTGAATAATTTCGGCAATTTTAAATGGTCACAATTTTAGAGTTCTGAATTTTTATGTTGAACGCTAAATAGTTTATTTTTCACTTTCATAGGTTTTAATTTTGCAATTTAAATTTAATTGGTTGAATTTTGGAAAATATAATTAGCAATTTAAAAGTTAATTATTTATACATTTTTATCAAATATAAGAATGCACATTATATAATATAATAAATAGTATAATAGTATAATCAATTACAAACATAGGTAAGTGAAGTAGACGGTGTTTTTTTGTTAAATAGTTTTTGTATTTTATTTCTGGAACAATATTTGAAGGGTTGCAGTGTACAGCATTATAGAAGCACAAAAATCAAAAATTTTTAGGAGAGAGCAATAACATACTGTAAAATCGAAATCACCATTTAAAGTTAAAAATAAAACTTTACTTCCGATCTGAAGTGTTTCTGAATTGAGGCCAGAAAAGTGTAATTAAAAAAAATTTCCAGTTCTGAGATATAAAATGTGGAAGTTCAGAATCTCAAAGTGAGAGGAACCTCAAAGTGAAACAGGCAAGGTCGATGATCACGGCAAAAAATGCAATTTTCAGTTTAAACCAAAAATAGAAATTTTCTCCCGCGATATTGAGTTGCTAAATTGGGAGAAAGTGAGTTTTGCCTAGAAAAAGTTAACTAATTCAGAGTAAATCATTCAAGAATTTGGCGGTTCTAATTTGATGGGCTTTGAAAATCGTTCTTAGATAGCCACTAAAAATCTATTTTTCAATCTTATTAAATAATAAAAACTTGCTACCGAAATATGGGGAGGCTGAATAAGAATGAAAAGTTTTTATAGAAAAAACTTATTCTGTTCCGGGAAAATAAAGATTTAGTATGACGGTATCGCACTGTAACTGTTGTAAAAGTTATAAAAGTAGTTTTTGGTTGAAAATGAAGATTTAACAGTTTATGTTGGAATTTGAATGCGGTATTTTCATGCGAACAGCGTGGCAACTAGCTTTATTTAAGAGTTTGTTTTTGTTGAATAAAAGTATATTATTATTTTACAGTATTTAAAAACTGTTAGGAAGAGGAATGTGGTCACAAAAAGGTTTAAAAAAAGATAAGAGGTTAGGCATGTGAAAAAAAGAAGACAGCAGACATGTGTACAGAGAGTTAGGTATTTGGTTACAAATTAACAATTTTTTTATTATTGCAATAAAAATGAAGTTTCAAACAATTCCTTTAACAACATGTACTTAATTTTTAATAATTTTTAATGCAAAAAGCTCATTTTTGCCAAAAATGCCGTTTATCTAGCTTTGTACTGCAACCCTTTATTTAAAAAACGTATAAACTATATCTTACAAAAAAAGCATATTGTCATATTAGAATTTTGTGTTTTGTTTTTCATAAACCCGCCATGTTTTTTTTTAAATCTCTATAACTTTTGACTTAATTGTGATATTTGTGGTTTTATTTTGATTTTAATAGCGCCTATTATCTTCTTCTGTAATCCACAAAAAAATATAAAAAAGGTGTAGTCGAGAATGGCGCGAACTCGCGAACTGATGGCGGTAATGCAGCGCTACGGCGCTTGCCCTGATATTGGTGGTAGTTTTCTGGTACTGAGTCGCAGAAGGTTCATAGACTCAGCGTTATATTGAATAATAACAGCATCTCTAAACGCGTCATATATTTGACATTGCACGATGCACCTTATTTTGACTCTTATCTTAACCATACATATTAATATATTTTGAATAAGATTTACTAAATATATGTCTTTTACAAGAAGTACTATATAGAAATAAATCAAAGTAAGATCTATATCACATTTAATTGTATTAGTCTATTAAACACTCATTTACAGATATAGGAATGATGTGATTATTATAGAATTCAGTGAAAACCAATAAATTAATCCCTGGAACCTGTCGAAAAGTCCTAAAAGTGCCATGATTTTTATCAGAGGAAAAAAAAGATTTGAAACTTCCTTCAAAATATTAAAATCAATCGAGAATTCCCTCGAATTCAAGGAGAATAACCCTGAAAGAATAGCCCTGAAAAGGGCTGATTGCTCTGGAATGTCTCCTGTTTAATACGGGTTTGACCTTTTTAACTTAATTTTAAATCTTAATTTTTTAATTTTTCAAGTAGAAACACGAAAGTGTTGATTTCTTCCAATCTGCAGGGCTTGCTTATGAATAGTTTTAGAATTCTTTTAATCGAATCTAAATAATTTTACCTCAATTTCTTGAAAGAAATCTTTTGATTTAAAATTTAAAGAAAAAGAATGCTTGCAATATCAGCAATATTAGAAATACATTAAAATTTTTGAATCGTTCCTTTTCCTATTTAGAAAAAGTAATCATCTAAATAGATTGGTTTCAGAATCACCCATGAATAATTTATTTTTTTAAAACATGCAACGAATTATTTATAATAACGTGGATCAATTCTGAATGAATCAAGTCAAAATCAATGGAATTTTAATTCCCGTTTCCATAATATGAAATAATTTACATTTAAACCGAAAAATGTAAGAATCAGTAAAATAATTTTAAATTGTTAGCACAAATGCAGACGGGGCTCCATAATATGTAGTTCTGCACTGTATTTCCTTTCTTGTTCTTTTCCTAGTGTCTCACTTTTTCTCCCCAGTGTATCACGACGGTGGGTACTACAGAGTGTTCGCAGTGCAAGCCTTGCGTCTTTTCGAACAAGACTGAAGGCCAGAGCTCGACTCGGCCGAAACAATGGGTCCGCCGACGGCAGGTCAAGGGGCTGGATGCCAACTCTGTAGTAGCTTTTACCCGAAGCAATTAATGTCAATTGAACAAATCCTCCAACTGAAGAAATATATTTTTTTGAAATAACTTCATACACGATTTGTTCAAAGAAACATTTTTGTAAAATTAATTCTTCATACCGAGTACTTCAGGATGAATTGCGCCATTTGCGCAGAGCTTATGGTAACACACAAAATTTATTTTTAAGTAAAATTAGATAAAAGAACTTATCTAAATCAAAGAACTACATATATGTAGTAGAAATTGGTTCTGAAATCTATAACTTAGCCAAATAAAATAAATTTTCTTTGATACAGATAAGTTTTTTTTAAGTCTAATTTCACTTGAAAATAATTTTTTTACATTCTCATCTCAATGAGAAGGTATTGGTTTTATGTGAAACATGACTATAGCGGATTCAATCAGATGTCGACGTTTTGAGACCCCCTGAGTCAGAAAAAACGGTTCTTAGGAAGGTGTCTGTCTGTCCGTCTGTCTGTAGTCTGTAGTATCGTGTAGGCACGATAACTTTCGAAAAATTAATCAGATTAGATTGTGCTTTGGCAAACTTTTTGAAGGCCTGAAAAGAAAGAACGAGTTCGTTAACCAGCTACGTACGTCATCCACTTTTGCACCTTCTGTCCTAGAAGGTAAGCAAGAACGGGAAATTTACGCGAGAAAAGATCGTTCAACACTGTTCTGTTTTTGCATCCGGTTCGCGATGGAGTGAGCCTGACGCCGGCAAGCCGGAATCTTGTTGAGTTGACTAAGAAATGAAGCTTTCATACCTCCAAGACAGCCTATATATAAAAAATAGAAAATAACAAAAATTGAAAAATCGAATCCATAGACGCTCTTGTGCAACTATCTCTGATCACTTGTAAGAAAAAAAAGTGAAAATCGGTTGAGAATTGTAGGATGTAGGTGATTTTGAATAGTAAATTCCCGATCCAGCCCACTGTGATGCGAGTCGCGTATGACACAGAATCTAGAATCAATCAAGCCAAAAGTCATTTGTTTTAACAAGCTCCGCAAATAAATTGATTCCTTTTGGCGATGTCCGGAAGCACCATGCATTCAGCCCCCATCGTGTATAAAGCAACAAACTTGTGCTTCCTTATTTTCCAGCTGATCGGTCTACTTGCAAAAATCACGACATTCCCAGAGCAAGATCTCATAACATCCACATCACCTTCCCAATCAGAGTCTACATAAGAAATAATTTTTTTATTGTTCTTTGTAACGGTCTGAACAATAATTAGACATTTTCTTTGTATAAGTGCCTGAACTGTAAGTCAGGGTTTCTTTATTGAACATCGAATTTAACTACTAAGCGATAGGACTATCCGTTCACTTTACGAAGGCCCCACCAAAATAGCTGTACATTTTTGTAATTTACTCGTAAGAAAAAAATCTCATAAAGACAAAGCTTATACTGTAATAAAGCTTACTTTATTGCGCTTAAGAAAAGTCCCCATTTGCTTATGTAAAAAATTTGGTTTGGAAAATATCCTTTGCGAAAAGATGAAAACCGTGGTTTTTTCGCGTCACTCTGTCCTTGCTTGACTTTCGATGACGACATTTTTGTACTGAACAATGTAAACCATTTGCAAAAAATTATATAGATGCATTCATATTTTAAATAAACATACGTGAAAACAAAATTGCAATATATTAATAACAATTAACGTAAAATGCATTTGAACTTGACTATGCTATCTCTCGCAATATACGTAGTAGAGAGCTATATTTTGTCCTAAATTGTTTGGAAAATTCCAACAAATACAATCAAATAACAATTAGAAATAGTAATCTTAAAACCTATTAATTAATAGCAAATAATCCTGAAAGACCGACGAATGGCAGTGTGGGTGTGAGGACACTATAGGCTATGGGATTAGTGATGGGACATCGAAAGTAAGACATTGGTTGCCGAACATCGATGTCGTGAATGCTCGACATCGATGTCATCGATGTATCGAAAGAAAAACATCAATCTTTACGATGTTTTTAACATCGATGTTTTATTAAAAAATCGTATGATTCACTTAGGATACCTTATGATTGAGATTAAATTCGTGATACTATTATTCATTTGAGTGATATTAATTTGAGTTACCTTTAAATAATGAAAAATGATAACAATTAAATAATAATTATAGCTTCTACCACTTGTTACACTTTTCTTACGCTTAGTGCCGATTATAAAAGCTGCACTGAGTGTCAGAAAATTGTACGCAGTGGAATAAGCTATTAATAATTATTATTATATATGATTGCTTAACAGACCTGGGTATGAAGATGATCATTTCTTATTAAAAAATGTATTATTTATTTATTTACAATATATTTACACTGCTGTTCCTTCTCTGACCTAATAATAATAATAATAATACTTTGTTTCGACGAATTACGGGATGCTCTTGTTGCGCCTTTTAATGAAACAGCCTTATCTGAAAAATGAAACAACATGAATGGACAATAATTTATCATTTTTCTATATAGGTGATTTGTTTTGATTGTATGCTTTCAAATGCCTGACAATAATCAAATAATCAAATGCCTGACCTTTATGTTCCTTTCTTGGAACGCGTGTGACATTCTAGTGACATAACAGTTCTATCACTCTGTTCTATATATATTATATTGATTGGGGTATCCAAAAGTTTTCAGACAAATATTGACGCCACTGGGTACAGAAAGGGATATAATTTATGAGATAACTTCTACTGTTCTGAGGATTCAAAACGCGAGGACAAAGACGGTATCGAAGATGATTCAATAATTGTCGTGTCACCATTGAACAGGAAATTTTCGAGTGCTTTTCAATGCAAGCCTTCTTCCCGGATATATTTAAAGTTTATTTACCCTCGTATGTTTAATTATACGCAACCGCATAACACGCGCCATATTGAATTTCGTCTCTCTTCGACAGCGGCTCTAGTACTCGGCTCGGTGCTGCTACCTATTATTAGTTTTGCCTCACGAACCCCGTTATGTCACATTACCCCCTCCACTAGCCGACGGTAAACCGGAATCGGATACACGTTGCGAAGCGCGAAACATTTAAAGTATTCTAGGTGTCTCACTCAGCAAACACTTTAATCAAAAAGCCAAAAACAAAGAAGAAGTAAAACTTCAAGAGAAGGTTATGTGTCATATATTTTCATGCAATGTTTGTTGTGAAAATACACTTTTTTTATGAAAAAACAATGGTGTCGTGTTGCATCCTCTACTGCCGTAATAGTTCTGGCCAAGGTTTTTACTTAAGACAAATCCCAAACGTTCCTAAGCTTAAGCAATTATGGATGCAGAGTATTAATCGAGATGATTGGATACCTTACTCGAAATCAGCTGTTTGTGAGGTAACATTTTAATTTTCAATAAATAATGTAATAAAAGTCGAAAATGTACCTTATTTTTTCACGATTGTTGGTACACTTTGACTGTAACATGTGGGAAACTATTACTTACTATTCAATCAGTTTCTAAACATTAAATTTGACTTGAAAGTTGCGCCAATTTCAAAACATCCGATTCCGCGGCACCAATCAGAAGCGGAGTAAGCACTTATTAACCTCACTTTTTGAATTGATTTGTTCTTGTGAATTAAATCATTCACTTAATATAATCTAACCCCATGGCAGGATTTTCATTTCGATAATCAGAAAGGATATAAAACTCACGAAATGTATGCTTTGCTACAAAAAGTTACAAAATATGAATATTAATGGACTAAAAAGTCACAGGTATCTAATTAACCCTCGGAGACCACATATATTTTTTTACCCTTATACTTACCCACACTTGGTCTGGGGGACCGACAAATGTCATTTGATTATAACTTTTGAACAAAGCAACATTTTGAGGGTTAATTATACCGAAATCGATTGAGCAGCTCTCAGCCAACAAGAATAGACTAAAAGAAAATCCAAAAGATTATTTGTTAAAAAGATATAAAATTTATTGCAAGACGTGATAAGATAAATTGACGAAAATGCAGGGTTCTGCAACAAAAGTCTCATTTTTGAAATTGTCGGCGTATAAAAAAATGCAACAATTCCTTCAGGGGAGGATACCGACTACTCAAAAAAAAAATCTGCCCGCTGAGCGGGCATATTCTCGTTGCGCGCTTGGCGCGCGGCTCGCTTCGCCCGCAAGTTTGAGCGCGCCTAGGGCGCGCGACTGTTGGTTCTCGCGCTTCGCGCTCGATAAAATACGCATTCTAGTGTAAAGTGGTTCTAAGCAAATTTGTGGATATAATTTAGGCGAAAAATGTTGTTAAATAAAGAGTTATTGCAGCTTGTGTCGTTTTTCCAAAAAGTCAATTTTTAATTTTTGATGTATTTTTATATCAAGAATTTATAACAAATTTGTAGATCTTTTTTGGTTGAAAAACTTTTGTCTTTTCATTTTTTTTTCGTCTCTTGTGTCATTTGAAACAAATTTTATTTTTTTATTTTTACGCTTATTTTTTACGATTGAAAAACATACTCGCCCTTTCTGAAAACTACAAATAACAAATTTGTACATCATCTTTGAGTGAACAGGTTTGCTTATTATTTTTTTTTCTTTCATTGTGTCGTCTTCCAAAGCATTAATTTTTTTTATTTTTAGTGTTATTTTTCATGAATAAAACATAAACTACGCGTTCTATCAAAAAGTGGTTAATAACAAATTTGTAGATCTTTTTTAGGTTCACGATTTTTATATCTTCATCTTTTTTTGTATCTTGCATAGTTTGACCGTAAAATGGAATTTTTAATTTTTCCTTATTTTGTGTGCGATCGAAATTTGAATTTTCGATTTTTCGAAAAAATTCAAAAAGTTGTTATGATAATCTTATAGGGCTCTCAAAAAGAAACGTTTTTCTTTTCCTGACTTTTTTTCATATCATGCGTTGTTCGGCCTGAAATATTAATTTTCGTTTGTTTTTTGGGATATTGAAAATGCTATAACTCTGATAATTCTTATTTCATAAAAAAATTTCGCTAGGATAAATTGTTTTTCTCTTGGAGTACTACTAAGAACCGTAAATAGAATTTTTAAATTTTCAAAAAAGTGGTCTCAAAAATTTTCAAAATGTGCTCACTTTATGAATTTTGATCCAAAACAGTTGGTTAACGAACTCGTTCTTTCTTTTCAGGCCTTCAAAAAGTGCGCCAAAGCACAATCTAATCTGAGCAATCTTTCGAAAGTTATCGTGCCTACACGATACTGCAGACTACAGACAGATAGACAGACAGACGGACAGACAGACACCTTCGTAAAAACCGTTTTTTCTGACTCAGGGGGCATCAAAACGTCGAAATTTGATTGAATCCGCGAGAGTGATTTTTCACATAAAACCAATACCTTCTCATTGAGATGAGAATGTAATAATGGGCAAACTTGTTCACTCAAAGAGGATGTACAAATTGGTTATTTATAATGAAAAGACAAAAGTTGTTCAACCAAAAAAGATCTACAAATTTGTCATAAACTCTTGTTATAAAAATGCACCAAAAATTAAAAATTTACGTTTTGGAAAAACGACACCAGCTACAATAACTTTTTATTTAAAAAAATTTACCCCCTCAATTATATCTAGGCTTAGAATCACTTTACACTAGTATGCGTATTTTCAGTTTAAATCATAAAAAATAACGTTAAAAATAAACAAATTAAATTTTTGGAGAAACGATACAAGTTGCAATAAAATGTGTAACAACGACATTTTTGTATAGGATCGTATAGGATGCACACTTTTTTATAATTATAAAAACAAGACAATAAAATACGTATGTATGTTCCAATACCAATGCATATTATGAATTGTGATAATATAAATTTATTGAAATGATAGACTTTTCAGGGTAGCTGAGAATAAAAATTAGTGCAAAATAAGGAGCAAATATTGAAGTAATCATGAAAAATAAGCACGGAAATTTTCACAGGAATGTAGAAAAACAGTCCTTGTCGAAGAAGCAAACTTTTGCTTTTCTCAGATCATCAGGGCTTAATTCAGGTACAGATAGTTTCATTTTCACATGCCAGGACGGTGTTATTTCCACCTTAGCATATCGTGACCGTATTTTATGTCAAGAAGTTCCAAGCAATAGGTGCAGAGCATGTCATACACATGCTGAGTGCCTAGAACACATACTATCGGGTTGTCTCACCCACGCAGGAACAACGTATATCTGCAGACATAATGCAGCCCTAAGAGTGCCTCATTGCCATCTTTGTCGCTCTTACGGTATTGGCCGCGAACCTGCACTGCCGAACGCTCCAAGGGATATCGAGTCAATTGTCCAAAACGAGAAGTGCCAAATTTTCTGGAACTACGATTTTCGGACAATAGTCTCTGTTGCACACTGGAGGCCTGACATTGTTCTCCAATACTTCGAGAAACGAACTATATTCGTGATCGAATTCTCGGCTTCTTCCGAATACAACATCACTGCCAAGGCGAGAGAAAAGGAGGAAAGGTATCAAGGTCTTAAAGTGGAGCTGCAACGACTGGACCCAAAATATTCTGTACAAGTAATTGTCCTCGTGATAGGTGCTCTCGGAGGTGCGAAACTAACACAGGTTCGTAACCCTAAAGCCATAAACGCGTGCAAAAATATGCCACGGCACTTGCGAGGTTTCGCCGGCCTGTCGTTGTGATTTCGTCGTGTCCTGTGACCACCCATCTCACGGTTGTGAGACGTGGCCAAGAATGGGATTTACTGCCGTCCTACTGGGAGCCGATGTAATGTTTTTTTTTAGATGACAGTTGCTCCCAGTGGGACCCTGCGATGTTTGTTAACCTTTAGTTTTTAATTATATTTATATATATATATATGTTACGACTACTGCTACCATTTAAAGTGCAATTGTATTCAATAAACACACGTCGCGAAATTTCAGTACGTAAGTACCATGATTATAATTACAATAAAATTGGCTTTTTATCTTGTTTTATCTTTTTCCAAGTAGACTTCAGTACAATTGCACACCTTGTCATATTTTTGTAAATTTGGAGGTTATGTTAATATGTTTCTTGAATTTTTTTTTTTTTTGTGAAAATCTTTTTAAGCGTTTTCATTTTTTTTTAACGATAAATAATAATAAATTATATATTTTAATAAGCAAAGTATGTCTTGTATTTTGTAAAAAGCTGCCAAAACAAAAAAAATTATTAACTTCAAACTTGACGCCAAGCTTTTGTCAGTTATGGCCCAACGTAACACTATCGTCGGAAGTAAAAAAAAAAAAGTCTGCCCGCTTCGCTGGCACATTCTCATCGCGCACTTTGCGCGCGGCTCGCTTCGCTCGCAAGTTTGAGCGCGCTTAGGGCGCGCACGTGTTGGGTCTCGCGCTTCGCGCTCGATTTGGTATTCATCTCGCGCTTCGCGCTCTAGGTTTTCGCACTTCGTGTACTCGCTATTGCACGCTTCGCCGGCAAATACTCTGTTATTAAGCTTCATCGTTATGACCTGCTTTTTTTTTTTTAATTATGCCAATTTTACATAAAAAGAAGAACTAATTTACTTAATGTTCTATCGACCTTAAGGAACATATTCTCATCAAGACACTCGCGCTTCGCGCTCGATATTTGGTTTAAAAATCCTGTAAACCTCGCGCTCCACGCTCGTTATGCTTGAAGTTATATCGTGACGGAGCATTTCTTAAACTAGACGGTAATTTGTTCCAAAGACGAGCATCTCTCACAAGAAATGAACGTTGAGGTTTATATGTTCGGTGAAAAGGAATTCTTAGTACTGTCTTTCTCTGCCGAAGCCTGGACTGGGAAGGACGTTTTTTGTCTACAAATGGAAAAATTTGTAAAGATACTAAGGAGGTTCATGTTAATATATTGTAAATAAATCTAAAGCATGCATTGAGGGAACGCTCAAGTCTCCAATTTATAGATTATCAGTAATTTCAGCATACACCAAATAGCAGTAATCGAAAATCGGAAGGATTAGGCTTTTCAGGAGGAGAATTCGAGTGGAGGTGGGAAGTTATTTTTTGTTCCTATTCGGTTGCTGAAGGACTCGGAAAGTTTTCCCACATATTTCACAGATCAACTCCTTCCAAGACAATTAATGTTCGATTTAGTATCAGGCCCAGATCCGAAACTGACTCGTCGAAGGGTATGTTAAGTCCATTAACCTGTAATGGAGGTAGGGTGGCTAGTTTCTCAAAAGAGGGTGATGTTGACGGCCCTATGACAATTGCCTTTTCTTTTCCTGTACCCAACTCAGCAATCGATCCAGAGAGGAAATAGGTTCCGAAATGTATAATTTAAAATCATCCGCACATTTATGGTCATTACAGTATATTTAAGTTCATCTCCAAGATCAGAAGTACAGATATTGAATAAGATAGGGGCAAGGATGGAATCCTGAAGGACGCCATCTCTGACCCCGACCCAGTCCGATGTCTCATCCTTGTTAGTGGTTACTTTTTATGATCGATTATTTAAATAAGAAGCAAAGCATTTTGGATGACTGTGTTTGAAATTTTAGAATGTTTTAGTTGAAGTAATAGGCGTTGATGATCCGCCATATAAAATGCCTTGAAGAAATCGAATAAGACAATGCCCGTAATTTCCCTTCTATCCATAGCCGATTTAAAGTCAGTAGTAACTTTGAGTGACGCCAAAATAGAAGAGGTAGGGTTGGTAACTTCTGGAATTGGTCTAATAACAGCCATTTTCCATAGATCAGGGAATATTCCAACCTGAAAGGAGGAATTATTAATGTGCTGGAGGACAGGAAAAAATAACCGGAAGTGATAAGCGGATAATTTTACTGGAAATTTCATCAATCCCTATTGCATTAGAAATTTTCCTCATTTAGTTTTTTCAAAAAAAAATTAGGATTGATGTCCGAAAAGAAAAAGTTAAGTGTCATAAAAAGAAGGTGGGGGGGTACTTTCAACGGTAGACGAAACTGACCCAGACAGCGAAAGGGTTACTACATTTGGGTCTTCCGCACGTCCCGAACTGTCCCGAGTGCTCCCGAACCAAAACATCCATAAAAGATTGCGGCTCGGGTGCGTTCAAGTAGGCACAGATCGTTCAATTGAATCCTGTATCCAGGGTATATATCAGTGTTATATACTAACCAAGAAAATTCTTACCGCTTGTGAGAAACGACCAGTGCCGGACCAAAAGTTTTTGGTGACATACTCAAAAGCCAAAATTAGGACTCTGCATTTAAAAAAAAAATGCATGTTACTGCCAGCTTTACATAAAGCTAGCAGTACCATGGTAGAAGTATTTGTCAAATCAAGTTTTTTCTTTCACAGGAATTGAGGGCTCATTTAAGGCTCTTAAATGACCTCCGGCGCAATTCATCCACACATCACTACTTTACCACCGAGCAATTCACGCCTACCCCGAAAGTGAAACGGCTTAATGATATAATAATATTATACACAGGTCCGGGGGCTCTCGTGGTAGGGAAAGTTCCTTAATTGAAGTTTCCGATTATTTCGCAAAGTTGCCACTTCCGGTAGTAGCGTAATAGTAGAGCAGAGAAAGTGGCGGCTCAATTTGACATTTTAATTTCAAGAATTCAATTTAATCCAGATGTATTCAATAATTTAAATAATATGGATGCACTTTTAATTCAACGAAAATAATTAGCACATTAAGAATGATGTTTTCTATACTTTGAAGCGGTTATCCCAAACTTCCTGCCGATTTCTCGGGATTATCAAATTTGGTCGGTTTGACACCATTTCGCAAGAGGGTGTATTGTAACGGAGCACGATAAATAATTCGCCCTTCGCTATCACAATTTACACTCTCTCTGATAATATCGTTCCCCCAAAAATGAAATTCGCAAATACGTGCCTTTGAACTTTGAACGAAAAAAATTTACGCTGGGGACACGATTCCCATTATCTCCGGACAACAAGATCACTCAGAACTTTAAAAGTTTATCTCTTGCCTTTCAATTTTGAAGTATTTGTTTCACCCTTTGGTACGGCACAAACACACGGCATTTTTGCATTGCTTTTATTTAAGTATTACAGATATTACATATTGATCACTTCACGATTCGGTTCATTGAGGCCAGTTAAGATTTTAAGGGCATATGACTCGCATAAATACCTACATTACGGGCCTCACTTTTTCAATTTTCAGAATTTTTTTCTGAATCCGAGAATTTTTTTTCTAAATAAAATATCGGGCTGAAACTTTGTTAAATGTCTGAGAACTACGTTCACGTACTTCATTCGAGGAGGAATTTCGCAAAAAATTATTTTCGACGAAATGAAAACTGGGTGCATTTTTTGAACCTGAGAACTTTTTTTATACGTGAAATATCGGCTTCAAAATTTGAAAAATGCAAGAGCTGACAGTAAAGTACGTTTATGTACATCATTTGAGTACAAAAGATGCAAAAACAAATATTGCAACTAAATGAAAACTCCGGTTGCCCTTTCGGTCGGTATTCGCAATGGGAACGAAAAATGCGAAGTCTGGCGGCCACTAAACGAGGCTCTATCAGCTGGCTCGTCTAAATCTGAAATGTGAGGTCCACGTGGGTCCACGCTGTCAAAGATTGATGATGCGGTGTTCTTACAATAATATTTTTTAAAAGTTGTTTCCAGCATAAAAGTTGAGTGAAATATGTCGTTTCCATGTTGAATTATATAAGTATCGAAATCGTAATATGCACTGGCAAAGTTTTTTTGTCTTTCGTTACAGAACCAACAAGCACCGCACTTGACTTGCTTTTAAAATTCGTCCCCAATATTTTTTTATTACAACACTAGAACTCCTAAAGCTGAATTACTTAATTCCAAACAAACAATTAACAACAGTACTTTTAATAATTATAGACAATATATGAATATTTTAAGTCTTTCAAATACGGCGCAAGAACCTAACCTATGATCATTCCCGTGTGGAAATTTTGTCATGGCGCTATCTGGGCCCAAAATAGGACAAACTTGGCCCCAAATAGGGATTTTAGACAGGACCAAACCACAAATGAAACGCCTAACCCGGCCAGAGCCTAACTTACCGACCGACTTGGCCCCAACTTTACGCCTCCGCTTAGGGGTTATTCCTTCGGGACCATCCCTGGACAATTGTCCGCGACTGCTTATTAATTATTGTAATTATATTCAGCAGAAACCCTTGGTACAAGGACCCTCTATCCGCAACCCGAGGACTTGTTCGGTGACTTTGTCATAGGCCCTTCAGTGCTATTCCAAAGAAATCGAAACCGAAAATGGAGATATATGTGTATATACATATATACATATATACATATATATTAAATATTTCTATATTTTGGTTTATGCTAAATATGGTTACAATAATTAATCAACAGTCGCGGAAAATTGACCAGGTATGGTCCCGAATGAATATCCCCTAAGCGAAGGCGTAGGAATTTTGCCGAAAGCTGAATGACACCTGTGTGAGTTGTCTTAAACTGTGAATCTGGGATACTGGACGACATCTCAGAGTATGCAGCCTCATCCTTGTTTGCGGGGTTCTACAAGGATGGACGAACCCTTTCCTTAGCTGGTCGTGGGAACAACAATGACACCACCAGAACACCAAAAAGTGACAACACAACGACGAACCGGCGAAACGCCCACATTGAGTGGACGAATCAATTCAAGGATGACTTGCTTGACTGCTACGATGACAGCATTATCCCTGTTCATCGATGCTTTATAGCGCGCACGCATACTCTGTGGTGCCAAAAACACCCAGAACTTCAGCACGTTTCGATTCAATCCCTGCGAAATCAACGTGCCTACATCTCGAATAATTGATATGTACGCGGAGCGCTTTCCCAACCGCTGCTTGATCAAGCTGCAGCGGAAGATGAGGAAGCGACATTATTACCAACCGCGGAAAGCAGGCACCTTCTGAGAGATGAACACGATATCAGGACAAGAAAGGACATTGATATGCAAGTTCCTCCTAAGCCTCAAGATCTGGCTGAAATGGATGTCTCCCCTCGTGGAGGAATCTCGCAAGATTCCGACCTCTCGACCATCAATTGCTCAGTTTATGGTGCTGTGAGAGCTTTGGCGGATTCAAATTGAAGGCTCAAACCGACGATGGATCAAAAGACCAAAAGACGCTTGCATCAACTGAACAAGAAGATGAGATGGGCAAGACAGTATGCGTCCCATGTTCAATGTGTGATTGACTTCATAAGATCCGGTAGATTATTCACGGAAAGTATTCAAAAGTTCGCCCAAGAACTGAGGATCTTGGTTCACACACTGAATAAGTCAAAGCTGCTGCCAAGCAAGCAGCATATTGTTGAGAAAATACAGCTGTTATCTGATGAAAGGAGAAGAATACAGAAGAGGGAGAGATGGATCAGGGAGATTCGAAAGTTTCTCGATGAAACATTCCACATCTTTAGTGAACACCCTGTTTCTGTCAAAAATTCACCCAAGCCCAACCAGGCAGAGAATTTTTGGAGAGAGGTATACAAGATCCCGAAAACACTAAAGTTGAAAGAAGATACTGACACTATCATCCGCTTCTAGGAATTTTGCGACAGCCTTATAAAATCTCAGAAGGGAATGTCCAGCAATCGCTACCGAAGAGGTGAAAAAAGCAGTTAGAGGCATAAAGAACTTCTCCAGTGCTGGACCAGATTGCATCAAGAACTTCTTATGGAAGGAGATTACTTCTACACATCAACATTTGGCCCGCATATTCACCTCATATTTAAAGTCGGAGACGCCCATTCCGCAGTAGCTGGTGTTAGGACGCACCTAAGATACCCGGATGCTTTTATAAGAGTCTCAGCGTACTAAAAATTAATCCTGGTTGTCCAGGTATTAAAAATACGTCTTCTCCCAGGAAGTTTGTTTAAGAATTCAATTCTAAGATACCCGTATGCTTTTATGAGGATCTCTTCGTACTGGATATAAATTTTGGTAGTCCAGGTATTAAAAATACATCTTCCCCGAGGAAGTTTGGTTAAGAATTGAAATGTAACATACTCGGATGATTTAAAAAAGATCTCGTCGTGTACTAAGAATTAATTCTGTTAGTCCAGGTATTATAAATACATCTTCCTCGAGGAAGTTTGATAAGGAACTGCAATGTAAGATATCCGGATGATTTTATAAAGGACTGTTCGTACGAATAATAATTGATGCTGGTAGTCTTAACCAAACTTCCTAGGGGTAGATGTATTTCTAATACCTGGACAACCAGCATTAATTTTTAGTACGCCGAGACTCTTATAAAAGCATCCGGGTCTCTTAGAATCCAATTCCTAACCAAACTTTCTTGCAGAAGCTGTATTTTTAATAACTGGACTACCAGGATTTATATTTAATACGAAGAGACCCTTAAAAAATCATCAGGGTATCTTTGATTCAAACTCTTAACCAAACTTTGTCGAAGAAGATGTATTTTTAATACCTGGAGAACCCGGATTAACTTTTAGCAGGGCGAGACCTTTTTTAAATCATCCGGGTATGATAAATTCTTAGTCTTATCCAAACTTCCTCGGGGAAGATGTATTTTTAACACCTGAACAAGCAGAATTAAATTTTTGGAACGACGAGACCGTTTTAAAATCATCCGCGTATGTTAAATTCTTAGTCTTGACGAAACTTTCTGGGAGAAGATGTATTTTTAATACCCGCACTACCAGAATAAACAATATGTACTATGAGTCCTTCACAAAGTCAACCGGGTATCTTACATTTCAGTTCCTAACCAAACTTCTTCGGCGAAGATGCACTTTCAATACCTGGACTACCAGGATGATCTAATGGAATGAGATGTTCAAACATCCAGTGAAATGTATTACATTTTTATTTGTACCGGAACTTCGTCGAGGAAGAGGTATTTTTGACACCTGGACTACAAAGATTAATTGTTAGATCGAGAAGATCTTAAAAAAAAAACATAAAGGTGTTCAAATATTATTTCTTGAACTAAATGCCAGGACGAAGATGTATTCAAAGCGCTTGGACAACTTTCAACAATCTTCCGGGTATTTTCGGTTTCATTTCTTGAACCAACTTTCTCGAGGAAGATGTATTTTTAACACCCAGAAACACAACTTTTGACAAACAATTTCAAAATCATTTTAACAATAAATTTTCATTAATAAATTGTATCCCGTATTTAAATAAATATTTAAAACAAAGTTCTGTTTGGGGGTTTCGATTAGCATCCTCAGTAATAATATACGCATATCGCGATCTGTTGCTTCATTATGTAAAGAAACCACCTCTCTTTACCGACCTTCGCACTATTTCACAAAGAAACACCGCTCTTGTATTCATAAATTTCCTGCCCGTAGTTACACGCTCTGAAATTAGCGTTCTTCTGACAAAATTTCATTCTGGCAAATTCGAGTTCTGGAAATCGATTCCCTACCTGTATATGGGTACGATAATCGCGTTTCGCCAATCGTCTGGGACTTGTCTCACCTCGATACATAAATTTATCAATTCGTGATCCATCATTTTGGGATTTAGTATAATTCACAGTATAACTCTTTAAATTCCTCTTAGATCCACTTAGAGAAATTCAGTAAAAAATAATTTAGCGTTTTAATGTCTATTTAAGATCCCGTTGGATCCTCATCATTCTAAAAAGATTCTAACGATTCCTAACGGGTATTTTTACCAGGGAAATATTGGTATGAAAAAATGAACAGAAAAATAGCGCACTTTAATAAATTGGATTTATTGATAATATTAGTCAATTTTCTAAGTTAATTTAAAAGTAACCGTTAATAGCATTTTTATTATTTCAAAACATTGACTTTTAACTTCCCAAGAACAACTTTAGATGTGTGTAATCGCAAAAAAGTCTCAGGTTCCTAATTTGAAACTTTTAAATCGCTAATATAAGAATTAAAAAAAAATGTATTGCTAACTTTTTATTCCCATTGAGTACTCCGTCTCACAATGAACCCCGGCCGAGAAAAGCTAATGCAACCAAACCCTACGCAGGAGAACCATAGCGTTGACGAACAAAGCCCAGCAGGCGAAAAAAATTTCTTGGGTCAACCCTGCCCTGACCTGAAAAGCGAGCAAAAAGTTTGCCGACCACTGTTCTAGAGTAACAAGATGGAAATTATAATTAGCCGAATATGACTTTCAAGTTGTCTATAAAGAAGAAGATAATAAAATAATGAAAGTTAATCAAGAAACATACTCTACGCTAGAAGAAGAAGATATTAAAATAAAAGAAGATACTAAAATAATGAAAGTTAATCAAGAAACATATTCTACGCTAGAAGAAGAAGGTATTAAAATAAAAGAAGAAGATACTAAAATACAAGAAAATACTAAAATAAAAGAAGATACTAAAATAATGAAAGTTAATGAAGAAGCATACTCTACGCCGTCAAAATCAAATTCAAAATCAAGTTCTAACAAAGACGAAAATCAACAAGACGAAAATCAAGAAATCAAACTGAAGAAACTAAAAATCCAGTTAATATACAAGAAAATATACAAGAAACCTTTAAAGAAGATAATAGCGAAGATAGTTACGTTAATCCCGATTATATATCAGGCAACCCATACTCTGATCCAGATTATTATAAAAATATAAAGAAGAATAAGAAATCCTGTAAGAAAAAGAAGAAATTGAAAATTCAAGAAGAAGAAGAAGATAGCAACGCAGAAAATCCCAATTATTTTTCCAGTTCCAGTGAATCAAGCGAAAATGAAAACTTAAGCGATCCCGAAGAAATTTGTTTAGATTTTATTGAAGATAACGATGAAAATTTGATCAATTTGGATGAAATAAATTCCAATTTTAATGAAGATTTGCCAGAAACAAATGACAATAAAGAAACGCATAACGGAGATTCAGCACAAAATCGTTCGCTTCCAGAGCCGCCGCCGGATAAACCAGTCGTCGGAACGTCAACTAAGGATTCAAATATAATAGACTGCCGCGATAAAATTACAATGAGAAAAGATAACTATGCATACGTTACTATAACGAATGGAGAACCCCGAGATAATGGATCAGATTTATTATTAAAGCGTGAACAATTACTCAAGTTTACAAACGTTCAGAAAGGTCTTGCCAAAGAAATTTATAAAGGAAAAAATTATCACATAGCCCTTCCTATCGAAGAAGAAGAAAAAGAAAATCTTGCAGAAACACTCAATAGTATAAAGTTAACAATTTTTTCTTTTGGGCGTTCCTTCATCCTCTACGTCTAAGCTATCATCTCCAGTAACTTTTATCATGCTGGCTTCTCACCTGCCAAAAAACGCATTGGGATCTCGGACTATTAGGAGACTTTCCGTCTAAGTCCGAAAATGGTTTCCTAGCAGGCTCTATCCGACTTTCAAGCGGATATCGGAAACAGAAAATGGAATTATTTTCGCGACGGAATCTTATGTGGCCCCATCTGGAAATATGTCAAAGCTTACATTACACGGAGAAAAATGGAGAAATAATTGTTATGAAGAGTGCTATACACGGAGAGACTTTTGATATAAATATTTGGTTAATTATATATCTATAATTAAAATAAACTGTAAGAATTTAAGGACAATCGGGGTAGTGGTATAAAGTTTCCTACAATAATAAGAGATGATGGTATTTCTTTATGTATTATTATAAACTTGAGCGAGCAAAAATTAGTATTCACGTTTAGAAAAAGTCTTATTTACTGAATAAATAATGTTCATTAAGGCCTATTCCGCTTCTTTTGGTGTTGAAAAAATTTTGTATTAGAAATTTGCCGACATGTTTCAACGTGTATTTCAGGTCCTTTTCGAGGCTTATTCTAGAAGGAAAAATACATGTATTAAATAAAAATAAACTGAAGAGTATTCAATCTATATTGGGGATTTAAACTTGCTATGCGAACCTGTCGGCCCCTATTCGAACTAATTAATATGGCCGTGGATGATATATTAAATACGCCTAAAACATCACGAAAAACAACAAAAATATAGACTTTAACTGTAATGATCGTGCCACTGAATAAATAAGTGCTGTAATAAGTAGCTCTGATGAGCAAAATACTTCCTAGCTCATAATTATTTGCTCCAATAATGGTATTTGCACGTCAATACTGAAAATCAACAAGTTTCGGAGGTTGTCGCGTCAGTGATTGTGACTCCAAAGGGAATAAAAACCTCAATTTAAGTTGTGAACTAATGCTTTTACTGTTTCACAGAGATAGACGAAAAGAAAAGATCTCTCAAGTGAGCGACGCTATAACTAGGGCTTTTAATGTTCAAATAGGGAAAATAAATAAAAATATGCCACTATTAATTATTAACCTTCATGTTATTTCGTGAAATTCTGAAGTTACAGCACTGCTTTGTAAGAGCAATGAAAATATTTCCACTTTTTCAGGAGTTTTTATGATAGCTTCGCACATTACAATCATACTAGAATTAAGAATATTTTGGCCTTCGATAATATTTCTGAATGCAGGTGTAGCTGTTGCGTAACTATACAAACTATCTAAGTCCAAAAATACCATTTTCTAAACTTAAACATACTTTTTTATTAAATTATTGCTACTGCTCCATATTATCCATATGGCTTCTGCGGCCATGTTTATATGATACCGCAGCGCCCCTTTTGGCGCGGTGGATGTTTTCATTCCCAATTCCTTCGTGCTGACCAGTTACGAGTGGATGCAGAGCAACGACGCACGGCTCTTCCATGGTCCATTCCAATTGTTCCAATTCCAGGATACTTAGGTCGTTCAAAATACATTCATGGCAATATGAAAGAACCCAAAAATCATAAAAAATGTTTAATTAATCAATTATACAATCAAGAATATTTCCTCTTCGTAAAATTCCTTAATTAATAATAATTTAATCGTGACACTTGAAGTATAATTAAATATTTCTGCCCAAGATAGCACTAAAAAAGCCTCGGTGAACAGGGATAATGCTGGCATCGTAGCAGTCTAGCAAGTCATCCTTGAGTTGATTCGTCCACTCAAGGTGGGCGTTTCGCCGGTTCGTCGTCGTGTTTCCATCTAAATTATTTTCAGCACCCCGAACGATTAAAGGAGATCCACAAAATGAAGTGACAGGTCTCATAGGAGCATTATGTTTATGGATTTTAGGTAACCCGTAAAATTTTGGAGCGATGGAATTTTAACTTTTTAAGTTTCTTGACATGTCACAATTAATGTGACCTTTATTTAAAAGGTTACCAAAGAGAGAATTCAATTCCTTTTGAACTCGACTAGTAGGATCTTTCTCTAAACATATATATACTTCTATATAAGATAATAGTTCGTAACATTTGTATTGTAGTTTTCTTTATCCATTAAAACAGTGGCATTACCTTTGTCAGAATTGGTAACCACAATATCTTTATTTTTAGTCAGGAATTCTTTGGTAACACTGCCCTTGCATGAGTTTTGCGAATGAGATGGCACATAGTGTTTCCGAATGCGTTTTTCGTGCTGAACACGAATCTGGGTTCAAAAACTTTCCATCCCGTCACGTTCTTGAGAAAATAGGTGTCCAAACCCCTTAAAACGGTGTTTTTAGCTATATTTGAAAAATTGTAGAGCTGAACCATGACGAGCCACAGACTTCGCTAATATAGGAAATTAAAGGCTGAAACAAGCCCTTTCAAATGAGCCGTATGCCAGATTAATCGCATGCACCCTTCGAGCGGGGGTTTTGTTTTTGTCTAGGAGTGGAGGAAGAAAATTAAAACAGAAAGCATCTTAACATACGTACAACCTCGCCCAGGCATAATAAAATGTGCAGTGCTTTTAAAGGTTTGAGGGTAGCTGATCATGAATATGCAGTTAGGGTTTAAAAATTCAAAATGGCGGATCCAATATGGCGGACGATTTTTTCAAAATTTGATTTTATTCGCTTGAAACTTGTTACTCGGGTGTCTTAAGGGTTGCTGATTACGAATATGCAGTTACATTTAAAAAATCCAAAATGGCGAATCCAATGGACGGATGTTAAAATCCTTTCTGTTTTCATTTTCTTCCTCCACCCCTAGACAAAAGCACATCCCTCGCTCTAAGAGCGCATCCGATTAATTTGGCATACGCCGTTTTTAGGGGTTTCAGCCCTTCTTTTCTTAAGAACGTGACGTGATGAGAAGTTTTTGAACCCAGATTCGTGTTCAGCACCAAAAATTAATTCGGAAACACTAGGTGCTATCTTATTCGCATAAAAAAAATTAAAATTTGCAGGGCAGATTAATCATACCCATTTCTTCAAAATTAGATTTTATATAATTCACGCAGTTATTGCTCAAAAACCTATTCAGAATGTTAGAAAAGTTTGCTCGAAAGTCCATAAGTTCATCTTCAGTAATGAAGTTATCTTATTCTCCACGTTTGCTAGAGCATTTTCAACTATTTTACTTTTGTTTTCAGGTTCAACACAGAACTTATTACCTAAGCTAAAAAAGTAACTGACATTCTTAAGAATGGTTTTCTTCAATGAAAAAATTTTGGGTGAGCTGCTCGCCCACGTGATAGAGCTGCAACACCAAATGCGTCGAGCGCTGCTCACCCGCAGCTTGGTGCGGATTCTCTCTCTTGTTGGGCACGCTGTGTGCCCACATTGGAAAAGCTGTAGGCCCAACAGTGGAATGTTTTTCGATTCCTCGCAGAAGCCCCTCCAATCTTCCCGCTTATACTTCCTTATATTTTTATTGTATTCAGACTGGACCGTCTTATAGATTTCCCAGTCCAAAGACAATTTACTTCTATTTGCCCTATTGCAAAACATTCTTGTCTTTTTACGGAGTCTCTCTAGGTGGGTATTCCACCACTCTGCTCCCTTCCTAGAATTAGTTGTTCTTGTAAGGCAATTGTTCTCATATGATGTAGTCAGAGCCCATCGCAGAAAATCCGCGGCGTGCTCCAACTCATCAATGGTACCACAGCTTGTGGGAAATTCCGCAAACCTCCCTTTCATTTCCTCTTTATACGAGTCCCAAAGTTTATTTCTGGGGTCAATCGAAAGACGATATATTTGTGGTCCGAGAGGGACACTTTATTGGATACTCTCCAGTCCACTACCCTGCTCCTCAGTGCACCAGAAAATAGAGTCAAATCGAGAACCTCACTCCTGTTTTTAGTCTGGAATGTGGGAGCATCACCTTGTATCAGAATCTCCAGCTCTGTGCCTGCTATATATTCAATCAAACCTCTCCCTCTGTCGTTGATGTTTGTGCTTCCCCACACCGTGTGGTGAGAGCTTGCATCACAGCCCAACAGCAGAGGGATTTTATTCTCCTGACAGTGCCGAATTAGAGCCGCCGCCTCTCTGGGAGGCGGAGGTCCTCAGGCATCGCCAGGGAAATAGGAAAAGGCAATAAACACCTCTAGCCTTTCTCTACTACTGCCCCTTAGTCTTGCCTTGATAACGGTTATATCTCTAGAGCAGAATGTAGGCACCAAGATCGCATCCATACCCTTGACGGCTATGCATGCCGATGGCGTTTTTCCGAACGGCCCTAAATATATATATATATGGAGCCACACCCTGACAACTCACAAATCCTTTCCCGCTATAACTGGAGTTCTTGGATTAGGGCGAGCCCTGTCTGCACCACATACATGCGTCTGGCTAGAACCGCCGAGGCGCCTTTGCTGTGGTGCAAATTAATCTGCATCATGGAGATTCCCATCTCAGCCATTTACAGGCTAATTCGGGGCACCTCCGTGTACTTCTGGTCCCCTGCGGAGCCCAGTTGGGTCACTCGGAAGGTAACCTCACTCGCCCCTAAACAGGGGCGGTAATCAAAAGCCGCAAGGGCTCTAATTGAGGATTCAAGAAGACCGACTACTAGAATCCAGCCTGTCCCCTTCGGCCTGGAACCCTGCCTTTCGGAATAGACTTTTCACGAATCAGTTCACAGAGACGGACTCTGAAAACTCAGGCGCCCCAGAACGACCGTCGGACTCTTGGGGGTACCGGGAATCAGTACGGTCGCTCTGCGACACCTCCGCAGGCACTTCGTCCCTTTGAATTTCAAGTTTAGGCCCTCTTTAAGCCTAAACGTCGGGGCTTCTTCCACAATTTAGTCTCGCGACCAGGGGTCTGCGGTCTCCACAACGATGGCACCCGACCTTTTGAAGATGTCATTGAATCTGGGGGTGCGCCCCTCGTGGGGTAATGTGTCAATCCCTTTAGAGATTTCATCCCTCATCCTGTCCAACTCTTTAAGAGTTAGACAGTTTTCAGTATAACCCGACGCAACGTTTCTCAGGAGCCTTTCTTCCTCTTGCCAATAAGATTAGCCTGAGGAGTTGCTCCAGGTAAGGTTACCGCAGCCACTGCCCCCTTTGTAAAGTCAACTTTTTGTCAAAAAAAAACAACATATTTTGTTGAAAATTAGTTTTTTTTCATCATTTTATTTCAAATACCTTTTCTTTTTGTTGAAAAAGTAAATTTATTTTTTCTATTTTTTTTTTGTTTAAAATTAATTTTTGGTCTCTAGAAATTTTACTATTCCATGTTTTCTTTAAAATGTATATTTTTTAGTTAGAAAATCAACTGTTTTTTTTTATAATTCATGTTTTTTGTTGAAAATCGAACTATTTGTTTAAAAATCCATTTTTTTGCAAATTAATTTGTTTAAATGAATATATAATAAATCAGTTTTATTTTAAAAATTGATCTTTTTCAGCTAAAATTTTATGTACCTATTTAGTTACAAAATTCTTTTTTTTTTGTCTAAAATTCAACTATTTTGTTGAAAATTCTTCTTTTTCTTAATTTAAAATTAATATTTTGAATTGAAAATTTAATCGTTCTATTTTTCGTTAAAAATCCATATTTTTTTTCGTAAAAAAATGGTTTGATTGAAAATTGATGCATTTTGTTAAAGATTCATTTATTTATAATAAATGAATCTTCTTGGATGAAAATTGATCTTTTTAGTTCAATGCAAATTCTTTTCTGTGGTTTAAATTTGACTATTTTGTTGAAATTTTTTTTTTTTTTAAATTCATCCCTTGGGTTGAAAATTCATTTTTTTTATATTTATAATTCTTTTTTTTTTTATTTATAATTCATTTTTTCCAACAAAAAATGCAACTATTCTATTTTTTGTTTAAATTTTATATTTTATATTAAAAAGTCAACTTTTTGTTTAAAAAAATATATATATATTGTTGAAAATTTAACTTTTTTGTTGAAAATTCTTGTTTTTTTGTTGTTAAAAATTAAGTTTTTTATCTGAAAAATGATGGGGAAATTTTGGTGCAAAATGTATCATTTATAAGTTGAAAAATTAACTATTTGGTAAAAAATTCATATATTTTGTTGAAAATTTATCCTTTTGGTTAGAAAATTAATCTTGTCTTATAATTATATACATTTTATTTCAAAAAACTTTTTTTTTAAATAAACTGCTTATATGAATTTTTTTTAAATTAATTTTTCGTATCTGGAATTTCAACTATTCCATTTTTGCTTAAAAATTTTCATCTTCTTTAGTTAGAAAATCAACTAATTCAAGTCTTTTGTTGAAAATTGAGCTATTTTGTTAAAAAACCTTTTTTTTTTGTTGGAATTTAATTTGGTTTAAGTGAAGATATAAATCAGTTTTGTTTTGAAAATTGATCTTTTTCAGCTAAAACTTAATGTACATATTTAGTTACAAAATTCATTTTTTTTGTTGGTCTGTAATTCAACTATTTTGTTGAAAATTCATTTTTTTAAACTGAAAATTAATATTTTAAATTGAAAATTTAATCATTCCATTTTTTATTAAAAATCCATATTTTTCCGTTAAAAAAACAATTATTTGATTGAAAATTGATGCATTTTATTTTTAAAAAATCACTTATTTGTAAAAAAATTAATCCTTTTGGATGAAAATTTATCTTGTTTGTTAAATGAAAAGTCATTTCGATTGTTGAAAATTTGACTATTTTGTTAGAAATTTGTTTGTTTTTGTTTTTGTTGAAAATCCATCCCTTCTGTTGAATTTTTTTTTTTTATATCTAGAATTCACTTTTTTTTCAACAAAAAATGCAACTATTCCTGAAGTTGAAAATTCATTTATTGTCTTGGAGATTGGACAATTTGTTCTTAAATGAATCTTTCTGGTTGAAAACTGAACTATTTTTTTGAAAATTAATTTTTCCTGGTTGAAACTTCATTTTTTCTTGGTTGAAAATTCATTGTCTTAATCGAAAATTTAAGTATTTTATTTTCTGTGAAAACTTATCTTTTTAAGTTGAAAATTCATTTATTGTCTTAAAAATTGGACAATTTGTTTTGAAATGAATCTTTTTGGTTAAAAAATAAACTATTCTCTTGAAAATTAATTTTTTCTCTGTTGGAAAGTTATTTTCTGAATCGAAAATTTATCTATTTCATTTTTGGTGACAACTTATCTTTTTAGGTTGCAAATTCTATTATTGTGTTAAAAATTGGACAAGTTGTATAAAAATGAATCTTTCTAGTTGAAAAATAAACTATTTTGTTGAAAATTCATTTTTTTTTTTGTTAAAAAGTCATTTTTTAATCGAAAATTGAAGTATTTCATTTTTGGTGATCTTTTTGAGTTGAAAATTCATTTATTATTTCAAAAATTTGACAATTTATTTTAAAATTAATCTTTTTGGTTGAACAATAAACTATTTTGTTGAAAATTAATTTTTTCTTGGTTGAAAATTCAATTTTTTAATCGAAAATTTAAGTATTTCATTTTTGGTTAAAACTTATTTTTTTAGGCTGAACATTCATTTATTG
>JAABKJ010075445.1:155819826-156133881 GCA_011634705.1 Andricus grossulariae | reverse complement strand
GACATTCATTTATTGTGGTAAAAACTGGATAATATATTCAAAAAAGAATCTTCTCGGTTGAAAAATAAACTATTTGTTGAAAATTAATTTTTTTAATCGAAAATTTAATTTTTTCATTTTTGGTGAAAACTTATATTTTCAAGTTAAAAATTCATTTATTGTCTTGAAAATTGGACAATTTGTTTTAAAATGAATCTTTTTGGTGAAAAAATAAACTATTTTGTTGAAAATCAATTTTTTCGGTTAAAAATTAATTTTTTCACGGTAGAAAATTCATTTTCCTAATCGAAAATTAAAGTATTTCATTTCTAGTGAAAACTTATTTTTTTAAGTTGAAAATTCATTTATTGTTTCGAAAATTGGACGATTTTTTTTTATGAATCTTTTTGGTTGAGAAATAAACTATTTTGTTGAAAATTAATTTTTTCTTAGTTGAAAATTAATTTTTGGAATCGAAAATTTAACTATTCCATTTTCGGTGAAAACTTATCATTTGAAGTTGAAAATTCATTTATGGTGTTAAAATTTGAAATTTATTTAAAAATGAATCTTTTTGGTTGAAAAATTACTATTTTGTTGAAAATTCATTTTTTCGTGGTTGAAAATTCATTTTTTCTATCGAAAATTTAACTATTTCATTTTTCGTGAAAACTTGTCTTTTCAAGTTGAAAATTCATTTATTTTCTTAAAAATTGGACAATTTATTTAAAAATGAACTTTTTTGGTTGAAACATAAACTATTTTGTTGAAAATTAATTTTTCCTTGGTTGAATATTAATGTTTTTAAACGAAAATTTAACTATTTCATTTTTGGTGAAAACTTATCTTTTCAAGTTGAAAATTCATTAATTGTCTTTAAAATTCGACAATTACTTTCAAAATGAATCTTTTTGGTTGAAAAATTAACTATTTTGTTGAAAATTAATTTTTTCTCGGTTGAAGATTAATTTTTTTAATCGAAAATTTAACTATTTCATTTTTGGGTTAAAAGTTCAACTCAATTCGTTAAAATTTAATTTTCTTTGGTTGAAGACTCCTCATTTTAATTGAAAAGTCATCTCTTTGGTTGAAAAATGAGCTATATTTTTTGAAAATTTGTTTCTTTTTTGGTTGAAAATTAATTTTTTTAAACTGAGAATTTAACTTTGTTTTAAAATGTACCTATTTTTTGTAAATCAGTTTTTTTTTGGTTAAAAATTATTATGTTTTTAACTGAAAATGTAACTATTCTAATTAGATATTCCATCATTTTAGTTGGAAATTCATCTTTTTGGTTGAACATTAATTTTTTGAACTGAAAATTGAACTATTCACTTTTTGATTGACAATTTCTTTTTTTAGTAAAAAATTAATGTATATTGTTGAAAATTGGTCTTTTTGATAGAAATTAATCTTCTTGGTTCAAAATTCATTTTTTCTGTTGAAAATGTAACTATTATAGTTAAGGATTCATCATTATAGTTGAAAATTCATCAGTTTGGTTGAAATTTTTTTTTTTCAAAGAAAAATTAACAATTTCATTTTTGATTGAAAATTGATCTTTTGTATTTCAAAATTAATCTTTTGGGTTAAAAATAACTATTCCAGTTGAAGATTCATTAATCGAGTTGAAAATTCATAACTTTGTTTTAAAATGTACCTATTTTTTGCAAATTAGTTTTTTTCTTTGAAAATTATTATTTTTTTAACTGAAAATTTAACTATTCATTTTTTTATTGACAATTTATCTTTTGTAGTTGAAGATTAATGTGTATTGTTGAAAATTGGTATTTTTTAGAAAAATTAATCGTTTCGGTTGAAAATTAAACTTTTCTAGTTGAAGATTCATCACTATAGTTGAAAATTCATCAGTTTGGTTGAATTTTTTTTTCAACTGAAAAGTTACCTATTCCATTTTTGATTGAAAATTCATTTTTTTGTAGTTCAAAATTCATCTTTTTGTTTAAAAATTCAATTATCCTAGTAAGAGATTCATCTTTTTTTTTGAAAATTAATCTTTTTGATAAAAAATAACTATTCCAGTTGAAGATTCATCATTCTAGTTGAAAATTCATAACTTTGTTTTAAAATGTATCTATTTTTTGCAAATTAGTTGTTTTTTTTGAAAATTATTATGTTTTTAACTGAAAATGTAACTATTCTAATTAAATATTCCATCATTTTATTTGAAAATTCATCACTTTGGTTGAACACTAATTTTTTGAACTGAAAATTTTTGATTAAAAATGCAACTATTCCAGTTGAAGATTCATCATTCTAGTTGAAAATTCATAACGTTGTTTACAAATGTGCCAATTTTTCCCAAATTAGTTTTTTTTTTGTTAAAAATTATTATGTTTTTAACTGAAAATGTAACTATTCTAATTAAATATTCCATCATTTTAGTTGAAAATTCATCTCTTTGGTTGAACAATAATTGAACATTAATTTTTTGATCTTCTTGGTTCGAAATCCATCTTTTTGGTTGATAGTTAAACTTTTCTATTTAAAGATTCATCATTATACTTGAAAATTCATCGGTTTGGTTGAAATTTTCTTTTTAACGGAAAAGTTAACTATTGCTTTTGTTATTGAAAATTTATTTTTTTATTTTAAAATTCATATTTTTGTTTAAAAATTCAATTATCCTAGTTAGAAATTCATAATTTTGTTAAAAATTCATCTTTTTGATTAAAATTCAACTATTGCAAAATTTTTCCTCCGAAAAATTACTGTCGAAATTTTTAATGATATTGTTGTAATTGAAGCTGATAGTGCTTTTGACATTTTGGGGAAAACATTTTTCTTCAGAAAATTTTTTCTCAGAAAATTTACCATAGAAATTTTCAATGTTATTGTCGTTATTGAAGCCGATAGCGCTTTTTACATTTTTGGGAGTGCATTTTTTTTTCAGAAAATTTTCCCTCAGAAAATTTTCTTTAGACATTTTTAATGTTATTGTTGTTATTGAAGCCGATAGTGCTTTTGACTTTTTTGGAAAAAAAATTTTTCTTCAGAAAATTTACTATCGAATTTTTTAGTGATATTGTTTTTATTGAAGCCGATAGTGCTTTTGAAATTCTTGACAAAAAATTTTTTTGCAGAAAATTTTTCCTCAGAAAATTTACTATCGAAATTTTGAATGTGATTGTGGTTATTGGAGCCGACAGCGCTTTTCAAATTTTTGGAAAAAAATTTTTTCTTCAGAAAATTTTTCCGAACAAAATTTACTATCGAAATTTTGAATGTCATTGTTTTTATAGAAGCCGATAGTGCTTTTTACATTTTTAGGAAAAAAAATTTCGTTCAGAAAGTTTTTCCTCACAAAATTTGCTATCTAAATTTTGAATGTTATTGTTGTTATTGAAGCCGATAGTGCTTTTGACATTTTTGGGAATAAATTTTCTCTTCAGAAAATTTTTCCTTAGAAAATTTAAGATCGAATTTTTCAATGCTAATGTTGTTATTGAAGACGATAGTGCTTTTGACATTTTTGGAATAAATTTTTTCCTCAGAAAAATTATTGTGGAATTTTTTAAGTCCATTGAAGCCGATAGAGCTTTTGACATTTATGGGAAAAAATTTTTCTTCAGAAAATTTTTCCTCAGAATATGTACCATCGAAATTTTCAATGTTATTGTTGAAATTGAAGCTGATAGCGCTTTTTACATTTTTGGGAAAATATTTATACTTCAGAAAATTTTTCCTCAGAAAATTTACTATCCAAATTTTGAATGTTATTGTTGTTATTGAAGCCGATAGTGCTTTTGACAGTCTTGGGAAAAAATTTTCTCTTCAGAAAATTTTTCCTTAGAACATTTACTATCGAATTTTTTACTGTTATTGTTGTTATTGAAGCCGATAGTGCTTTTGACATTTTTGGGAAGAAATTTTTTCTTCAGAAAAATTTTCCTTCGAAAAATTGCTGTCGAAATTTTTAATGTTATTGTTGTAATTGAAGCCGATAGTGCTTTTGACATTGTTGGGAAAAAATTTTTTCTTCAGAAAATTTTTCCTCAGAAAATTTAGAACCTAAATTTTGAATGTTATTGTTGTTATTGAAGCCGATAGTGCTTTTGACATTTTTGGGAAAAAATTTGTACTTCAGAAAATTTTTCCTCAGAAAATTTACTATCAAAACTTTCAATGTTATTGTTTTTATTGGAGCCGATAGTGCTTTTGACATTTTTGGGAAAATAATTTTTCTTCAGTAGACTTTTCCTCAGAAAATTTACTATCGAAATTTTGAATGTTATTGTTTTTATGGAAGCCGATAGAGCTTTTGACATTTTGGGGAAAAAAATTTTTTCTTCAGAAAATTTTTCCTCCGAAAAATTACTGTCGAAATTTTTAATAATATTGTTGTAATTGAAGCTGATAGTGCTTTTGACATTTTGGGGAAAACATTTTTCTTCACTATCAACCAGGTATATAAATTTATAACTAAAAAAGATGACCTTTGAACCAAAATTGGAATAGTGAAATTTTTAGTTAAAAACAGTGATTTTAAACCAAAAATGAAACGAATTTCTAACAAAATAATTCAATTTTCATCCAAAGAGATGAATTTTTAGTCAAAAAGAGAAATTTCTTACAAAAAATTTAATTTTTAACAAAGAAGTTACTTTTCAACCAACTAGTTTAATTTTCTACAAAATTTTTTAATTTTCAGGGTGAAGAGATGAATTTTCTACAATGAAATCGAATTTTGAACCAGAAAATATGAATTTTAAAAGAAAAAGCAGTTAAATTTAAAAAAATAATCGAAGTTTTAAGAAAAGACGTGGATTTTCAAAAATAAAACATCAACTTTTCAAACAAAATTTTCAATTTTCAACCGAGAATGGAATAATTAATTTTTCGTATGAAAAAATTAATTTTCAACAAAGAAAAAGAATTTTTAACAAAATATTTGAACGCTAAACCAAAATAGATTAATTTCAAAAAAAAGGTTGAATTTTTCATCAAATAGATGAATTTTGAACAAAATATTTAAATTTTGAGCTAAAAAAAACATAAATCGATAACTAAGTAGTTAAATTAATAACTACAAAAGATAAATTTTCATCCAAGATGGAACAGTTGAATTTTCAGTTAAAAAAAGTAATTTTCAACCAAAAATGAAACGAATTTGAAAAAATAATAATTCGATTTTCAAAAAAGAGATGAATTTTCCATCAAAGAAATTAATTTTTCACAAAGTAGTTAAACTTGCAATCAAGTAGTTGAATTTTTGACCAAAAAATATGTCTTTAACAAAATGTTTGGATTTTCAAAAAAAAAAAAAAATTAAAGTTTCAACCGCATAGTAGAATTTTTAACCGAACGAGGTAGAAGAACGAACTTTTAACAAAAAATAGTTGCATTCTCTTATTGGGTTCTCTTAATTGAGTTCGCATTTAAGCGGAAAAAAGCGAGAAAAAGGAGAAAAGGAACAAGTTTCTTGAAAATAGGACAAAAAGAAAGAACTCTTTTTAAAAAAGAGGAAAAGAGGGAAATAATGGAAATTACTTGCAATCATTCAAAATGTCCTAAAATATTTAAAATCATTTAAAATCCTATTAATTTATTGAAATCTATTGAAAATTCCTTGGAATCTTTGAAAATACACTAAAATGTTTGAAATCTTTTTAATTGATTGAAATCTATTGAAAATTACTTCAAATCTTTAACAATACGCTAAAACATTTCAAATCCTCTCAATTTTTTGAAATCGATTGAATATTCCTTGGAATCGTTGAAAATACCCTAAAATATTTTAAATCCTTTCAATTTTTTAAAATCGATTGAATATTCCTTGGGATATTTTAAATACTATGAAATAATTTTTTGAAATCGATTGAAAATTCCTTGAAATCATTAAAAATACCCTAAAATATTTCAAATCCACCGAAATCTTTCTAATTTACTAAAATCTATTGGAAATTCTTGTTGAATGTTTGAAAATACCCTAAAATATTTGAAACATTTTCAATTAATTGGAATCGATGAAAAATTCCCTGTAATCCTTGAAAATACCCTAAAATATTTGAAATCCTTTCAGTTTTTTTTTAAATCTATTTAAAATTCCTTCAAATCTTTAAAAATACGCTCTTTTAATTTTTTGAAATCGATTGAAAATTAAGCAAGATGAATCTTCAATCAAGAAAATCAATATCTACTAAAAAAGACCAATTTTCAAGCAAAAATATAAATTTTCAACTATAATTATGAATATTTAAATGAATTACTTGAATTTTCAAATAAGAAGATGAATTTTCTACCAAAAAATACCATTTTTCAACAAACTACATGAGTTTTCAACGAAATAGTTGAATTTTCAACTAAAAAGGATGAATTTTCAACCAAATAGATTAATTCTGTTTAAAAAAATCAATTTCAACAAAAAATGCAATAGTTACATTTTCAATTAATGAAATAATTTTTCAACCAAACTGATGAATTTTCAACCAAAAATAGGAATTTTCAACTAAAATGATGAAAATTTAACTGGAATAATTGAATTTTCTACCAAAAAAGATAAATTTTCAACAAAAAAAGAAGATTTTTGAACAAAATACATTAATTTTCAAAGAAATAGTTGAATTTTTAACTAAAAATGATTAGCTTTCAACCCCAAATGGAATAGTTAAGTTTTCAATTAGAAAACTTAAAAAAAAACAAAGCACATGAATTTTCAACGAAAAATATTTGGATTTTCAACTAAAAACGATCATTTTTCAACCAAATAGTTACACGCAGAATGCGAAAAAATCAATTTTCAATAAAAGAGTAGAATAATTAAATTTTCTGTTAAAAAAATTAATTTTCAACAAAACAAGATGAATCTTCAATCAAGAAATTTAATTTTTTACTACAAAAATATCAATTTTCAAGCAAAAATGTGAATTTTCAACTAAATCTATGAATATTTATCTGGAATACTTGAATTTTCAACCAAGAAGATGAATTTTATACCAAAAAAGATAGTTGAATTTTCAACTAGAAAGGATGAATTTTCAACCAAATAGTTGAATTTTGTACTAAAAAAGATCAATTTTCAACAAAAAATGGAATAGTTAGATTTTCAGTTAAAAAAATTAATTTTCAATAAAAACGAGTTTTCAACAAAATAGTTAAATTTTCAACTAAAATGATTAAGCTTCTACTGAAATTGTTGAATTTTCAACACAAATGAAGAATTTTCTACCAAAATGATTTCAAGTAAAAAAGATAAATTGTTCACCAAAAAATTGAATATTTAAATTTTCAGTTTAAAAAATCAATGCTCAACCAAAGAGATGATTTTCAAAAAATTACATTTTCAAACAAAGTGATGAATTTTCAACTAAAATAATGAATCTTCAACTGGAGTACTTGAATTTCAACCAAGAAGATGAATTCTCAAACAAGAAGATTAATTTTCAAACTAAAAGATTAATTTTCTGCTAAAAAGACGATTTTTCAACAAACCCAATAAATTTTCGACAAAATAGTTGACTTTTTGACTAAAAAAAAACGGGTTTTCAACCAAATAGTTGGAATTTAAACTTAAAACTTTTAACCATACTGATGAATTTTCAACTGAAATCGTTGAATTTTAAACCAGAAAATGAATCTTCAACTAAAATGATGAACCTTTATCTAGAATATTTGAATTTTCAACCAGAAAGATTAATTTATACCAAAAAATATGAATTTTAGACACAATACATGAACTTTCAATAAAAAAGATAAATTATCAACCAAAAATTGACAGGTTAAATTTTCAGTTGAAAAAAATAATGTTGAATAAAAGAGATGAATTTTTAACTAAGATGATGGAATATTCTTCATAATTGTTCAACCATACTTTAATTCTATAATTTTCTTCAATTCTCTGAATTCCTTAAACTCTCTGAATTTCTTAAATTCTCTGAATTTCTTAAATTCTCTGAATTTCTCAAATTTTCTTAATTCTTCGAATTATCTGAATTCTCTGAATTCCTTGAATTATTTGAATTCCCTGCATTCTCTCAATTGCCTGAAGCCCCTGAATTATTTGTATTCCCTGAAAGTTGAATTCCCTAAATTCGTTGAACTTTCCCGAATTTCTTGAATTCTCTGAATGAATTGATTTATCTGAATTACTTGAACTACTTGAATTCTCTGAATTCTCTGAATTATATGAATTCTCTGAATTCCTTAAATTATCTGAATTACTTGAAATCTCTGAATTCCCGGAATAATTAAATTCCCTGAATTATTTGAATTCCCTGAATTATTTGAATTCCCTGAATTATTTGAATTCCCTGAATTCTCTGAATTACATGAATTCTCTGAAGCACTTTACTTCTCTGAATTACTTGAATTCTCTGAATTATTTGAATTCCCTGAATCATTTGAATTCCCTGAATTCTCTGAATTACATGAATTCTCTGAAGTACTTTACTTCTCTGAATTACTTGAATTCTCTGAATCACTTGAATTCTCTGTATTACTTGAATTCTCTGAATTACTTGAATTGTCTTAATTCCCTAAGATCTCTGAATCCCTTGCATTCTCTTAAATTCTCTGAATTTCTTCAATTTCTGCAATTCCTTGAATTCTCTGAATTAGTGTGTTATCTGAATTACTCAAATGCTCTGAATTTTTCGAATTACTTGAATTCTCTGAATTCGTTGATTTCCCTGAATTCTTTGAATTACTTGAATTCTCTGAATTCCTTAAATTGTCTGCATTACTTGAATCATCTAAATTACATGAATTCTCTGAATTCCTTAAATTGTCTGAATTACTTGAATTCTCGGATTTCCTGGAATAATTGAATTCCCTGAATTATTTGAAATCCTTGAATTCTCTGAATTACATGAATTCTCGGAATCGCTAGAATTCTCTTAATTACTTGAATTCTCTGAATTACTTGAATTGTATTTATTAATTGAATTCTCTGAATTAATTGAATTCTCTGAATTACTCGAATGCCGCGATTCCTTGAAATTTTTGAATTATTTGAATTATCTGAATTTCTTGAATTTTCTCAATTCCTTGAATTCTCTGAACTTCTTGAATTATCTGAATTCCCTGAATTATTTAAATTCCCTGAATTCTCTCAATTGACTAAAGTCCCTGAAATATTTGTATTACCTGAAGGTTGAATTCTCTAAATTCCTTAAAATCTCTGAATTCCTTCAATTCTCTGAAATTCTCTAAATTTCTTAAATTTTCACAATTTCGTGCATTCTCTGAATTAATGAGTTATCTGAATTACTTAAGTGCTCTGAATTTCCTGAATTCATCGAATTCTCTGAATTAATTAAATTGTTTAAATTCCTTGAATAATTAAATTCTCTCAATTCTCTGAATTACTTTAATTCTCTAATTTTCTTAAATTCTCTGAATTTCTCAAATTTTCTGAATAATTTGAATTCTCTGAATTCCCTGAATTTTCTCAATTGCCTGAAGTCTTTGAATTTTCTCAATTCCTTGAATTCTCTGGATTTACTCCATTCCTTGAATTCTCTCAATTTCTTGAATTTTCTCAATTCCTTGAATTCTTTGAAATAATGAATTCTCTAGTAATTGATAGAATATTCACCTGGAATAGTTACATTTTCAGTTTTAAAAAATTACTTTTCAGCCAAAGAAAAGCCGAAATTTCGCCAAATAGGTCATTTTTCGACGAAAGAAATTAATTTTCAATTAAAATTAAGAATTTTCAACGATAAAAAGTTCATTTTTAACAAATGAGTTACTTTCAACCCACTATTCAAATTTAAAATAAAAAAATTCTAAACGAAAAATGTAGTAATTGATATTTTAACAAAAAGAATTCAAATTTTTAATCAAAAACAGTTAAATTCAACCAAAAAATATGATTATCCAAGAAGAATTGAATTTTTTATTGACAAAGATTTTCCAGTCAAGAGATAGAAAAACAATTTGCAGAGAAGCTGTTTGCAATGGAATAATTTTCACACAATAACTTTTAATTTTGCCCGGAAAATGCCCAAAAAAATTCAAAATAGCAGTTTTCTATCAAATTCATGCTAAAGACGGTATTTTTTGAAATCTTTTTCAATGTAAATTATTTTTAATCGATAAGTGATAAGTTTTGAAGTACATTTCAAATAATTTTGATTCTTTAAACAATTATTATTTGTTTAAATCATGTTTTTCGCCTGTAAATCATGAAAATTTATTATCTTTTGGAATAAATTATACAAATTTGATGAATGACAAGAGTAGTAGTTCTTTTTCAACATATTTTGTAATTATTTAAACGATCTTAATTTGTTCAAACAACGTTTTCTTCCAAAAATCGTACAAAGTTATTATTTTCTGGAAATAATTACACAATTAAAGAATGTTAAGAGCAATATAGCTTTAATGAAATTGGTGATTATTTGAACAATTTTTATTTGTTTAAATAATTTTTTCCTCTTTGAAGCGAAAAAAGTTATTATTTTCTGGAATTAATGACAAAATTAACGGATGTTGAGAATGATATTTTTTCTAAAGGATGTTCAGCAATTTTTTTAACAATTTTAATTTGTTTGAACAATGTTTTCTCTGTAAATCTTGAATTTTATTTTATTATTAATAACTGCATTATTATCATTATTATCATAAACATATTATTATATATATTATATTTATTCTTTATTTTTGTTAATATTCATTTCTCTGTAAATCTTGAAATGTAATTCTTTTTTTCAATTAATTAAACAATTAACGAATGTTAAAACTAATATTTTGAGCAAACAAATATTATTCCTAAAATTCATTAATTGTGTCATTAGTTGCTGAGAAGAATAAAGTTTCACGATATACAGAAAAAAAAATGTTTAAACAAATTAAAATTATTTTGAAAATTGCTTAATATCCTGTAGAAAACAAATTACTCTTAAATTTCTTTAGTTGCGTCATTACTTTTAACGATTTTATGTGGAAAAAAATTTGTAAACGAATAATAATTGTTTAAAAAACTTAAAATTGTTAAAAATATAATTTAAAACTCGTCATTTATTGATTAAAGGTAATTCATGTTGAATAATTTTTTTAAAATACCGTCTTTAGCATGAATTTGATAGAAAACTGCCATTTTACATTTTTTGGGCCATTTTCCGGGCGCAAATAAAAAGGTTTGGCTGTGTCAAAATTAAAAGTTATTGGGTGGAAATTATTCCTTAAATACTCCTTAAGAGGTGACAATACTTTGATTCACAAAAAATTTATAACAAGTACTTCTTTTTTCCATTTTTTTGAAAATCGAGCTTTGAGTTTCTGCCCGGGGCTACGAAACCCTAAAAATGGAGAATGTGTATGTACAGAAGTTATTGCTTTCTCATAGGGTGGTCCAAAAATGCATTGCAAATTTTTTTTTCACCCTAGAGGGCATTCCCCCCCCCTTCCGAAAAAAGTTTCCATTTCCGGAGAAAAAAATCCATAATTTTTTTTTTTTTTTGAAATTCAAACATTAACACGTGCCAAATTATTCAGGGATTAAAGGGGTGTACCTATGAAGTTAAACCATAACAATAACTTATTTTTAACCCCCCCCCACACACACACAGCGCCCCAAATATGACCCAAAAATAAAAAACTACAGTTTTACGTAATATTGTTACTTTTTAGCAACTTCCGTTGTCTTTTTAATGCAAATGATCACTAAGGGACAATTAAAATATTTCCCATGACTCTTTAAACAATTTTTAATTGTTTAAAAAATGTAACTTCTTTAAACAATTATTTATTCCCCAAAAATATAAAAAATAGTCGTATTTTCTGATTGAAATGTAATAGTTTGTCATTGTTTAGAGAAGTAAATTTTTCAAAAAACTTTATGTAATCATTTAAACAATGGCTTATTGTATATTCTCAAAATTTCTAAAAATTGTCCCAGAGATGTCCAGTTTTTTTTTAAATTGGTATCCTGAGCTACTTTTTGTTGAATAATTATATAATTTTGATACATTTCTTTTAATTTTTAATGAATTTATATTTGTTTAAACAATGTTGATTTGCTTCAGCAGCTTTTTTCGATAACTTTAAAAATATTTAATTAAATAAAATACACATAATTATTTTTCTCACTATTTAGTGTGTAGAAAGAATATATTAACCATTTTTTAGTCGTTTAAACAAATGTAATTCGTTTAAACACTTACTTTTCCAAAAATACTTTCAAAATCGTATTTTCTGAATTAAACATAATATTGAATGATTTCGAGGAGTAATACATTCTGCTAAGAACTTTATGTTATTGTTGATACAATTAATTATTGTTTTTTTTTCTTCAAATTTCGTTCAAATTGAGTATGGATGGTTTACATCTTTTTGGCGCATTATTAAATGAATCATGAAAGTCATAATGAAATTTAAATTATAAAAGTGTATTTACTATTGCTTTCTTCATATTTTTACAATCTTTATCATAATTATATTATAAAAAAAAAGCACATTCACTAATGCAAATTATGATTCAAGTTTTAACGGATTGCTTTTTTATATTTTCGTACTCGTTATAAATATTAAAACGTGTCGCTGATTTTCGTTATAGCTTTATATGATTATTTATAAGACTGTTTTCAAGTTATTTCTGTAATTCACACATACAGCTTAAACTTTTTTCAAATTTGCTGCTCGAAGACCTATTAAAAATGGAGGTTATTGTACGAATCCCTACGAATCATTTGATTGGTTCACCAAAAAGAGTACTTACTAAAAGTAGTAAAAAATTATAGAAAACAGTTTCCAGATATCAGAGAGAAAACATTGTCTTCGGCCAAAACATAATATTTTGTGGTCAACGTTGTAATTATACTGCATATGAAATGGATTCAGATTATATTTCATAAATTTAAAGCTTTTTCGGGTTTCAAAATGTGTACAAAACTACGAAACTTGCTGACGTTTCGTCAACATTGCAGTTCACTTCTTCAGGGCTGACCTGAAACTGAAGTTTCAGGTTACGTTGTTCTTGTATATTTCGTTGCTAAATTATTTTCACATAACAAAATAGTTTCATTTTTAAGAAAATATATTAATATTCAACAGAGTCCTAGAACTTTCGACCAAGTGCTTGCATTTTGTAGCAAATAGTATAGTAACATTTTCAGTCCAAGGAATGAATTTTCTGCACAAAAATACGAATTTTTAAATATGTATATAAATCTTTTCTACTAAAAATGATAAATTTGTCAACAAAAATAAAATAGATAAATTTTCATTCGAATAAGTTTATTCTAAACCGAAAAGGAAATGAATTTTCAACAAAATATTTAAATTGTAAGCCAAATAGATTCATTTCCAACAAAAAAGTTCATTTTCAGTCCAAACATTTTCGAACAAAGGAATGCATTTTCTAAACAAAAATGCGAATTTTTAAACTATACAAAAAAAAAAATACTCTTCAACTCATATGACGGATCTTCAACTAAAATAGTTAAATTTTGAAGCAAAAAATTGATTTTCAAAAGAAAAAGAGTTGTTGACAAAAAATATACATTTTCAACCAAAGAGGTGAACCTCAAACATGTATGATGAATCTTTGCCATAAATTATTTAATCTGCAGTAAAAAGAAGTAATTAAAAAAAATCGAATTTTTAAAACGAAATAGCTACTTTTTCAACCAAAGAGAACAGTTTTATACTAAAATGGTGAATTTTCAACAAAGAAGTTTAACTTTTAACCAAAGAAAATATTTTCTCGAAAAAATATCATGGTTGATATTTTAACCGAAAAAGTTTGTATACGAAATCTCAAACAGTTGAATTCATGCAGGAAAGTCGTGCTAATCATTAAAAATTGCATAAGCCTGATGATAAACGGAATCAAACAAATTTTAAACTAAATCAAGGTCTTATGATGTAAAATATAACACGTGCTTTTATTCTTTGCAATGTTATTATTAGATAATTGTCACGCTCTTTCCAAATCTACGTAAAAAGTAAAATAGTTGGTGAAAAAATGAGAAAAATAATTATTAGAATGTATTGTCTAATATATTATTATGTTTGAAAAAAAGAACAATTTGTAGTACCACATATCAAAGATATAATAAATATATATGAATCCAACTTGTACAAAATTTGAGTGAAAATATTGAAATTAAACAAATAAACAAAAAAAAACCTACAAGCACATGGAGGGGGATCTCAAATGACAGTCTCTTTGAAACCTTTTTCTATTATTTCAAGTACTACGGCTTGAAATGGGACTTTATTCAGCCCCTTTAACGAGACTAAGGCTACCAAATATGCTCGGTCCGAAAAAGGCCATGAGAAGAAAAAGTATGGCACTACTGCCAGAAAGGGGAAACAACCTCTAAACCAGGAACCCCTAAACGGTATCGGTCTGACGGCAGTACTACTCAACAAGGCGGGAAAGCTAAGAAAGACAGGATCGTTGAACCAGGCGTCTTATAGACTCACGCCCTTCAAAGCCATCTGAAATTGGCATTTGTATCTGAGGGATTGCTGCAAGAGAAGCTTAAGTCTTAAAATGCAGGCTGTATTGAGGCAAACATCAAACTTAAGATCGCTGAAGTACTTCCTACCCTGTACTTCCTTGAAAGGTTGGCAGCCCAGAAACCCAAGCTGAAATTAGAGGATAGGGCCATCATCGATGCGAACAAAGACGCCAGGATAGCCTAGTTAATCCTGAGTGCGAACGCTTTAGTGGTCCAAAGCGTACAAGTGTATGGAAAACGCCGACTTCAGTAGATTTTACTGGAGGCTATGTAAGATGCATAGAAAATCAGTAGATTTGCCTGAAGTTCTCGTAAAATATACTGAAAACGCATGTTGTCTGAATTTGTAATAATCGTCATGTAAATGATACGGATCCTTTTCCTGCGTGCAAGTTTCAGAGAATTGTGTGCAAATTGAACGATTTTTGACGGCATAGTGGAACCACCATACGAATTTGTAACTTTTGACATCAAGTTCGAAAGCTTTGGCTCCAAAAACCCCCCGTGTACAAAGTTTTATGTAGCTGCGACGAGAAATCTAATTTTTGCCACTTTTATTGGATTTCTGTACATTGTGCGGTGGCTAGCAGTGCTCGAGTTGGATGTATTGGTTTTATAAATATTCATCTCGTTGGATGCAGTACTATTCGAAAAACTATTTTTGAGTGGCTTTTGAATCTACGGGAAAAAATGCCTACGAGAAATTTTTGACACGCACTCCATTTTTCACTACAGCTCTGCTGAAAGTTGAGTAGCTGAATAGAGGTCATAAATCTTGACCGAATAAAATTTTTTGTTTTAGAAATGTTACTAATTGAATTTGAAAGAGACTCACATCGCCTAAATGTCAACATTAATCTTTTTAAATTAGAAAACTTATGAAACCTCATCCCTGAACATTGAACTCGAGAATAATTAGAAAAAATTAATGTTAAAACTTAGGCGATGTGACTCTCTTTGAAATTTAATCAGTAACATTTATAAAAAAAATGTATTCAATTCGGTCAAGATTTGTGACCTCTAGGTGATTTTGAACAAAACTAGTGCTCTATTCCCAGTTTGAGTCAGTCCGTCTACTCGCAATGAACCGAGAACGCACGACCCTAGCGGACGTGCCAGCAGTGTAATTAGAAAATGGTTAATTCCCATTAGGAATAGCCAAGCTAACTAGATGCGAGGTTGGGCGAAGAAACTCAATATGTGCAGTTTTTTTATGGAAAACTCGAACTGCCCCATCTTGACCTAAAATACACTTAGTATCTCGAGCAAACTGCTACTCAGAGAAGGGTAGATTGACATTCCTTAAGAGTTCAAGATCCCAATCTTAAGATAAGGGCAATGCAGAAACCACTTGGTTCGCTGTTGAAAGAAACCGTTGGAAAATTTTTTAGAGCTTTTTGACATAAAAAATGTCCAGGAGTGAGCGCCTTGCAGCTTTCCGGGTCATCATTGGCAGGCACAAGGTGGCGGGAGTTCAAACAACTTTCAGTTTGACGCAGCAGCGTATCATATTCTTCAAAAGTAGGTGCAGCATTCGACAACAGTTTACGTAGGTGAAGTTTCACGCTCTTAACTCCCGCCTCCCACAACAGGTCAAAGTGTGTAGCAATAGGAGGTATAAAATGCCCAGTCGTGCCATCTGGGGCCAATGCAAGGCTAAATTATGGTCCTCGTCGATGTATGCATCCATGGGAGTTCCGCTATGCAAAGCAAAACGTCAGGAGTCGGCAACAAAAGATGCAGTAGTATAATAGTGTACTAATTCCAAATGAATCGCTTTTGTAGCGAAACAAACGAACATTGAGAACCAAGCCAACGAACAAGATATGGACCCGCATAATCAGTTTTAGTCTGAGAAAAAGGACGTGAGGGTATGGCTCTCGGAGTTGGAAGATCACCCACAAGTTGAGATACCCTTCCAGGCTAAAGAAAAATATGGTGATGAGGATAAGAGTACCGAAAAGCGAATACATTTTCTTTGTTCATAGAGGGAAACTGAGTATTTTTCAGTAATCAGCTTGCTAATTTGTATTAGCTGTATTTGTATGATGTACATATGTAGATAACATCAAGGAAAAAAATATTTGATCAAATGTTTCGTAACTAAGTTTTATTTTGGTGCTGCACGTGCGATTTAAGTAATTTTTTGTTCTGCATATATTCTATCTTTTAGACAGATGAATCTTCGACTTCAAAATACGAAATTTTCACAAGACAGTTGAATTTTCAATGAAAAAGAATTGACCAAAAAATGGTCGATTTTCCAAAAATAAAAATTAATTATCAAACAGTTACATTTTTAATTAAATAGGTGAACTTCAAAGCGAAAAGGACGAGTTTTTCAGCAAAATATTTCAATCTCTAACCATAAAGTTGAATTTTCAATGTACAAAGATGAATTTTCAACCAAATTATCGAATTTTTAAACAAAAAAAGAATTAACTGCAACCAAAAACACTTGTATTTTCAACTAAATAGTTGAATTTTCAAGACGAACTGACGAATTTAGCAGTTCAATTTTGTATCGAAAAAATTTCTTAACGAAAAAAATTGTGGTTTATATTTTAAAAGAAAAAATGTTTTTATTTTTGACGACAAAAAAAAGCGAATTTAAACAAAGAACATAAATTCTCAACAAAAAATGTATACGTGGATATTTTGACTCAAAAGGTTTTAATTTTAAATTAGAAAAAAAAAAATTTAATTCAAACACAAAACACGATTTTTCAAGGAAATAATTAAATCCTCTACCAAATTCTCTAACAAACAGTTGAATTTTCTACTCCGAAATATGAATTTTCAATCCAAAGGCTAATTTCCAAACCTATAGTGAATTTTTAATTCGAGAAGTATGAAGAACTTTCAACTCAAAAAGATAAATTTTCAACAAAACAGTTTAATTTTCAAACCAAAATTTTTTTTCTACAAAACCAAATTTGTCATCAAATAAATACTTGCATTGTCAACCAAAAAGATGTATCTTCAACTAATGAAATTAATTTTAACAAGAAAGTTTGATTTACGTCCAAGTTGTTGAACTTTCAACCAAGAAGATTAATATTTTATTTTAAAAAATGAATTTTAAACCAAATAGTTTAATTTTCAACTAATCACGATCAATTTTCATCAAAAAATGAAAGAGATAAATTTTCAGCTAAAAAAAAAATATTTTTCCCAAGAAAACGAATGCTTAAAAAGATAGTGAAATATTCAACCAGTGAAATGAATTTTTAACAAATAAGTTTAACTTTGAACAAAGTAATGAAACATCTGCTTCAGTTAGATATTACTACCGCATCCTTAAAAAAATTCATATTTGTTAAAAAAATTTTTTTGTTGAAACAATTTCGTTCTGAAATAAACGTTTGAAATTGATCTTTTTCTGTAAATAGTGCAGTGATTTTTTCTTGCTTAGCGCAACGTTTTATTGTTGAAAAAATTATTTACTTGTTCAAACAACTTTAGAGAATAATTGTAGATTTTTGTGGAAATGCGATAAGAAAGAATTGATTTTTTTCTACATTTTTTAAATGTATCTCTTATTGTTCAACCTTTAAATGTTATACGAATTATTTGATTACCTTATACTTTTTTTCTAACATTTTTTTCACATTGGTCCAGGAAATTTTTTTTCTGAAATGACGTTAAAATATTTTCTGTATAGGAGAATATAACTTTGGTCGATATTGTAGATTTCCATTTTATGTGTAGATTTCTCTTCTCGATGCGTTACCTTCTCCTATGATAATACAGATTTCTATTAAGAATTATTTGTTTTCATCTGAGTTTAAAAATTAAATTGAGAATTTCCGGCTTTTTGTAATTAAAAATACACAAGGAAAAAAGTTGAAAAATCCATGGAATCGAAATTAGAAACAGCAATTTTGAAATTGTAATTCAAACACATAATTTCAATAAATACCAAAATCAGATTTTTTTAATTGGCTCTTTGTATTTCCAATTTCGAATAGAATTTACATTTTTGTCACTGGGACGTTTTAAAGGACCTGAAAAATTTCTTCTTCTATTTAAAAAAGTAATTATTTAAAATACGCAAAAAAATTACTTTTTTGAAAAAAAAAATACTTTTTTGATGTTCACCTATGTACAAAAAAAATCAAACTCAAAAAAATTTAAACCGCTGCAAACAAGAGATTTTTTAAAGATTTTCGAGCGCTGGTAATAAAATATCGATTACAAAATAATTATACTTTTTTAGGATCTTAATAGGCTACTTTTTCGCGTTGTGACTATTTCGAATTCAAAAAATTTTTATTTTCGAACCACCCCATTATTCATATCTCTCATACTAACAGGATATTGCTGGACCATTGCTATGCCATTAAGGGCCGTCCTCAAACTACGTTACCAATTTAAGGGGTGGGGGGAGGCAAAAACTCTTTTCCCCTTTTTTGGAGACCTTATTCTTTTTCCCGTTTTTTTTTAATTCTTCTTTTTCCTCCAGTTTTCCAGACTTTTCCCCTTTTCCCCCTTAATGCGAACTGAATTATAATAGAACCCAATAAGCAAATCCAACTTTTTTTGGGGTAAAAGTTCATTCTTTTTGGTTAAAAACCTACTATAATATTTTTGGTTCCTAATCCATCCAATTTGGTATACAAATTCTACTATTTAATTGAAAATTTACTATTTTGTTAAATATTCGTCTTTTTGGTAGAGGTTAAGAATTAATTATTTTAACTGAAAATTTTACTATTTCATTTTTGGTTTAAATTTATTTTTTAAATAAAATTTTGGCTTCAAAACTATTGGGTTGAAAATTAATGTCTTTTGTGGAAACTTCGTTCTTTTTTTTGTTGTTAAAATTTAGTTTTTTTTTATCTGAAAATTGAACTATTTCATTTTTGGTTAAAAATGAGTCATTTCTAAGTTTAAAATTCAACTCTTATAGAAAATTCACGTATTTTATTGAAAATTCATCGTTTTTGGGTTGAATTCAACTTTTTAAAAATTCGGTTTTTTTTTAAATAAATTTTTCAAACTGAAAATTTAACGATTCTATTTATGGTCGAAAACTTTTTTTTTTTTTTTTTGCTTGAAAGTTATCTTTTTCAGTTGAAAATTCAACTATTTGTATGAATTAACTTTATTGTTGAAAAATTTATCTCTTCAGGTTTAAAAGTCAACTGTATTCTAAAACAAGAATTAATCTTATTTGTTCAAAATTGTCTATTTGGTTTAGTATTCAACAATTTTGGTAAAAAATTCGATGTTTTTTTTCAATTCGACTGATAGAAAATTCTTTTTTTTTTTTTTGAAAATTACTTTTTGAAACTTAAAATATAACTATTTCTTTTTTGTTTGAAAATTTATTTTTCCCCCCCAGAGTTCTGCATGATTTATGGAAGTCCCGTAATTGACAATTCATGTATTTTTTTGAAAATTCTTTTTTTTTTGTAAAGCATTATCTTTCTGGTTTAAAAACACACTATTTGGGTTAAAGTTGATTTATTTTGTGCTTTAATATTTTTCGACTTATCATTCTTTTCAGTTAACATTTTTCTGTTTTCTGGCCATGTATTGTTTTTTTTAACACCTAAGTGTAAAACCACGTGAGTCGGACTCGGGCCACCTCCTCCCCCCATGCAGACCAAAGTGGCCTTTCGTCGAACACCCGACCACCCATATAAAAACCACGTGGTTTCTGGAAGGCCTCTTACGTCGCTTTTCATATCTATTTGTATGAAGCATTGTTTTCATCTGATAGTTTAATTTTTTATTAAATTCTTCCTCGTTTTCATTGTTTAATTGTCGTTTTAAAATGCAGATAATATCTTCCATGTGTGAAAATATTAAAGTTTATCATTTAACTGCTCCATTTTCGGTTAAAAATTGATCTTTTTGGTTTTAAATTCGAATATTTATGCAAAAAAATTCAAAGCGAAAAATTGAAACTAAAAATTAATCGTCTTTTTTGTTAGAAAATTAATCTTTGTAGTTGAAAATTCAAATACTTTGCTTAAAACTTATGTACATATTTTATTCGAAATTCTTCTTCTCTGATGGAAAATTAATCTTCTCGTTTAAAAATTCATCTTTTGGAGTGGAAATTTAAATAGTTAGTTTAAAATTCAACAGTTTTGTTGGAAGTGTATGTTTTTGACTTTGAAATTCAAAATTTTTTATGACTTTCTTGTATTGTTTAAAAGATCCATCTTGGTTGATGAATTCGTGTTTTTGATTTGAAAATAGCGTCTTTAATGGTTTTTTTTTTTTTTTTTTTTTTTTTTTTTTTAAAATTTCTTTTTTAATTTTTTTTTTTTTTTTTTTTTTTTTTTTTTTTTCAAAATAGTAGCAAAAGAACGTCATCGTTTAAAAAAAAGTTTCAAATAGTGTCAATAGTGTGTTGAGACCGAGGCCTGAACTTGTAATTATTGCGAGGCAATAATTTTTAATTCGATGTTTTTTGCAGCAAGACTCATTTCTGATCCAAAAAGTGACTTACAGTGAATATGTGCATGAATAATGTGACTAATGTTCTTTTGGATTTTGAAGCATTCCGAAGAATTCAATTCAAAAACTTCAAAAAATTAAAGTTAAAATTCAAAAACTGGAAATAAATTGAAAAAATTTAACACTCCAAAAAATGTAATTGATTTTATTAAGTTTAAAATGTTTTTGAAAAAACTCAAGGGAATACAAAAGAATTTGATTAAATCTTGAAGAATTTAAAATGAGTTTAAAACACTTCCAAACGAATTAAATACAAACTGAAAACTTAAAAAAATAGCCATTGAACTGAATAGAAGTGTTGACTTAATTTAAAAGAATTCAGATAAATTAACGAAATTCGAAAGGGATAACAAAATAATTTTCATTTAATTAGGAAGAATTCAGGGTCAATTGCCCATAAATTCAAATTAATTGCAAAACATATTTGAAAGTCGATAAAATCTGTGAAAACCTAGAAAATCCCTCACTTCTTGTGAATCAATTCCTTAATGTCCATTAAAATATTATAAAATCCCGTGAAATTGTATGAAATTTTATAATATTTTCTTGAATCCTGGAAAATTTATTAAATCGCCTTTTTGCATTGAAAATTCAACGTTCTTCTACCAAATTCGTCCTTTTGATTAAATTTTTAACTTTTTTGTTAAAAAATTGTATCATTTGGTTAAAAATTCATCTTTGCAGGTTGAAAATTCAACTAGTTATTTGAAAGTTGAACTATTTTGTTGAAAAATTAATCTTTTTGTTTTAAATTCAACTATTTTGTTAAAAATATAATTTTTTGTTTGAAATTTAACTATTTTGTTGAAAATTTAATTATTTTATTTAAAATTTAACTATTTTGTTAATTATTCAATTATCTTTTTAGAAAATTCAAGTATTCCACTATTTGGTTAAAAATTCATCTGTTCAGGTTGAAAATTCAACTATTTATTTGAATGTTGAACTATTTTGTGAAAAATTTATTTATCTTTGTAGATGATTCATCATTTTATTTTAAAATTAACAATTTTGTTGAAAAATTAATTATTTAGTTTAAAATTCAACTATTCGGTTGACATGTCAATTATTTTGTTAAAAATTCAATTATTGTGTCGAAAATCGAATTATTTTATTTAAAATTTATCTAGTTTGTTTAAAATTTCATTATCTTGTTTAAAATTCAACTATTCGGTTATTTGGTTAAAAATCCAACTATTTTGCTGAAAATTTAATTCTTTTATTTAAAATTCAACTATTTCGTTTAAAATTCCATTATCTTGTTTAAAATTCAACTATTCAAATATTTGGTTCAAAATTCAACTATTTATTTTAAAGTTGAACTATTTTGTTAAAAATTTAATTATCTTATTTAAAATTCAAATATTTTGTTTAAAATTTAATTATCTTGTTTAAAATTCAACTATTCGACTATTTGGTTAAAATTTCATCTGTTCAGGTTGAAAATTCAACTATTTATTTGAAAGTTGAACTATTTTGTGAAAAATTTATTTAGCTCAATTATTTCAATTATTTTGTCAATTGTCAATTATTTTGTTCAAAATTCAATTATTTTGTCGAAAATCGAATTATTTTATTTAAAATTCATCTAGTTTGTTTAAAATTACATTATCCTGTTTAAAATTCAACTACTCGACTATTTGGTTGAAAATTCATCTTTTCAGGTTGAAAATTCAACTATTTATTTGAAAGTTAAACTATTTTGTGAAAAATTGTTTATTTGTTTTGAATAATCATCACTTTATTTGAAAATTCAACCATTTTCTTGAAAATTTAATTATTTTGTTTAAAATTCAACTGTTTCGTTTAAAATTCAATTATTTTCTTAAAAATTGAATATTATTTAAAATTCATCTGTTTTGTTTAAAATTCCATTATCTTGTTTAAAATTCAACTATTCGGTTATTTGGTCAAAAATTCATCTTTTCAGGTTGAAAATTCAACTATTTATTTCAAAGTTGAACTTTTTTCTTAAAATTTATTTATTTTTGTTGAAGATTCATCATTTTATTTGGAAATTAAACAATTTTGATGAAAATTTAATTATTGAGTTTAAAATTCAACTATTTCGTTGAGATGTCAATTATTTTCTTCAAAATTCAACTATTTTGTTTAAAATTCAATTATCTTGTTTAAAATTCAACTATTCGGTTATTTGGTTAAAAAATTATCTTTTCAGGTTGAAAATTCGACTATTTATGAAAAATTGTTTATTTGTTTTGAATAATCATCACTTTATTTGAAAATTCAACCATTTTCTTGAAAATTTAATTATTATCAAGAAAAATGAACTTTGAACCAAAAATAGTTGGATTATCTTATTAGGTTCTATTAATTAAGATCGCATTTAAGTAGACAAATAAGAAAAAAGGAAAAGACTGTTAAGCCTGCGATAAGTAAATAGTAATTTTGATAATTTATAGTTTAAAGAAAAACATTTTAAATAAACATTGAACTTCATTTTTAACACTCGAAAGATTTTATGACACTATTTTCACACTTTTTTTAAATTTTTCACACTATTTTTGATCTCCAAAGTGAGTCGGAGACCTGGGTCTGGCGTCGCTAATTATGCACCGATCTTAGATTTTTTTAAATTCAGGACTAAATTTTTCAGAGAATGGTGATAATAGATTTCGATTTTTTTGTTTATTTAATTTTTGTGTTAATACAAACAGCGAAAAAAGGGTCGATTTGTTAATTTTAATTTTTCACCTCCTAGGTAATATTTTTCTTATACTTCCCATCACTTGGATTAAATGCATAAAGGTATAAGAAAAAAAAACAATAATTGTTACTTGTAAAGTTATCAGTTTGAATTCATAAACAAATACAAATTTTGGGCGTTTTTAAGCGAAAAGAAATCGTTTTTTCTTCTGACCTTGCTGAAATTATATTGTCAATCATGTTTTCTGAAAAAATTGTATCAATCATCAATATTTATTCATTTTATAAAACATTATTGGCAATATAATTTCATCAAGCTCAAAAGAAAAATCGATTTCCTTTCGCTTAAAAATGCCTAAAATGTGCGTTCGTTTATATCATTTGTTTATAAAATAAACAAGTATTAATGCATAGAAAATTTTTTTCAGAAAATATTGGCAATATAATTTCAGCAAGGTCAGAAGAAAAAAAATTCTTTTCACTTAAAAGCCCTTTATATGTGAATTTGTTTATACAATAAACAAATATTAATGAATGGTAAAATTTTGTTAGAAAGGTAATATAATTACCAAACACTTTTAGAGCAGAAATATACTTCAAAGACGAATATCCCCTGATGTCGATTATTTGTTAATACCATTTGTTTATAACAGTTAACTTCACAAGTTAACTGAAATTTGAAAAATCGACACTTTTTCACTGTTTGCATTAACATAAAAATTGAATAAATAAAGAAGTGAAAAATCTACTCTCACCATTTTCTGAAAAATTTAGTCCTCAATTTGTCAACAAAAAAAATCTAAAATCGGTGCATAATTGCATTATAAATCTCAGCTACACCACTGACTTAAATTAATTAATTTTGAAGCGAATCTAATTATGCTAAGTATAATGCAATATATAGTCTATAATAAAGAGGTCAACCGCATCATTTATTAACGGTAACTGACATTTCCTGTCTGCTTCTATTTTGAGAATAATTTCATTAAGCTCGAAACTAATATATCCAGTTCACCCTTTATTTAATATTTTCTTTCAGGCTGCAGTTTTCGATGAAATCGACTTAACGGACTTGAAATTCACGGAATGCAATATTAGGAGTGCTGCTCACACTTTTCAGGTAGGAAATTATCTCCAAATAAATAAATAGTTAGGCTTTTTTTATAAAACCTATAAGTATACCCGGAAACTGTAGACACCAAATTACAGTAGAACCTGGATTTAGCGCAGGTTTTGACGCTGACCTTGACGTTAAATCCAGAGACTCGGAACTATTTTGTCTCTCTCCTGTTTTATCTCTCTCCTGTTTCTCTCTCCCAACATCACAAACATTGACAGGAATTACATAATTGGAATAGAGGTAGTTTATATGTGAATAAACTTTTATTTCACAAATTGTAGCCAATAATCAATTACATAACGTTAGAGTAAATAAAAAAATTTATGTACTTAATTGAAACAAATTGAAATTCAATCTACATGTAATTTAATGTTGTGCAAAAGAGATAATAATTAATCAATCAGATTAAAAAATGAAAAGCATTGAACTATGACTTTCATTAAAACATTCAATTAATTTATACTTTGCATTCTTATTTAATTTTTACATTCATTTCTATAAGTTAAATTTATTTGTAACCTTTTAAACTAATTTTAGAAAGAATAAACATATTTACATATATTGTTTAAAACTAAATTCAGATACTCATTTTATAAAATCAAGCACATTTGAAAAATTATTTAATTGTAATAAAGGTGTTTTAAATATAAATAAACTGTTATTATAAAAATTATATCCAATATTCAATTATATAATCTTCATGTAAATTATAAATTTATGTTACTGAATCCAGAAAAAAAATTAAATTTTTATTTTCATTCAATTCATTATTTAAAAAAAAAAATTAATCAGCTAATAGTAAATTAATCATTTCACAAATTAAGAATCTTTGAACTATAATTTGCATTAGAGCATTCAACTAATTTTTACTTAATGTTTGTTTTTTTAATTTGAACATTCATTTATGAAAAATTGATTTATTAATAACCTTTTAAAGTACTTCCAGAAAATGCAAATTTTAATAGAATAAGTTGATAATTAAATAATCAGTTCAAAACATAACAAGAATTAAACAATTATTTTCATTAAAGAACACAAATAATTTTTACATTATACTCTTTTTTTAAACTGAAATTGCATTGCTATACATTTAATTTATTAATAACCTTTCCAAATAATTCAAAAAAAAAATAAAATATCTATACATATACTTTTCAAAATTCAATTAAGATAATTGTTTAACAGCATCACATACATTTAAAAGGATTATATAACTATAATAGAGGTATTTTAAGGAAAAATCAAATTCTTATTATAAAAATAATATCCCACATTCAATGACACAACGTCAAAGTAAAAAATCAATTTATCTTACTCAATTGACAAACAATTCAAATTCAATCTTTATCTGATTCAAAATTTTGAACGAATTGAATCGACTAATAATTAATTAAACTGTTTAGAAGAAAGTGGGGTATTGTGTCAGTGCGGGTCATGGTGACTTGCAAATAATGCTCGTGTTTCTTGAGTTTCATATTAGTTTTTTCCACATAAAATAGCTTTCTTGAATACCATAGAAAGCAATTTTGCGTAAAAAAATCAATATATAAATGAACAAACACGATAATTATTTGCAAGAAACGCCGTGCCCCGCACTGACACCATACCACACTTTTCCAATTAATAAGTTTCTTAAATTATTCTAGAAAATTTAGGTTTTAATAGGATAAATTAATTATAATAATGATAATAATAATAATATATAATGATAATTGAAAAAATTAATAATAAAATAATGTCTAATATTATTTTCTTTGAAACATTCAAATAATTTTCAATTTATATATTTTTTTTTAATTTTAAATTGCATTTCTGAAAATTCGGATAATCATTTCACAACATCACAAACATTGACAGAAATTAAGTAATTGGAATAGAGGTACTTTATATGTAAATAAACTCTGGTGATGCACCTAAAAGTCAAGGTCCTCCGGCTCAATGGATAGACCAGAGATTTACATTCCCGCGAAAGATGCTGCTGTTCCTCCTGATGCTGTTGATGTTCCTGCACCTTGCTCATAGTGGGGAATTTTCTTCTAAGATCGAATCTTCTTTTTTGGCTCAAATGTAAATACTGTTCAGGGCAATCAGGGAATATCTTATCAGATTAGAGATTAGGAATAGCATCCTTTCGGATACACATTGAAATCCTTTGGATTAACCTTAATTGACTATGAATCATCTCTACTTGTAATTCTGTTAAGTTGCTTATGATACCTTTAGAATGTTGTCAATTCTTTTGAATTTCCTGCAATATCTGAATTCCTATGAATCCCTTGAATACTTCTGAATTCATTTAATTTATCTAAATTTCGTAAATTCTTCTAAAGTCCTTGAATTTTCCCAATTTCCCTTGAATTGTTCCTCCTGTTGCTGCTGATATTCCTGCACCTTGCTCATACTGGGGACTTTCCTTCTAAGCTTGAATCTTCCTTTTTTTGGTCGGATTTAAAGTTACTGTTTAGGCAAATCAGGAAATATTTGATCAGATTATCATAATATTACCCGCAGACAAAGGCAACACAACAGCAATAATGAATAGAGAGGAATCTGAAAAACATAATCATAGACCTTCTAACTGACGATACATATGAAAAACTTAAAAAAGACCCCCCAAAAACAGTATTCAGCAACCTAGCACGCTTTCTCGCCAAAGAACTAAATCCTTTCACAGGAAACTCTATCACGCACGTCAAAAACTCTTTTGACTTCATCAGAAAGATACAGCAGATTCACATTCAACCCCAAGACATCTCAGTGAGTTTGGCATAGTATCCCTCTTTACGAAAGTACCAATCTCTGATACAATCAAAATTATTAAATCCTTTGAAAACTTTCCTTTCGATTACATAACTTTGATAGAACACTGTCTTAATAATACTTACTTATCTTTCAATAACCAATTCTATGAACAAACTTCAGGAGCAGCAATGAGATCTCCAATCTCACTTGTAAAAGCCAATATCTTTATGGAAAATCTAGAAACTGAAATCTTTAACAAATGCAAGCTCAAACCGGAATTTGGGTGCCGTTACGTTGACGACAGTTTTGTCATCTGGAGACATGGACTAGATAAACTACACAAGTTCTTCGATTTCATCAATCACTCACACCCTAATATCCAGTTCACCATGGAAATTGAACAAAACGCAAAATTGCCTTTCTTGAGCGTACTAGTTTACAAAAGATCTGATAACACATTAGGACACGAAGTTTACAGAAAACCCACCCATACAAACAAATACTTACATGCATCCTCCCACCACCACCCGTCTCAAAAGCAATCGGTCATCAATTCCCTTGTATACAGAGCTGTCTCCATAGCAGATAAAAATAAATTCCAAAAGGAATTACAAAATGTTAAACAAATCCTAATACAAAACGATTACACAAACAAACAAGTTCAGAAAGCAGTAAGAAAATACACTTAAAAAACACGTCAAAACAACATGCTAAAGAAAGAGAGAGAAAAATGACTACCATCCTACCCTACATTCAAGGTATCACAGAACAAATAGGAAGAATTCTCGACAAACACAACATCCAAACCATATTTAAACCACCTGCGAAAATAGGACAACTTCTAAACAACCCTAAAGATAAAAAGTATATATATATATATATATCTATAATTAAAAAAAAAGAGTTGAACAAACATCACAGGGTCCCACTGGGAGCAACTGCCATCTAAAAATGACAACCGGCTCCCAGTAGAACCGCGGTAAATCACACGTATGGCTTTAATTTTCTATTTCAGTAAATAACATTTTCATTAATTTATGTCTCAAAATGCTTAGAATAAAAAAATAGCCTTTAACCTTCTAATATTAGTTTAAGTAAAAATAATTCAATTCTTCAAATCTATTACAATTATAATTTTTTAATTACAAGCACTAGTGGGGTCTTCACCTTCTTCGTTTATTATATTAAAAAGTCGGAACGATTTCAAATACAGTACTGTTTCCGAGTAAGACGACTGCGAGTAGTTCCATGCCCCTACATCTCGCTCGAATTCTTCCCCCACCAGCGCACCGTCCCGTTCCGTGTGAGATATGGAATCACTCCTTCTGAGTAATACCGCTCGAAACACAGACATCGCTGCTCTGCTGCGAGTATCAAATTCACATGAATAATTCCAATTATAAATATAGATAAACCTACGTACCAATTAGTTATTCTTAAAATGGTTTTTAACCCAAATTAAACAATTTTTCTGTATTGTCCATGAAAAAAAAAACAAGGGGACTGTACATAAAAGCGTACAGCAAGATTGGAATAAAAAACAGTGTTAGCGTTCTTGGGGATGGAAACATAATTTATTCAAAGATTTGATGAATTATATGAAATTCCGTGAAAAACTTACCTCGATTTTTTACAAGAGAACCGAGAAAAAAGAAATTTTGGGCTGTTTTACACTTGATGCGAGCACACCAGTTTTACGTTGTTTTTTGTGGCACTACTCAGAAGGAGCAAAACAAAACTTGACGCAGGGAAACGGAAACTCGGAAAGAGTACTGTATTATGAAAGTTGTATAACTTTCCCCCCTCTTTAAATATTTCAAAACTGTAAATTTTTTATCTTACTTCTTAATCAACTTTCAGCTTTAAACTTTTAACATTAACTCATTTCAGACTGGAATCGTTTAATATTAAACAAGTTTAAATTTTAAACCATTAAAATAGAATAATTTAAAATAAAAACATTGAAAAATTATTTTATTTTGTTTTAAAATCTTTCAAATTAAATATTTAGCTTTAGAATAAGCCCAAGACAATTTTTTTATTCAGACTTTTTTCGCTGTGAAGTGGGTATTGAAAAAATGATATTAAACGAGTTAATTGTACTATTAAATTTGTATTGCTATTTTATTAATTATTTGTTTCTTTTTTCTAATTTTCTTAAACTTGTGAAAAAATGTTTGATATGAAATAGCTCTTCAACTTGATTAAAAATAGTATTAAAAAAATAGTAATATTTGAAGAAAAAATATTCAAATAAAAAATTTGTCAGAACAAATTAATACTTTGATGTTTATAAAAAAATGAAAAAAATTTATTGGAAACATTTATTTTTTCAACCTTTTTCAATTTTAGATTTTTTACTCTAAAACTAATACAATGAACTTTTACTTATTTCAAGACGCACTTATGCCAAGGCTTAACTATTTCAAGTCCCCCATGCTGGGATATTCCAAATTACGCAGTTCCATCACCTCCCACCAGGGTCCCTGTACGGCAGGGCTCACCAAAAGGCAGTCGGCGACTGCAAATACTGACAGTGGCAGTCGCGAGACTAGGTCAAACAGGCCCTCAAAAAATGTTCCAAATTACATACCTTTAAAGTATAATTCTTGAAAATTGAATAATTTGTAATTAAAAATTTTTAATAACCGATAATTTTCAATTGCAAATCGTTAAGATTGAAGATTGAATCATAAATCTTCAAAATTGTAGAACTTTGAATTGCAAATCTTTAAAATTGTGAATTAATAAAGTTAAAGAATGTTGCATTGGAAGTCTTCGAAATTTTACTACTTCAAAAAAATGTTCCAAATTATATACCATTAAAATGTAATTCTTGAAACTTTATTAATTTGCCATTTCAAATTTTCAACATTCAAGAATTGTCCATTGTAACTCTTCAAAATTGCATAACTTTGAATTGCTCTTCTTTCAAAGTTGAAGAGTATTTATGCGTTCGAATATTCGAATAAATCGAATTTCAAAGATTCGACACCTACTTTTGGATTCATTTTTTGACAGAAAAAAGAACTTATTTTGATATAAAAAATTGTAATAGATTAAGGCAATCAAACCGGTTTGATGCGCATTAATAATTTAAGTTCATTAGCCAGCTATGTTGGATAAAAGTTCAAAAAGTTACAGCATTTTCAACATTTTTGAGACAATTTTTTTCAAGATTCACAAATTCTATGGACAGCTATTCATATCACTTAGAAAGTCGCACAATTTATCTCAACATCTTTTTTTAATGAAAAGAAAATATACAGAGTTATAGCATTTTAAAAATTCAAAAAAAAAAAAAAACGAAAATGAAAATTTGAAGCCAAAAAACGCACGATGTGACAAAAAGTCTAGAGAAAAAAGCGTTGCATTTTTAAAGCCCTACAAGATTATCATAACAACTTTTCATATTTTTCTGAAAAATCGAAAATTCAAATTTTGAACGCACCAAATATAATGAAAAATCAAAAATTTAATTTTGCGGTCAAACTGTGCAAGTTGCGATAAAAGATGAGAATAGAAAAATTGTGCACTAAAAAAATTTCTACAATTTGTTATCAATCACTTTTTGATAGGACGCGTCGTTTTTTTTTATTCGTAAAAAAAACAACATTAAAGATTAAAAAATTAAATTTTTGGACATACGACACAAGATAGAAAAAAAATAAATAGATAAAAGTTATTAACCCAAAAAAAGCTACAAATTTGTTATTAATTTAAAATGTTATTAAAAATTTTTTGAATTGTTAATTTGTGATTCATGCCTTCTCTGTCCCTTCGACGAACCACTTTAAAAAAAAGCGTTGTAACTCTACCTCCTGGGTGGCGTGGAAATGGGTTAATTTTGATGTGAATTTTTAAGCTTTATTTGTTGAAATGATTTGGCTCAATTAAAAATTATTCCTTCTGAAATTATATAATCTGTAACTCTTTTCAGATTATAAAAAATATATTTATAGGTCGACCAATGTTAATTTTCTTTGCAAAATTTGGCTTACATGTTATTTTTTCCTGTTTTTTTACTATAGTATAATTTAGATTTGTATCTTGGGGCGAAGAAATCCGTTCTATAGTTTGACAAACATTCTCTCTGAATTAATATTTTGTACAGAAAGTTACCTCGAGTAACCTTAAATTATTATTTTATAAACATGAAAAAATCAAATTTCAATGTTTTGTATTAAAAATACGTTCCACGAGTGATAGAACGAAATCAGAAACAATAATAGAGTCAATTTATCCAGAAACAAGCACTTTGTACAAAATTGACCTTGGCATATCGTTCCGTAGCATACGGTAAACGCTAAAGTCACGTGATGATGTTTCTGCGCATGCTCTGCAGTTAGCGTGATCGTTTAGCGTTACCGTTTTCCGCTATCCGACGTTCGTTAGCGTAACGTTTACCGTGAGTTTTCTAACCTCCAATTTTGTTAGGTCAGACGTCGGTCGACCAACATTTCGGAAATCTCTGCTTTAAACGTCGATTTATGTCGGACGTCGATCGGACAAGAAAAAAACATGTCGAAAGAAAGACTCTGTTATGTTTGTGAAACGTACCGTACGACCGTACGGGATGCAAAAACTCAACTGACGTACCTACGCTATCTGCCAATACGGTTTTACAGTCACGTGATCTTAGCGTTTACCGTATGCTACGAAACGACATGCAAAAACTCCCTATTATAAGCCTAGATGCGGTACGGGGTGTCAGATTGGGGGAACTATATATATAGGACATCACATTTTCTGCCATATCGAAGTGCTGCCCTCACCATAATACGAAGTCGAGCGCTGATTTTCTCGTTCTTCGTCAAATATGACGGTAAAGTAGTAGAAAGGTTTTTTAAGTTTAGAAAAGTTTGACATGTATCGCTTCATAAACACTGCACTTTCGAATATAATAATAAATAGCGCAAAGTCTAGGCACACTAAAAATACATATTTGTAAAAAATAATGAAAAATTAATAATGACAAAAGCACTATATAACTAATAAACTGAATTGTGAGAGTAATACTCCCAAAAGATAATTATGTTTATTTTTGTTAAATATTATAATTTCGAATACGTTCATGTTTTTCTATGAATGATAGATATGATTTTTTAAATTATAATTTTTTGTAGTTTGGAAGTTTAATTTCCATTACTAGACTGAACCGAAATTTAAGTGCATTTAAGAATATATAGAATTTTTGCAGATTTGAAGCTTGAGACAGGTTTTTTGTACAAAGTCATTTTAAAAAATTATAAAAAAGTATTTTCGGAAATCGAATTTTTATTTTTAAAAAACTAAAAAGAAATTTTGTGATAAACCATAAACCAGTGCTCAAAAAAATTTTCTTCAATATTTAAAAAAATTTAATTAATCAAATATTTATACCAAAGAAGAAACTTTTCTATTGTTTTTCAAAGATTACTAAAAATTTCCTCAAAAATCAAATTGTTGATACAAAAATTAAAAATAAACTTCGATATAAATTAGTGCTGATTTGAATACTAAAAAGTTTATTTGGAAAATGTTATCAGGTTCGAAAGAATTTTAGGTAGAAATTTTTTCTCCGTTTCAGGCACACGTGTTTTTACAATTATTTGTTTATACAATTTTTATAAAATTATTTTAATTTTAAATTCAAACAATAAATTCTAAAAACTAAATTTTAAACAAAAATTTCTGCGCTAAAAATATTTTATTATCGTATTTTTAATAAATAATATTTATTAAGAAACAACTTTTTAATTATTTAAATTCTGTAATTTATAATTATGGATTATTCTAGGTCAGATATTTCATAATTTGGTAATTTTATGTCGGAAATTTTATTATTTTGTAATTTTCAAATTCAGTAATATTATGAACTGTGCGGAAATTTTATTTTATTTTTTTTTAATTTTATTATCCCGCAGTCTTACAGAGTCGGGAATTTTATTTTCGGGATATTTCAGTCGTCCCTAGAAGTACAGAAAATTTGCTGTAATTATAAGGAAAGGATAAACTCAAAGCTAGCAGTTATCGACCCATCGCGTTAACGTGTAATATGTGCAAATTAATGGAAAAAATGATAAATAAAAGACTGCGATGGTTTTTGGAGAAAGAAAAATTCTTCAGTGTGAATCAGAGTGCTTTCCGACAACATCAATCTACACTTGATCCCCTTGTGCAACTTGAAACTAATATACGTGACGCATTCATCAGTGATTAACATCTCTTATTTGTTCCCTTAGATATTGAAAAATGCTATGAAATGGTCTGGAAACATCGCATCTTAAAAATCTTACTTGACAAGGGTGTAGATGGTTCAATGATACATTTTATAAAAAATTTCCTTCTTAAAAGACTCATACAAGTCAGAGTAAATGTCTACCTTTCAAAAGAAACTGAACTAAAAAATGGAATTCCCCAAGGATCTGTTTTGAGTGTTACGCTATTTCTAATTACATTCAATGATGTAACTATCTGTATTCCTCGACCTGTAAGAAAAAATCTTTTTGCCGACGATATGACAATGTTCTGTAGTGGAAGAGATCTACAAGCAACACAGGAACTCATTCCAGACTGTCTTAATAAACTGCAAGATTAGGCTGGTAGGACTGTCTTTATATTTTCAGAAAAAAAACACCTGTATCTTGTTCTCTAAGAATAGATCAGATAATCAAAATCCGAGATTGTTCTTAGATAATTATGCATTGGAAGTTATTGAAACAATCAGGATTCTCGGGCCTATCTTTGACAACAAACTTACATGGCGCCCCCACCTTAGATACCGGAAAGATGATTGTAAACGCAGACTCAACATCATAAAAACCCTTGCCAAAAGAAATTAGAGCAAACCAAAAAATACTAGCCAACACCTACAAGGCTGTTATCAGATCTAAACTGGATTATGGATACTCAATCTATAACTCTGCCAAACCTAGTGATCTAGAAACGATCTCTCCCATACATAATACAGGCCTGAAAACTGCTTTGGGAGCATTTTTTCCAGCCCTACAAGTAGCATTCTCGCAGAAACTCAAGAACCAGCACTAGCTACCAGAAGGAAGCAGCATAGCCTGACTTACTCTATTGCAATAGCCTCCACACCAAATAATCCTGCACATGAGAACATCTTTTTGGGGAAATACCACGACAAGTACAAGAAACATCCATACTCATATGTGCCTTTCTACGTCAGAATCAAAACCTATCTACAAGAATTAAACACCGAAATGCCAACATTTGCTCCCAGAAGATTTTACAATTTTCCCCACTAGGAATTTGCAGGTCCCACTGCAATAACTGTTTTGAAGGAGAATTGAATACAGAGCTACGTTTGCAGAAATACTAAGCAGATGCCCAAATCATATCCCTATTTATACTGATGGTTCAAAAGCAAACACTGGATGCGGATGCGCTATGGCTACACCTGAAAACCAATTCCAATATAAATTACTGGATTGCTTTAGTATATTCAGGTGCGAGTCTTACGCTATTTTGTAAGCTATGAAATATATAGAAATTTCAAATGATTCTTTCTTTGTTATTCTTACGGATTCACTGTCGGCAATTGAGGCCATCAACAACACCAACAAATTTGATTACATAGTGCAAGAAACTCAAGAAACATATTGGTCCCTAAGAAATCGAGGAAAGGAAATCATCTTAATCTGGATACCGTCTCATCTGGGAATCGAAGGAAACGAGACAGCAATTCTGATGTACTTTCATCCTGCAAAGTCCCAGTCGAATCGGCGATTCCCATCTCGCGTCCTCTCCTTGTTAGTTTTTTTTAGTAAGTTTTAAAGTCGTTTTTTTGTTCAACATGAAATATTTTTTGTTGTGTGGCTGGCCGAAAGTAACTTTCACCACAAAAATGGAAAAAGCACATTTCTTAGAACGTTTAAAATTAATGTTCAGAAAAACCTTTCGTGGTCGGGAACAAATGTCTAGTGAGTCAAGTGTTTATTTTTTGTGAACTTTCTTCTTAAATTATTCCATCTGCTTTCCATAAAAACTATTTTATTATCATTATTCTTCTGCCGCGCAATTTGAAACAGACAAAGAATTACAGTACTATTTTTTCGCCCGAAAAAGTAATTTCTTGCAAGAAATTAATATAAAAATGAATAAATATTTGCGTTATTTATACTGTGTTATATAATATCTCTACCCTTTTCTTAACTTAAGATATTTAATATTTTCTAAAAAGAAATAAATGTCTATATTCAAGATGTTATAGTTCACTTTCCATCATTTGGAAAATGTACTTGCTTTATAATAAAGTTTAAACTAATAAAACTCAATTAGTCATCTATCGAGATTTTATATATGTTCTATTGTTCATATTCATATTCATCACCTTTGTTAATGATTTATGTGTCTGATTTTGGATTGACGATCCCAATCAACCAGATGATTATTGCTCGAATTATAGAACATACTTGTGTAACGAATAAATTAGTTCCGAATAGAGAAATGATAAATTATTTTATCTAACATAAATGAACATGTTAAGTTAAATTAAAATGAGACTGCACATAGTCGTTTTTTCAAGGATGGAAAGTTGAACACTGTTAGATTTTACTCTGTCCAAACATTGTATGCTGGAGCTTTGCAAAATAGAAAATCTGTTTTTTTTTGTATGATAATAGAGTGTAGGTTATTTTCATCGGCATTGGAAAGAATATATAAAGTGATGGATATCGAGCCGAGAAATTCTCCTTATCCTTCGAAATCATTCAAAATTTTACAAATTTTCCGAGCTGAGATTTTAGAACTTTTTTTTCTTCTTGTTAGTATCATATCGTCTGAAACCCCGATCAATGTGCTCGTTAAACGTCAGTTTAAGGAATTTTTGTGTCAGCAATACAAAGAACTTCTAATATTGACTTTCATGAAAATCTTCCTGATTTGAGCTAGTTTGCAAGCTTGAATTAGCTCAAAAAGTTTGAGTTCACGAGTCGGCCTAAAAAGTTGTCGCTAAAAAGTTTTCTTTGAAATCTTTTGGTTTGTTAAATGAGTTAATTTAATTATGAATTTAAAAAGGTTTTAAATAATTTATATATCACATATTTATGCATAATTTTAAAAACTGTTTGATCGGTTCGATCGACTTAGCGAGATGATAGTCTCACGAGATGATTCGAACCGATATAACGTTTTAAAAAGACGATGACTTTTCTCCCACTCTTTGGATTCTCGGATCGATCGCTCGATATGCATCACTGAATATATATATATATATATATATAATTAAGAACTAAAGGACCGCAGTAAATCCCATTCATGGCCACGTCTCACAACCGTGAGATGGGTGGCTACAGGATACGAAGAAATCATAACGACAGGCCGGCGAAACTCTCGTGTGTTTTGAGGACATGAAGCGACCCAAGGATGACAGCTTTCTGCATCCATCTGAGTTTGTTGCTTTTAAACAATATTCAGTACAATTAAGTAAACGGTTTTCATGGCTCAAATAAATGGAATCAAAGAATTGCATTTATTTAGATTCAAAAAGTATTTTTTTCAGTGTAAATTTAACTTCCCCCCCCCCAATCTGAATCAATTTGCGTGAATTCTATGTTGAAACGACAATACAAACCAAGCAAAAACTCATTTTCTAAATTCTATATACGGATAGCTATTAAATAGCAAAGTCAGTTTATAGCATTGTTAAATGACAAGTAAAACTTTCCCAATTAACTCCTAATCAATGCACGTCCATGTAACATTGAATAAACGAAACAATTAAACAAAATCTGAATTTGAAAGAAAAAGGGAATGCCAACATCGTGAAATTCATCCCTAATTCACCCCCATCAAATTATTTAAATTTTGTTTTTTACTCGATTTTTCTTTTAATACTACAAACGCATGTCAAGTCAGTCCTCTTTAGGTCAACATATAATCGCTAAAACTTCCCTAATTTAATTAAAGAAACTACATGACAATTCAATCTTCCTTTGAACAAAATATACGTCAGATAAGCAAAATCTATTTAGAATACGAGTTTCTACCTCAAACACAAAATTATACCAGATCCAAACAAAACTGGTACCAGACTAATAACTCCAACCATACCTACAACATTTTTTAACACTTTGCAACAAACATCATATGAAAAATTAATATCGCACTCGTGTTTTACGAATTTTTCGAAACACGCTCATTTATGGATACATACAAGAGACCTCGGACGAATTTGTAATAATTGCTACTATTTACTACCAGAGTCATTTCAGATAAATTCTAACAGACAGAATTACTGGCATTCGATAGGTCTAACAAACCGAGTATATACTAAATGTAGTTTCTGCAAGTTAGAAGCAGAATTTTTCCAAAACGAAAACAACATATATGTAGGTTCTGAAGTAGAGGTTGAACCCTGTTAAGAAAATCAAAATTTCAAATCAAAATACAAAGTTATGTCTTCAGTCAATGAAATAAACTCAGCTGTTAACTTAGCAAAAATCAAACCTTCTGTATGCTTGATCACACAATTAGAAAACTTCACCAAACCTAGATATGAAATAACAAAATGCAAAAAGTTGTCACAGTGTTAAAAGGAACAAATCGTATGTAGAACATAAATGAATGAAATTTCCCACTTACCAGTGATAAAGAAATAACTATAAAAAATAGCATTTTCCTTATTAGAATATATTAATCATGTAGGAAACATATTTAATCTCTAATTTTAATAATATGAATCATTTTTAGCTTTAGTAACTGAAATTGTTATTGTGTTCAGCTACAGTTTAATGGAGTAAATTAATTCAATTAATATACACAAAATATTGTACTGTGCCACAACTTCGAGCGTTCCCTCATATGTAACCATCTTCACGATAACTAATCAGGTATACATTAAAATTAAAGGGAGATTACGATATGCGTGGCGACGAAGTTTTAATGTGGATTCCTATAGGATTTTTGGCGAGAAACACGAATCTCAAATTTTTTAAACGTTATCTAAAATAGTTTTCGAGATATCGATTTTTTAATGTAAAATTATCCACTTTGTAAGGTACACGGCTTACCCCCTATATCTTGCAACCATCCTTACTTAGCCGCGGATGGGCCTTAGAGCCAGGCGCAAGTAGATCGCGCAGTCGCAATCGCTATATATATATATTTAATGAAGTTTTTCAAATTCCTATGTGTTTAACACTGTCAACCACAACCAGGCCGAAGGTGACCCAGGACGGTAACCTGGTTATGAAAAGGACAGCCACTTACCTATCATTCGTCGAAGACTCATATCGGAGTGAACCGAGTTCGCAGGTCGCGCTCTACCGACTGTCCTCGCCCAGCAGCTTCTATCCAAACACTGCCTCACAATGTTACCGGTCTGTTGCCAATTTCTATTTTCTAGATAAGTTAAATCGGGTTCCTCTCTAAACTCTGATGACTAATTTATATAAAACAAATTCCTTCACCTATTTCTTATCCTAGGCTGGGCGTCTTGGCTTGACGGTCACGTGAGAATCCGATTACTCCTGACGTTTCGAAGTTAGGATTGGCTTTGGCGAAACCAGAGGAAGTTGCTTTTAAGGTCTCGTGAGTTTATTTCTAAAACAACTTTACGATATATAAGTTTGTCATAAGCACAACTGCGGAAATGCACCGGGATCGGGTGCCATTCTACAAAATTGCTTCCGCTTTTCGCGAAATCGCGGTAACGTTTCAGCTGTAACCACGACTTACGACCGTGAGAGAGGTGGATAGAATCTGCAATGAACTCAATACGAGAATCCGGCAAAAGTCTCGTGCACCCTGAGGATGCAACTGTCTCACCATTCCGTTGACACGCAGAAATGCTTTTCAGGCTATTGACCAGTGAAAGCTTGGCATCACCAAAATGACGGATAATCAGGACTATTAGCTCAACAGAATATCTCGGATATTGCATTATCAGAAACGTGGCTGAAGCCTCACATTTGTTTGCTATAGGCATGGACGTGAGCGCGAAAATGGGGGTGGAGTGTTAGTAGCAATAAACAACAAATTCAAATCACATGAAATTAATGTGAATACTATTGCAAATTATATACCTCAAATAAATATTGTGGCAGTAAAGGTCCATACAAATTGTACTTACTTTATAGTAGTGAATATTTACATACCACCTAACTTTAAGATTAGTTTATTTTCGGATTTTTGTCAAATAATAAAAGATTGCTTCTTACACTTTAACGCTCCACTCCTAATCTTAGGTGATTTTAACACCAGAAATTTTTGGTCGTTCCAAAATGGCCTATTATATGACATGAAATGATCTCTATTCAACTCCAAAATTGTTAATCTGGAACTAACACAAGTTAATAATATTGTTAATAAGGATGGTTGCTGTCTTGATCTTGTTTTTTCGCGTCTCTACAACTGTGAAGTTAATTGTACTGACCCTATGGTCAGTGAGGATCCATATCATCAAGCTCTAAGCATTAACCTTGCTATTTCTAAATTGAAATTTCAGAATAACTTCAACTCCACAGACTCGACCAATGTAAGATATAATTATAGGCAAGCCGATATAGATAAAGTAATAACTGAGATAAGAGAGTCACATTGGATTAATTTGTACAATTGCACTGACGTAGAAGAAGCTTGCAATTTTCCATATACTAATATATTTCTAGAAATAGAAGAAACGGTTCCCAAATTCACTTCTTGTGGACAAATAAGTCAATTTCCTGCTTAGTATTCAAAAGAAATAATTGGTTAAATTGAATATAAAGAGAAACTTAGAATAAAAACCAAGAATGGAAATTTTGGACTGTTGTTAGATAGTTTTTCGTCAATAAGATCGGAGGTGAAGAGATTAATTACATTGAAGTAGGAGCCGATGTAGAAGTGTGTTCATGTCGCAGCGATTTTGATTTACCGACTAGTTACATTTGTGGGGGGCCCTGGGGCCATGGCCCCGCTGGCCCCGTACTAAATTCGGCCCTGGGAATTGGTAAGAAAATTGATAAGCAAAACTTATAAAAATGTAGAATTGCACCAAAACTGAGCTGAATTAACTAGCTAACATCTTTTTTCAGGTAAATGATAGGTAATAATACCCTTTAAATTACTATAAGAATCTTTAAACTATAAAAAATGGGCTTTTTTTGGGGGGTATTTCGACATTCAAGATTTTTTTCTGTCACTACCCGGTTCGAATATTTTTAATTTATTACTTTTGGATAATATTCTTTTCATATGGTAGAAGAAATCCTGTGCACATTATTCCAGGGGGAAAAAATGTTTAGGGGCCATTTCAGACCATTCATTTTAATGAAATTACAAATTTTCTTATTCTGGGCCTGATAATATGTTAAAACCTATTTATTTTTGTTTTATCAATTTTATGGGTTATTCCTCTATAAATAGCAAATACTTTCTAGGGGTGAAAGAATTTTCTAGCTTAAAATTTGTATTTATTAAACATTGAAGATTAAGAAAATTCATGTTCAGACCTAATACGGCCTAGCACTCTCAGCTCGCGGAAATTATTACAAAACATTTATTAATTTTTTTAATGAACATGTTCCTTAAAATGTGTTACTTCGAGAAAAGTAAATAAACGTTTTCAAATAATTCCCGCGAGACGAAAGTGCTGCAATCAAATTGCCACTTCATAACTTCAAAATCCTACTACCGATTGGCCCGATTGGGAACGATTGGAACTTTACAACACACAATCGTTCCCAATCGTGCACACACGATTAAGAAACACGATAAGAAACAATTCAAGTTTCTTTCTATCGTTCTGAATTGTTATCAATTAATTATTTCTAGGAGGGTTCTCTCTAAGGGGAGGGTCCAGGGTAAATTATCAAGGAATATGCTCTTTACATTATGATGAATCGATAAAAAATATCACACTTTCAACATAAACTTGGACCATTGTTTATCATTCCATTTTACATTTGAATGGTAAATAACAGCCCTATGCCACTTTTCTCTGAAAGCATGTGGAGAGTAATGTCATGAGAGTTGACGGTCGCCGTGTGGCGGCGCCAGCTATGCAGTTGGCCTAGAATTCAAATAATGCATGGCGAAAGTGTTAAAAAAAAAGTTTGTTAAATAAAAATAATTTTCTGATAGTTCTGGGTAAAAGATAATGATATTTAAGATTTTTTTAATCTTATGAGTTAAAAATAATTCAGAAAGATCGTAAAATTCACTGCTTTTAGACGTAAATCCCAATGCATTGCTACTAACTACAGCATATTATTCATGCGCAATTAAATCAGACATATAATTATTTGTGTAATTTTTTAATATCCGAAAAGAAAAGTCTAAACTTGATATTTTTTATTATATTATATAATATATAATGTTTACTTTATTTATTTATCAATTTAAATTCATTTCAGATTCTCAAAACAATTATATAATGAAAATTCCCTTTTCGTCTCAAATCTTAAGCTAAATTTCATGAAAATAGTTATGCCGAAAATCAAATTTTTTAATGAATTCATCAAAATTAATTAAATTTGTTTACCATGTATATTTTTGGTTCATTTTTTTAAACTTGAAAATTTGAAGGGGAAATACAAAGACCGAGCGCGTAGCGCGAGGTAAACACATCATCGAGCGCGAAGCGCGAGATAAACATATTATCGAGCGCGAAGCGCGAGAACCAACAGTCGCGCGCCGTAGGCGCGTTCAAACTTGCGAGCGTTGGTCCGTTGGTTCGCAACTGTCATCGAATTCAATTATTAAGTCATGATCGGGAATTAGGGAAAGGAATATTTTACCAAATTTAGTTGGGATTGGAATTATTCTTTTTACGGGTTCTTCCACGTTTTAAATAATCGGAATATTAATAATCTAGCTTAATAATAATCCGTTTAATACTGCTATTGAGATTGAACTAATATCGAGAATTTTCTGGTAGTCTTCATCGAAATGGTATTTTGTTCTGTGTTGCATTTCAAATTCTTCTAATGTATTTTTCAAAATGTCAGGTGTTAAAATCTGTGGATGTATAATTCCATGTCTACCATTATTGATAGCATCTATAATAACAGAATCATTATTTTCCTGAAACATAAAATGGCATCACTGGATCAATATGCTCTCTAAATTTGAATTAGTAAAGTATAACTGATTGTCAGTTAAATGCTACTAATTGCTGTAGCTAGAATTGAGTCACTGACAATTAGTAGAATTGTATTGGTTGGATTAGTAAAACGAAAATTACTAATTGATCGGTTATAGTTGTATTGAAGACATCAGTTAATTTTAAGTGGTTATGTTGCAAATATATTTTCGCACCATTTTTAAATGTGAAATAGTTTAAAGTTTAAAATTTGTTTACGCATGTAATAATTGCTCAATCATTTATTAAAATGAAATTTTCAAAATACACTTAATTATTGTAAATAATATTGGAGTATAAACAAAAGCTGAATTCCAAAAATTGTTCCTCTATGAATTTATTCTAAGTCTATAATTGATTCACTGCAGTTACAGTATAACTGATAACTCCAGTTACGGAATTTTTACTGTTAAAATTAGTAAACTTCTGAAAATAACTGATTCATCAATTAAAATTAAGTGTACTGAATGAATGAGTAAAATTGCTACTGATTCAAATTTAGAAAGTGAAGTAGAAGAGTTTTGCCTTCAAATTTAGTTCTTAAATTATTATTCGTTGTAATTCCTGTAACAATTCCTGGATCTTTTCAACTTGGGTCTAACTTATTATTTTTTGCATTATTTTTCCATTTGACTTGATCTCCTATTTTGTAAACTGGATGGCTTTTTACTATATTTTCATCTAAACGTTTCTTGGTCTTCTCTTGTTCAACTTCTATTCTTTCTTTAGCTCTCCTAATGATGTTGTCGTGTTTCAGTTTCCATTTCTTTATTAAATCGGCATAAGTAAGAGTTGGTGATCTTGGTATTGCTGATGAGCTCTCAGGATCTCTTCCAAATGTTATCTCAAAAGGTGAGAAGTCTGTACTTGAATTTTTCATTGTATTAATTACGAATGTAATGAATTTCAAATTTTCATCCCATTGTTTACCAGTATCTTCCATTGACGTTTTAATGTGATTTTTTAAAGTTTAATGCATTCTTTCTATATTACCGTTTGCTTGTGGATGGAAAGATGTTGTTTTTATATGCTTGATATTCAATGCATCTTCAATTGTTGCATTAATTCCGATTGGAAGTTTGTCCCTTGATCAGTGAGTATCGTTTTAGGAGCTCCGAATATATATATATATATATATATATATATATATATATGGTTAGTTGATCATAGGTTAAAAATTCATGGTGGAACGTTTCGCAAGTTAATCATGATTAAACCGATGATTAGAAGATAATCATGATTAGTTAACCATGGATTTAATCAGAGAAGGTGGAATCGGTCCTTAGCATCATTGGTATATTAAGTAACGCTATTATAGTTCAGTCACTTACTTATTCACCCAGTGAAAGTGGAAAGATCACTGGTTCACCAGTGATAATTCAAAATACCGATTCAACCAGTGACAATTTCAATGGTTCAGTTTAAGAGAGTAACGTTGAAAACATATATGCTATTGAGTAAATCCCCTCCAGAAAAAATCTCGAAATCTCTCGAATTATTTCGAAATCTATCGAAGTATCTCGAAATCTATCGGAATCTCTCAAAATCTATCGATATATCTCGAAATCAATTGAAACATCTCGAAATCTATCGAAATGTCTCGAAATCTATCGAAATCTATCGAAGTTTATTATATCATGATAATCCCTTCTGTAAACATTATTAAAATTCCGTACAATTTATCCTTAATATAAAATCTCTAAACGATATTGTCGTTTACGATTCTAACGATTTTCGGGAGTAACGCTTTCTTAATGTAGGCCACTCATATCCTCTCCGCTTAACAGTAGTGTGTGTCTGTGTGTGGTGCTGCATTTGAAATCAGTGATGCTAATTGAGTCGCCTTGATCTGCGCATGTTTGGATTGTAGTATAGTTGATTGGCTGTAGTCCGCGCCTGTGTGCCAACTAGAGCCAATGATCACCGTTCAGTTCAAGCAGGCGCAAGTATTTTGGGATCACTGTTGGAAATAGTAGTCGAATCGAATTGTAGTTCGATTTCGATAATACGACAACGTGTTTCTTCGTATTTAGTAATGTGATCCGCGTGTTGCTTGGTGAGTTAAGAGAAGAGTATGGCGTATCACTGTTACTGTGTTAGATAGAGACAGAGTATGTGAAACTCGTGTACGTTTCGTTTCTACTTTACCAATAGGATTAAAGTCTCCATTTCCTTATAGTGACATAATCGAATAATTATTTTTTTCTGCTTGAATAGAAGTATTTCAGAGATTTGTGTATGTCTACAGATCAAACATTTTGATTTTGATAATTTGAAGGGATCTCAAAGAAGTTTACAGACTATAGGGTATTTTTTTAAATCCAAGGAATTCTCAAGAGCTTTAAACAATTTCAAGGAATTTCAAAATATTTGAAATATTTTGAGGTAATATAAAAGATTTCAAAGAATTTTTAATTGATTTCACTAATTCAATAGGATTCCAGAGGATTTGAAAAATTTCAATTGATTTTAAAAGATTTAGAATTGATATACTGGGTGTTTTTTTTTTAAACTTGAGACATCGAAATATCTAAAAAAATACGCATCTTATGAAACAATATCCGTGATAAAAACTTTTTATTTTCGAGGGGGTAAAGCGACTTTGAACAAATTTACCCCACTTCATCCCCCAGGAGGGAGGGGGGGGGGAAACTTTGTAATTTCAAATGGGAACCCCAATTTTTTATCACCGATTCAGATTCTCCATTATGAAATACGTAAGTTTTATTCGAAATTTTTTTTTCGATTCGCGAAAAAAAACATCACCTCCTCCCACCTCGGGGGTGGGGGGGGGGGAATTTTTTCAAAGTCGCTTTTCCCCCTGGAAAATAAAAAGTTTTTATTACGGATATTTTGCTTAATTCAGGTACAGAGGGTTTAATTTTCGCAAGCCAGGAAAGTGTCCTTTCCACCTTAGCATACCGTAACCGCAATTTAGGTCAAGAAGTTCCAAGCGATAGGTGCAGAGCGTGTCATACACACGTTGAGTTACTAGAACACATACTATCGGGGTGACCCACCCACGCAGGAACGACGAAAGTTTCGCTGGCCTGTCGTTGGGAGCCGATGTCATTTTTTTTTATTTTTATTTTTTGTTTTTTTTCAGATGACAGTTGCTCCTTGTGGGACCCTGCGGTGGTTAACCTTTAGTTTTTAATTATATATATATATATAATATATGTATAAAAGGATATTATAAATAAATTAATATTGAATAATAAATAAGTACCCTTATTGAATATATTATTAACCCAACATTTTGATTTTTAACAGCTATCTAATGCTGGTTCAGGAGAGATGAGGCAATAGGATAATTTTTCGCGCAACCAAAATATTCAACCAATCAGTTGCTTTGTAGGGGACAGCGCGCCAATCCCCGTCGAGGAGCTCCCTGATTGGACCATCATCGAAGAGTGGGAGACTCGGCGACGAGGCTCCCCTCTACTCAACTTTCGCGCGGAGTGGGAGAGACTACCCGACCGTGGAGTGGGGGAGCTCACGCTCTTCTCAATAAAAGAACGCGTTGCGGCCACCGTCCTCACTTTACCTTCCGACTCCTTCGGAAGCGCACTACCGCTTCTCGTCTCTCTGAGCCTAGCCCAGGGAGAAGAATTTGAAATAAAACTCAGTGTCTTAAAATTTTTTTTAATTATTGACTTCGCCTCGTCTATATATATTTCGAAAAATCTGCTCTTTTCAGAGCAATTTATTACGTATGAATAACTCTTCGTTTTAAAATTAACTTGCAACCAATTCGCTCTCTCTCTCTCTCTCTCTCTCTCTCTCTCTCTCTAAGGGAATCTATCTGGGCCGCATCAAGAAGTCGTACCTGGGGATTCTTTTGGATGGGACGGAGCTACGCAAAGAGGAGAGCCTGGCGCAAGTTCGGTGGTCACCACGTCGTCAGTGGGAGCTGACGACCGATTCCACTAACGACTGTCAACAGGAGTTGACAATCTCTGTATAGAAACATGAACGTATTAGAAATTACCATAATATATAACAAATATAAACATGACTATCTCTTTGCGAGGATTACTCTTAAAATTCAGTTTATTTATTACCATCATATCAGTGCTTTTGTCATTAAGTAGATTAAGGTGCGTTTGCGTTATCGCGCTTTCTCTCTCGCTTTCGATCGCTCGCTCACTCGTTCGCTAACACGTCCCAAATTGCGCTATTGTCAAAAATAGAAATAAGAATCTGGATATAAGATTTTCTGTAAATAGGTGTAAATAGTAAGGATAATATTTTATAAAATATGTAGACGGAAGGATTGGAAGAAATGGAAGTCATGTAAACCCTTAGGGGACACTATGAATAAAGAAGAGGTGCAGTGTTTATGTTGATACATGTCAAATTTTTGTAACGTTAAAAATCTTTGTACCCTTTTACCCTCATATTTTACGAAGAACGATTAAACCAGCGCTCCACTTCGTAGTACAGTGAGGGCAGCACCTCGATATGGCAGAAAATGTGATGGCCTATACAGTACAAGTCCGATAAGTTGCCGTCCGATAAGTGTACACTCCCCTTAAAACGTCATCACACGCACGGCACGTTGCTTTAAAAAAGAATAAAAAATGTTTGTTAATATTTATCTGTATGATTATTCATAGTCTTTATTGATTTCAAATAAGCTCGCGCTTTTCGGCACATGCGCAGTTGAAAATATGAATAGCCATCTATCGGATATCAACAAACTCAAAAGGAACCCTCAAAATGAGTTCCATTGGAGCCTCAGTTCTAAATGATACCAACTTTTACTTGAGTCGCAACTTTACTTAACCCTACTTTTTTTCTGTGTAAAAGTAAAAATCCCACTTTTTGACCTCAAAGCTCTTGAATATAAAAGCCTGAGCTTTCTTTTGAAATGAACAAAGTTAAATAAAAAGTTCCGAAAAAGTCAAATTTTTTTTACTTTCATTTTTGAAGGTCAAAAATTTATTGACAAACAAAATGCTTATGACCAATAGAAAAGACGTAAAAAACACTATTGGAACTGTACTAGACGATTTTTTTTATCGTCATTAGATGATATAAAGAAATATTTATTCAAATGACAAAATGTTTTCTTCGCATAAACTACTATCCAATTGTGCAACACTTTGAATCAAGTTTTTCTTAAATCGGACAACTTTATTGATTTTTTAAGTGGCTACACTTAAGAAATAATGCAACATATGTAAACTGAGCTTTATTTTTGTTTTTATTTACTATGTAATTATTCAAACAAGTAACTTCAAGTTTATTTAAAATTATTTTCAAATCAAAAAATAATGGAAATATCGATTATTTTCCTTCCTGTAACAAAGTTCAATCGATGAAAATAAATATTGAATGTGTAACCGAATGATAAGTTGATCCAAAATTTGTTTATTATTCTGAAATATGTTTTTAAAATGGACCAGCCTAACATATAAAGTGTTTTATAAATAAGAATTACATATTTCTATTAATATTTTTCTTATAAGCTCATCTCCAAAATATGGTTCGTCTAATAATAAACTTGTCTTGCCGGATGACACCAAAATGTTGTAAGACCTTTTTAGGGTTTCTTAATTGATTATTTTGATAAAATAATGTGATTTTAAGTGCACTTAAATTGTCACATCTTTTAGATGTGATTTAAACGTGTAACTTAAACTCTTAAGCCATAAAATTAATTAAAAACTGTTTTTTATTGGGTGATATAGAAACTCGGAGACAGTTCAAAAGTGAGTATAACTGTGAAACTATAATTGGAAACGAGAGAAAAGCTTTATTGTGTAATTCTACAATTATTTCTGAAAAGTTACGTGTAATCAAAAATTAAATCTTAATTTTTCTTTGTTAAGAGATAATGTCATAAATTGGAAAAAAGGTACCGAGGTATGCGTTACCGACTGATATTTTCTCATATTTCATCGAATTTATTTTAATACCGAGTAAACTAAAAATAATTTGGACATATGATATTGTGGGAAAAGATAGGCTTGATAAAGCCCTGTAATTAAAAAGATTGTTCCTCCAAACACAAACGTATATAATATTCTAGGGACATGATGTTGGAAAATTCTGATATATTATCACTCAAAAAAAAGTTCTGGTTGAAGTTACTAGATGCGTCTGGTTAAAAATTTTCTAGTTATGGTAATCAGAAAATCTGGTTAATGTGACTAGAAAATTCTAGTTAATTAACTGTGGTTGAATCTTTCTGGTTAAAAGTTTTCTAGTTATGATTTCTGGTAACATAAGTTCTACAATACGCCACTGCCAGCGCGATGCTCGGTACGAGTAATTGTCCTTGTGATAGGTGCTCTCGGAGGTGCGAAACTATCACTGCTTCGTAACCTTGAAGCCATACCCGCGTGCCAAAAATATGCCACGGCACTTGTGAGATGGATGCAGGAAGCTGTCATCCTTGGGTTGGTTTGTATCCTAAAAACACGCGACAGTTTCGCCGTCCTGTCGTTGTGATTTCCTCGTGTCCTGTGACCACCCATGTCACGGTTGTGAGACGTGGCTATGAATGGGATTTACTGCAGTCCTACTGGGAGCCGATTTCATTTTTTTTTAATGACAGTTGCTCCCAGTAGGTCCCTGCTGTGGTTGTTAACCTTTAGTTTTTAATTATATATATGTTCCTATTGAGTCCAAATTTGACATACAAGCGTCTATACCGGGTATTTTCCCTGCTTAAAATGACAGATAGGATCCGATAAAGACGGATAGGATTCGGAATTTCTTCGCATCTATCTGGATTTTTATACGGTATTTCTGTCTGGTATTGAATCCGGTTCTATGCGGAATTTGGTCGGTGTATAAAACATGTTCTATCTGTTTTTTCATCCGGTTGTGTACGAAATACTTTCGGTGTCTAGTAAAGCCCTATACGGGTTTCATCGGACTCTATCCAGATACTTATACTGTTTTTGTGTCCGACTTTTGATACGTTTCTATACAGAACTTAGTCGGTGTATACAATTTTTTCTATCTAGTTTTTTATCCGGTTATATGTGAAATATTTTCGATGCCCAGTAAAACCCTATGCGGTTTTCATCTAATTCTATCCGGATACTAATACGGTATTTATGTTTGGTTTTAACTCTGGTTCTATGCGGAACTTTGTCGGTGTATACAATTTTTCTATCTGGTTTTTTATTTGGTTTTATACGGAATATTTTCGGTGTCCAGCCCTATTTTATTTGGCCTATCTGTTTCTTTATCCAGCTCTATGCGGAATATTTCCGCTGTACATATTTCCCTATGCGGCATTTTGTCGGCCTCTATCCGGATTCTTATACGTTGTAATAAATTTGGATTATCTGGTTTTTGATCCGGCTCCATGCGCAATATTTTCAGAGCCCATATTGCACTATCCATTCCAGCAGCTTGAAACAGATAAGTAAATTTGCAAAAAAAAAACTGTTTCATACATAATAATCGAACTTGATTTATTTTTAAAATCACGCGATTGCACGCATGGTCACTTAAAAACATAATCGCAAAAGCAGCTCCTACAAATAATTTATTGAAACATTCCCGTTGAAAAAATGGTTCCAGGTAAAAAATACTTGAACCTGAAATTAATATTTTAACTTTAAAGTTGAACTTAAACAAGAAACCGAAAGCTAGCTGAAATTAAAAGTCTTGAAAATAAAAATGTTTCCATAATAAAGCTTTTATAAAATTTTGCCAAAAGCTAGTATTTATTTATACATTTTCATCAAATATAAGAATGCACATTATATAATATAATAAATAGTATAATAGTATAATAAAAGTAGGGATGTTGAGACCCCATCGTCTGAGAGCTACGGCTCTTGCAGTCAGCCACGTTGCATTGGACTAACTCCCCAACGCAACGAATGATGCGGTTACGTCACCAGTATCATGCAGTGCCACCCACAATAAGCCTCTCTCGGATGGAGGCTATGGTTCAGTTGGGAGTGGCAATAGGACCGAACCGAGGCGACGACCAGGCAATGGCCAACACGTAATATATTTATATAAGCTTTATTTAAACAAGTTACGAGATGAATTACAAGTGAGGGATGACGAAGAACTGGAAGAACTGACTAACTGACCCAAACGGGCGGGTTATATATGGCAGTACGTCAAGAACCTTCTGTCTATGGAAAGTACAAGAAAGTACATGCGCAATTATAGACGTACATTGTATCGATTAGTACAGTGTATTGATTAATATGCATATATAGACACTTATAGGCAGGGTATATAACAAATGGTTCAAAAGAAATATATAAGTCCTGAATTTATTAACGCAATATTTTCCAGAAAAATTGTTCAGAAATTGGTTTTCTTTACTTGATATGCAGGTTATAATCTATGTGAACATCCTGCAGTAATTGTTATTATCTTTTCAAACGAACAAAAAAAAAAACAATTTTTAGAGGCTGTTCACTTCTGTTGTCAATAATTATTTATTTTGAACTGATATAATAACCAATCCGATATAAGAAATACTTTTCTCTAATTTTGTATTTTAGTCATCAAGTTTTTTTACATGATTTCAGGAATAAGTACTTCACTAAGGACGGAGAAAAGAACCGTGTTCATCTCGTTGAGAAATAATAATTGTTCATTAGGATAGACCTAGAAGTATGTGGTCAGCTTATAAGTTGCTTATGATCATGAGAAAATTAACGTATGAGAATAAAGTTTTTCGAATAAATTTCGGATATTACTGATTAGCATAATAATTAGATACTTATTTCAACTTACGTCAAATCTCACTGTTGTTTTAACTGGAGTAAAAGAATTTTTTGCACATTTTTTTCGCATGTGAAGATTTATGTGATAAATAGTTCATTAATGTTCCATCTGTATGAAAATTCAAGAACTGAATAATACTTATTATAAATTGTAATACGGAATTTTTTATTGCGGTTGAAAAATTGTAATACGGAATTCATCTTTTGTAATACAGAATATTAGAAACTTTTCATATAATTTAACAGGAGAATTCCAAGGTACATTGTTATTCAGCATCTTCTGTGAATTTCGCTCTATCGAATGATTTGTATACACTCTTTGCAAAGATTTGTTTCAATTTTAAAATCAATTCGGCAGATATAATTTTTTAGGCTGTGCCTAGACATCCTGGAAAAATGCATTTGTAAACAAAAATCTAAAAGTTATTCTGACCTTAAGGCGCTTCTTCAGGCTTGAATTTTAGCCCATGTATTACATAACAGCAGTTTCCTCCTACACGGATAAATGGTTCGATGTAATATTTTCACCATATAATCTCAATGGCATAATACAGAAAAAGAAAGCCTTCGCTTTTTGGAAAATTGTCTTGTTTTTGTTATTTTTTAATGAATCGAAAACGTGCTTCAGTTATGCGCCTGGAAAGGAGCAATTCGCCAACGGGGAATTACCCACAATGAACAGAAAATAGCCCTTCTAGAAATAATCAATTGAACACGATTCAGAACGATTCACAGGTGTCAAAACTTTAATCGTTTTCAATCGTTCCTAATCGGTGTACCATTTGTTAATCGATTTCAATTATTTTCTATTGTGTACATAGGTTATGTTTCCATTCCTAATGGTCCTGATTGTTTTCAGTCGGGGCGGCAATTTAGGTGGCGACTGGCGTTTGTTTTCTCTGACGAAAAATAACCTAAAATAGAACAAATTTTTCTTCGCGTCCTCGCGGTGTGTTGGGCATGAATAACTCCAATACCGCGAATATATATGAGCGCATGTTACTTCAACTTTACCGTGCGCTTATAAACAGTTCCTCGGCTAGTCGAGGACACATCCCTCGATATGTTTGAGGAACTACTCTTCGTTTAGTTTTGAGTTTCTACACCTCGCATTGTACATTGTCACTCAATAGCGAGGTGTTGCCGCTTGAGGTTAAGAGTGGAGTGGCCCTGCGGCTGAGAGGGTGCTGTTCATCGAAAGTGGTTTCAGTGCACCTTGAAATTATTAAGTGTTTTAAAACCATGCCCACGTTTTTGGCGTAGTCTGCTCGTAGGGCTTTCCACTCTATCTCTTTAGCAAAAAGAACAAGGCTATAGCCTTGTTATTTTTGCTTTCGAGAATTTACCCTCACTTTAGGAGATTTTTGGCTTGTAATAAATATTTTGAGGTTAGCCTTGCTTTCGTTAGTATTTTCATATAGTATGCTCTTGATCAAGCCCTTGGAATGTCGGCCGAACGGATTAACCTCCTCGTGACTTAACTATTTTATTGTTTTTAGGATGATTTAACGCGTAATAATAAAAATATTTGTAAGGTTGAATAGGTTGAATAAATGCGAAACCCCGATTTTTTTATAGTACTCTCTGGCTTAGATCTATTTCCGAGTAAGAGTCGCGTTTGTGCTAAGAGTTTTCCACAAATAAGATGAACCACCCCCTCTACCAACAACTTTAACCATAGGGCTGAAGCCAGCCCGGGAAACCACCTGGTCCACGCCCAGTCTATTGAGTTTTTGAGTGTCCGGTTGGCGCATGTGCGCCTGGCGCCCAACTCCCAAATAAAGTATTTGTTTTTGGTAATAGGAAATTTGTATGTAATGGGCGTGAGCTGAGTGACGGTAAGTTTCTCGGAGAAATTTCGGGTTACAAACTGGCGCCCAACGTGGGGCTTCGGTTAGATAATTAGAAAAATTCTAGGCCAAACAACTTGTCAAAATAGAGCAAAAACCTATTTTCCCCCAAAAATTTGAAAAATATATTGATACAATGAATTACTGATTTTATAACCATGATTGATTTCATAACCTGTATTTATTTGAACATGTTTGTAATTTGATCTCCAAAATTTATTACTGACCTAATAACCTGTGTGATTTAACCTTGTACTGATTTTATTATCTGCATTTATTGTTGTTTTTATAAATTGTTGAAAATTGCATTGAGCTGAGTCCCGATTGGACTATATTCATGGTAACTTGTGTATTTCCGGGCCACGCGAGTGTTTTCGACAGTGCTTTCAGAGTGATTCGGTTCCCCGAGTGAGATTAAAATACGCAACCCATCCGTCAAAATGTCAGATTCAAAGGATGCTTGGATCTATGCGCTCTCGACCGATCAGCTGATCAGTGAACTCGAGGATAGACAACTACCACCGAGGGTACAGTCCCAACGTTACGCGACCGCTTGTTACGATTGTCGCAGTTACAGGGGGGAGTTACCGGAAACGAAAATCCCGACAACGGGCAGAACAATGACTGTCCTGTTATTGCGAGTGACTGCCGAAATGCTAACGTGTCGCGCGAACAATGTAACGACTCGGGAATCGAAGTGGTAACCGCGGAAAATATGACAGAAAGTTTTGGCGCATTAGCTCTCGGAGTGTCAAGTGTCGAGGCCACGGGTGCATACTCGTTGCCGCCGCACGAAACGTCCATCCCCACTCCGCGCGTGACAAAGCCACCGAACGCGTCCTCGGGTTGCGGATAGAGGGTCCCTGTACCAAGGGTTTCTGCTGAATATGGTTACCATAATGAATAAGCAATCGCGAACAATTGTCTAGGGATGATCCCAAAGGAATAACCCCTAACCGGGGGCGTGACAGCCGTGCTGAAAGCTGAATGGCACCTGGGTGAGGTGTCTCAAACGGTGACTCTGAGATACAGGGCGACCTTTCAGAGTATGCAGCCTTATCCATGCATGCGGGGCTCTACAAGGATGGACGAACCCTTTTCCCTAGCTGCTCGTGGAAACAACGATAATAACACCAAACATAGTTGTAGTAAGTGCGGTTGAAAACAATCGGATGCGCAGGGCTCCTGCCAATAGGTCGGACAACAATGCTGACTATCCTAGAGTTGGTGGAGCGAATCAAGACGGATCAATGCGATTGAGCGGCAGAATCCAATTACGCATTTTCCGCATAAACGTCTGCGAAACCGTGCCGAGGAACTCCGGAAAAGGGGTTATATAAGCGAAACACATACTCAACCAGAACCAGAACAAGCCGGCAATAGAGTAAGAGAGGCCACACTGAGACCAACCGCGAGCAGGAAGCTAATAGAGGAAGAGCGATGCTTCAGGACCCGGAGAAACATCAACATTAAGGTTTCTATTAAGCCCAAAGATCTGGCTGAACTAGATGACGAGCTTCGTGGAGCTTTTTCCAAAGAACCCGACTTATGGACTATCAATTGTAGTATGTATAATGCAGCGAGAGCGTTGGCAGGTGCAAACAGTAAAAAAAAACAACGATTCATCATAAGACCAAAAGATGAATGCATAAACTCAGCACAAAGATAGGGTGGGCAAGGCAGTACGCGTCCCGCATTCAGTGTGTGATAGACTACGTAACATTTGGCAGGACCGTCACTGCCAAGGATCGACAGTTCGAGAGCGAACTGCGCAACTGTCATCACACACTCAACAAGTCGAAGCTACTGGCCATCAGGCAGCATATCGTAGACAGAATACGAGTACGATTCATCGCCAGGAGAAGTCAAGAGCGGAGAGAGAGGTGGGTCAGAGAAAATCAACAGTTTTTGTCTGACCCCTCTCGACTCTGCCAAGACCCTACCGTTACTGTCGTGCACACGCCCACACCAGAGTTGGTCGAGGCATTTTGGAGAGTAGTCTGCGAAGTCCAGCATCCACTGAAAGGACACTCAAAGAATATAAATAGCTTCAAGGAGCTGTGCAGTGCCCCCACAATATCTGAGGAGCAATGCCCACCTATCACTACCGAGGAGGTGAAAAACGTATTAGGAGGCATGAAGAACTATTCCACTCCAGGACCAGATGGTATCAAGACTTTCTGGCGAAAGAAGTTTTCATCAACCCACCAGCATCAGCCCGTATTTTCACCTCATATCTAAAGTCGGAAGAGCATATTCCGGAGTGGAAGGTAGAAGGGTACACAGTGCTCCAGCCGAAGACGGGCAACTTAGATGACGCCAAAAATTACAGGGCAATATATTATCTGAACCCACTGTATGAGATCTTCACAGCTATCCTAAGTAATAGGATTGTTCAAACAATTGGACCTGTGTGGCGAGAGATTTTCAAACAACGCGGCTCAAAGAAAGGCGTAGCAGGATGCCGGGAGAACCTGCTCATCGATAGATGTGTCTGTAAAGACGCAGCATTCTATCAGCGTTAATTTACGTTTTCAAGATGGCGACTGCGCATTAGAAAGTAAACATAACCTAATTCTTTCAAATATCGTAAACACGGTAAACACGAAGTTATTTATTTTTAAAAAGAAAATGAATAGAGGTGGTAGGTCGAAAAATTCCGTTTGGGAGGAATTAAATTATATTGTACATAGACAAAATGGTAAAATCTCTGCTTTTTGCCCCGGGTGCAATCGAGTTTTGTCGAATACGGCTGAAGAGAGGTTAAGGAATCATAGGAATCATAATGTTTACATACCTGTGAGCTAGAAGGCGATCGTAGCTAGTATTTCTTAAAATACTATTACATATTAGGCATTTCGAAACTGCTTTATTGTCACATTTTAGCCGCTCAAACTTCAGTTCTTCCCAAGGAATTTTTTGTCCCATTTCACTTTCTATTTTTGATTTGATCATTTTTTAAATTTTGCAAAACAAAATAAGTGAGGTTATGTTATGCTCTTTTCCCCCATCCTCCTTTCAAGTCCGCCATTTTTTACATTTATTACATTTTTTACGTATAATACGTAAAATACGTATTATACGTATAAAAGTCCGAGTTACGCATAACCGTGCAACCCTGCCAGGAGGTAGACAACACGTACTGCGCGCGCAAGCAGCTCCGTTTGAGAGCACTGACTGTGTGCCATTTTCGTATTTTGATTTTGGTTTGATACATATTTGCATTGGTGGCGGCAATTTCGTGTTCTGTAATCTGTTTGCTATGGATCTCAGCAGCGAAGAAGAGAATGGCAGAAATGGAAATGGTCAAGGAAACAGAACTGGATCCTGTTCTCCTAAAAAGAGGAAACTTAAACACAATAATAATTTAAAACACCGTAATGTAAAGTTTGGATTGGAGTTGCAATCCAAATACAAATTTCTAAATCCAGACCCTAGTGATCCATTTAAATGTATTTGCAAGCTTTGCAATACAAGTTTCAGGACAGAAAAGTAAGAATCGTTCCTTCGTATCTTTTACTTTATAATATCCCAAAATTTTAATTTCATATCTTATTTGGTGAAAATAAGTGAAAACATTTTAGACCTTTTTTTTCTATTTTCTTAGATCTGACATTGACAGACATGCTACAGGAAAAAAACACTTAGCAAATGAAAAAGCCACGTGTTCAAACACTCAGGAGAGTGTAGCTACACTTTTTTCAAAGCAGACCTCGCTAGAAACTAAAGTGAAGTACGCGGAAATCAAACTAGCCGGTTATTTCGCAGCTCATGCTGAGGCGTTTTCAAAAATGGATCACCTCACTGATGTTTTAAAAAACATATTTCCGGATTCACAAATTGCTGCTTCTTTGAAAATGAAGAGGACGAAGGCAAAGTGTATTGTCTTAAATGTTATTGGAGATGCCGAGAAGGAGTCTCTTGCAGAAAGGCTTAAATCTGTAAAATTTTCGATTTTAACTGACGAGTCGACAGGCATTTCAGCCACGAAGACAGCATGTGTGATGGTGAGATTATACGATGAAGAGATTGGTCGAGTGACCCCGAGATGAGGAAAAAAATTCCAAGGCTGCAGATACCGGAGCTACAGCCCAAGTTCTGTATCGTCAGTTGATAGCAACATTTAATGAAAGGCAGATTCCAGTAGAGAACATTATAGGGTTTGCCAGTGATGGCTGCAGTGTTATGATGGGCTGCAATAATTCAGTCGCTACGAGAATGAAGTCACTTCGAATCATTCAAAAGGTCAATGAAGACCGACAGGAGATCCACGATATCAATTTCACATCTGCATTAACCAGAGTATTCCATGCCTTCGAAGCTGGGATAGATGAGTACATTCGTTCTGCAAATCGAGTTATGAATGTCATCCACGCCGCATGGAGGGGAGAACTTCATCCTTCATTCTTGACGGCGGAACAAATTCAACCAATATTTCGAGACATTCAAGATCACGTACCTAAGGTAACTTTTCCAGTGCCTGGACCACCGGTGGATATAGAAAAATTAGCCCAAACTGCCACGGTAACCATAATTTGTAAAAACGGAACACTACGAATTGTACTAGATATTCCACTATTAGAGCGCGCAGAAGATACTATGTACGAGATGCACTCATTGCCTGTACAACAATCCATTCTGGGAAACGGGTCTGGACGGGCATATATAAAGTCAGAATTTGCATACATCGCAATAGAAGACATGCAGCGAACCTACATGGTAATTACCCGTGTCGATCACGTCCAATGTAAACAACTGGAAGACTACATCCTTTGCCCAGACGTGTTCCCTATTTAAGAGGTTTCGTACTATAAAACTTGCGAATTGCAACTTCTACTGGAGCCAACAATGGCATCATTCAAGTCATGTGACATTAAAATCTCTTTCGAAAGTCAAACCCTATTGGAAAGCCCTACCATCATTAAGTGGTTGGATCTACTCTTTGTCAAACGAGCTAGCAGCAGATTTAAATTGTGTCGAACAGTCCGTTCTTCATCTTCAACTTCATGGACTGGGTCTAATTCAAATCGCACCTGGATGTCACTTAAAAACAACACAAGTAACTTTACCAGGCCTGCAACCTATGAAGGAATCAGTAGTAGCAATTTATGAACCTAACATTCATTTAAACCTATCTCAACTATCTACCAAATTACAAGAAGCTTAGCAATTTAAATTGCCAATGAAGATGTGCAAGGAACCTGTGAAGGAATACCATAACGAACAGCTATACAAGGAAGGTGAAAAAGCGCTAGAACAAGTAGAGCAACAATTGTATTATCTCAGTTTGCAAAGACAAGATGAGACAACACAGCATCTCCTAATACAGGGATCTTATGCAGGATTAGGTTTACTTGCAATGCTGATATTAGGTTAACTCGGCCGTACTAAATTGCTTCTACATCTGATTGGTTGTTGGGCCTGCTTCAATCGCAAGTCAAGGAACCAGGGAGTCGATAAGGAGAAGATACAAGTGACATCGAGTGTTAGTCGAACCCAAGAGATAATAGACTGTGCAGAGTTTTCTTTAAACCTGGAGGAATTCAAGAGCCATGAGGAGAGGAAACCAGTCCTTTCACCTGAAAGAACATTTAAGTGTCAACAACATGTCAACAACTTCAGCTGATACCATTGAGGCTTCGGCCAACAAGGAAGTTATCTCGTCACCAATGATCGTAATGCCAAAACAAACATTACAGCCGGCGTAAAATCTGACTTATACTCCCACTGTTCTGAAGCTCCACGAATGATCAGTGTCAACAATATATCAACATCCGCCTGCTGAATCAGATGCAATAGAAAGTGTAGTGTCGTGATCAGTAGTGTGACATGGGAATGAAGTCCCTAAAAAAGTGTTGAAATGGATGAATGGATGGATGTTATAAATTGACGATAATAAAAGACTCTTAAGGACTGTCATGTGGACAGATGTAATTCGATAGGTGCAGAGCGTGTCATACACACGCTGAGTACCTAGAACACATACTATCGGGGTGTCCCACCCACGCAGGAAAGACTATATCTACAGACATAATGCTACCCTCAGAGTACTTTATTACCATCTTTGTCGTTCTTACGGTATTGGCCGCGACCCTGCCCACCCAAAAAATTCGGTACGAGTAATTGTCCTTGTGATAGGTGCTCTCGGAGGTGCGAAACTAGCACTGGTTCGTACCCTAAAAGCCATACCCAGGTGCCAAAAATATGCCACAGCACTTGCGAGATGGATGCAAGAAGCTGTCATCCTTGGGTCGCGTCGTGTCGTCAAAACGCACGAGGGTTTCGCCGGCCTGTCGTTGTGATTTCGTCGTGTCCTGTGACTCTTGTATAAAAAATTTTATTATACAAATATGAAAAATAGTGCCCTTAAAATAAACTTTTTCCCCCTTTTCACCCTCAATAATCCATAACAAATTACATTTTCTTTCTTTAAAACTTTTTCTTTCAATATAAAGAAATTCATATTAAATATTTTTAATAATCAGTTTTAAAGAAATGAAATGCATTTTTTTTAGGATTATTAAGGGTGAAAAGGGGGAAAATGTTTATTTTAAGGGAAATATTTTTCATATTCGTATAACAAATTTTCTTACATAATTTTCCACTTAAATTTTCATGTTACTTTCATAAAATTCAGAAAAGATATTTGAAAATTACTTTTCAGTGTCTTAAGTGGTGAGTTTTAGCAAAGTTAGGGGTAAATTCAATTTAAAAAAATTTTGTTAGGCTTTGTACTGTTCACATGGTAGTTTGACATCATTGTTATAAAGTTTTCACGATTATTTTTAAAAGTCAAGGACTTTCTGAATTTTTAACACTGCGGTACTCTAAAGGCCATGCCCTTCCTCTAAACATTTTTTTTAATTCTAAAAAAGTTAGGAACTTTTTTCCACCAAAATACACAAAATAAGGGGATGAGACTATGGAAAATCAGAAATATAATATTTTGCGACCACCCTAATATATAATTTATTATAAATAAATATATATTTTTCAGAGAGAGGAAATTTCTAGATGAATTTATAAAAAAGTATATTATAAGGCGAATTATTAAGGGTTAAATATTATTTTCACTATTAATAATTGAATGATATCAATAAGTGTTTAAAATTTGTAACAATCACAATTGTTTGTGAAATGAATTAATTACATCAGCAAAATAAACAATAGAAAAATATGAATACAATTCAAACTGTTTTCAAGAAAGTCATCTGTATATTCAATTTACCTAATATTAAATACACGTTCATGAATTTTTTTTATGACTAATAACAGCTGCTCTTATTGTTACTGAAAACTATGTTCATCTTTTATATTCATAAAAATTATCAAGTTTTAAATGAATTTTAGTCTTTTTGCTTCACATAACAATGCAAAAACTGACCTATCTGCTCGGAGCGCCATCTGTTGGATTTATTTGAACTACGATACCCCTCCGGATTCTAAGAGAACACATACACGGGGGATGCATAGAGCTGATAGGGAGACACTACAATGAAACTTGCTCGTGAACGCGATAATTACACGGTGCTTGGTAAGATACATCCCTACGGTCCTGGCGTATGATATTGGGATCTGAAATCATGACGTCACAGCGTCACGTGACAGGCAATATGGAGGCACAACGGGGTCACTTTACCTCGTCGGCGGAAAAACGAATTAAGCCATGCGCTACAAGCAAAAACGAGTTAAATCTTTAACTCGTTTTTGCCCGTAGCGCGCGGACTAATTCGTTCTTGCGCTGAGAAAAAAGCAACCCGCTTTTGCTCCGACTCTTTTCTTAGTCCGCTTTTGCTATCAGCCCCTCATATATGCGAGCATGTATATTGATGTTTGAATCACAATGCTACACGATAAATTTAAACAAACATAATGCATGTTTGTGTCACGATAAATAAAAGGACCAATATATTTCCCAGGATTTTTTTCCTTACATTTTTTGAAGAAAAATTAGTAAAACTGTAATTAGAGGGTTTTGAAGACACCTTTTAGTAAAAAAAAAAACAATTTTTTTATGACACCAAGTTAAAAATGTGGAATATCTTATGCTTATCTATCCCCAAAAATGTATTAAAGTTCTTCGTCAATTTCATCAAATTCGTCGTCTCCGTCATCATCGTTAATAAGATCTTTCTTTTCCGCACCATCTGTATCAGAATCTTGGTCACTAATTTCTTTATTTCACTGTTTCTTCTTCAAGAAAAAAGAATCAAATTGTACACTGTGTAGATCATCATTATTACAATTTTCAAATTTCATTAAATTTGGTTTTAACGTACATTTCGAACGTATATCGCTTTTTAGCCCCAGCTAACCACCTCGACGCGAAATTACCTATTTGCTCATCTGTGGCTTGGGGTTTGCTTTTTCTGGCTGCACCTGAAGATGAAAATAAGTACAGTAGTGTTGCGGTTGGTTTTAATGATGTTCTTTATTTCCGTGAAATCTTTTAAAATATTTAATAACATTTTAAAATACTTACAGAGAGAAACTCTGATACTTACATATTATTAGATTTGAAAATTTTGTTTTAGATAAAGAAATTTTTCCTTTAAACCCTGTCCAGCTGTACCTTTGCGCAATAAAATTGCTGAATAGTTTTGAGCAAATGTTATAAACGATATTTGATAAATTTCGTCCACCAATCAACCCACAAGGACCAGTCTATATGAAATCACGATAAGTTACTGTTAATAATAATAATTAAAACACTACGTGACGTTTTTTTGCTTTTTGGATGTGAATGAAAAGTGACTAGGCTTGTATGATATTTGTTTGGCGCTGAATACGAATCTGGGCTCAGAAATTGCCTATCACATAAGAATTTTGAGAAAATTTAGGTAAAAGTGTCAAAAAAATGCGCTTAGACTCCGTACATTCAGGTGCACTCTTAAAATTTTTTCACATGTGCCCCTGAAGCACTGTTGATGTTTCTTTGTAGTGATGCACGCGCTCTACGCATGCATGGTCGCGCGCATGAATAGAGCACCTAAATATACAAAGTCTTAGGTTTAATCTGAGATATTTTTGAAATTTTCTGCACTTCGGATTCAACCGCTATGAATTTTCGAAAATGACCAAAAACACGTTATTTTACACTTGAGTACATTTGAGATCAATTATAATTACCATCTCGTTAAAAAATGTCTTTTTTCTTAGATTCTCTGCTACTTCATTAAATTTGTCAGTACTTTGTATTGGCAATTCTGGGCATTTCTCTGATTCGAAAAAATTGCTAGTATTGGTGTTTGTGCTAATGGATATGTCATCCATGCGCATTTCGAGAAGGTTTATTTTTATTAATATTTCATTTGATTTGTTGAGCAATAGTTGTTCAATTGTTAGACCAGTGATAAGCTTTGTGTGCGCCGGGTTATTTCAGTAGCTTGTGAGTTTTATATGTAGGGTAGTAGCTTGAATGGTGTTGTGTTGGGTTGTTCATAGTTGTTTCGTTTGATAGAGTTTTTAGTTATTTTTCTAAGCTGAGCGATCCTCTGTTCTACCTTGTTGTGTTCAGCCATGAATCGTGATTTATTATCGTGGTACACCAGCGTCGTGAGCCGTTTTTTTTTCTTTATGTCAGGTAAAAGTATTTTCAAATGGTAAGGCCGATAATGCTCATCGCATCGTGCAAGCCAACCGACTTGCAGGTATGCGGCAGGTAGTTTTTCCTCATCCATCGCGAGGTTTGTTATAGAGCTAATTTCTCCCCATATTGCGTCGTTGTGTTTTTCCATGACCCTTACGGAGTCATACGCGATTCCATGATGCGCATCATACTTGAGGTATTCATTGTATATGCGGGTTATGACGGGGTAAAAGTTTTCATCTTTACTTTTGAGTAATGAATTTATTAGTTTTGTGTATTTTGAGGCGTTAGGTGGGGTGTATATAAAATGCGTATCGGTTTTGAGTATAAAATAACTATAAAGAAAATGCTCGCCGGGCTCTATTCCACACTCTTTCAGTGCCACAAATGCGTGGTCGGCCAAATACAGCGTGCGTTCTCCTGCGGCATTGAAGCGGCCAATACGGGTTTGTGCAACTTCGCCCTCTGGAGGGAAAAAATCGCTAACCGTTAGAGGGTTTTTTAATAGTGTTCTCAGCTTTTCATCTCGTACTCTGCGAACCCTTGAAAAAATTGACCCTTTACAGTAAGTACGTAATTCCAAGGGCAATACCCCGGAACTGAATGTGTCGGGCATCGAATCGGGTATTAGGTACTTGCGTATGGCGGCGCAGTAACCGTCAACACCTATAGTGGGATCGAATTTTTCGAATTTTGGGGCGGGCGGCGAACCAAATTTAAGTTCGAAGTACAAAGAAGGCGTTTTTCTTAAGTCCATTTAATGATTGACCAACGTCCGAGGCGTGCATTTGTGTGATGGGTAAAGAGTAGTCACTGGGACAGTGCCCAAACAGTATGACTGACTCCGCCTGCCTGCAACACACTGCGTCAACAGGCGACAGATTTATTTTTCAAACCATCGTGAAGCCGCACAAAGCTGGAAACATCATGACAGCTGATGGAAAGCTGCTGGCGCAGCATAAGCGCTTTCCGAACGAGGACTTGCCAGCGCGGTTGAAAGTGCTGCAAAAGCACCGAATCAACACCCACAAAAAAAGCCCCAGATCTCCCGACCTGAGGCTTTTTCATTCATATCTGGTGCACCCGGCGGGATTCGAACCCACGACCCCTGCCTTCGGAGGGCAGTACTCTATCCAGCTGAGCTACGGATGCTTGTGCGGGCGACATCATACCCATGTCGACCTGATGCGTCCATTCCGGCATTTGCCCCGCCCCCTGTCGTCCATTTCCGACAAAAAATGGCTAATTGCCACCCTCATTCACAACTCCCCGCGCCGCGCGTCCCTTTGTTTGCTTTGCTCTTGTGGCTTTAAACCCGCTTCCACGCCGCAATTCCTCAGGTGAACGCATGCATTCCAAAGGAACCGTGATGCTCGATCTCCCGCTCAGACAAACCCTGCTGGCTCGCTCCGATTTGTTTCGAGGTATGCCGGAGCACCTTTTGCGCTATGTCGCCACCCATATGGTGTTAATATTATATTAATATTTAGATTATTTATTTTCTACTTTATTAATTATAACTTATTAATATTAAATTAAAAAAAAAATTTTCAACAAAAAAACGACTTTTTTACAAAATACTAAAAACATTAACTTTCTACCAAACAAGATAAATCATTAACCAAAAATGTTAATTAAAAAAAAAAGTTCTTCCACCCTAGTATTTGAATTTTTAAACAAAAAATATAAATTCTCATCGAAAAATGTAATAGATGATATTTCAATAAAAAATTTTGAATAAAAATAAAAATCAGTTGAATTCAACCAAAAAAGACGACTTTACAACAAAACAGTTTAATTTTATACCAAATTTTCAACAAAATTCCTTAATTTTCAACCAAGTAATTGAATTTTCATCTGAAAAGTCCACTTTTAAAACAAAAATGGAATAGTTAAATTTTCAGTTGAAAAATTAATTTTCAACAACAAAAAAACTAATTTTAACAAAATAGTTAAACTTTTAACCAAAAAGGCGGATTTTCAACAAAATTCCTTGATTTTCTAACAAGAATTAATATTAAAAAAAAAACGAATTTTCAACAAAATACATACACTTTCGACTAAAAAAGATGAGTTTTTAATCCAAAAACCCGAATTTTCTACAAACTAGTTAAATTTCCAATCAAGGAGATAAATTTCCAACTAAAATTTTCAGTTAAAAAATTAATTAAAAAAAAAAGAATTTTAAAAAAGTAGTTAATCTTTTAAACAAAAAGATAGATTTTCAACAAAATTCCTTAATTTTAAACCAAATAATTGCATTTTCAAATGAAAAAGATCAAGTTTAAAACAAAAATTGAATACTTTCTGTTAAAAGAATTAATTTTCAACAACAAAAAAAACGAATTTTCGACTAAAAAAGATGAGTTTTCAACCCAAAAAACAGAGTTTTCTACAAACTAGTTAAATTTTCAACCAAGGAGATAAATTTTCAACTAAGATGTTCAGTTAAAAAAATTAATTTTTAACAACAAAAAAAAAACGAATTTTCTACAAAGTAGTTGAAACTACCAAAATATTTCAACCAAAAACGAGTTTAATGTTAAATAAGAAAAGTCAAAATAAAAAAAAAATCAATTCTAGAATATTTAACAAAATAGTTTAATCCTCAACCAAAATACATTAATTTTCAACCAACAAATTAGATTTAAAAAAAAAAAAGATGAAATTTCTACCAAAAGAGATAAATTTTCAAACCAAACAAAAAACGAATTTTCAACAAAAGAGATAAATCAGAATCAGAATTAATTTTTAACAAAATAGTTGAATCCTCAACTAAAAAACATTAAGTTTCAAACAACAAATTGGATGTTCAAAAAAAAAAATGACATTTCTACCAAAAGAGATCAATTTTCAAAGCAAAAAGACGAATTTTCACCAAAAGAATTAAATTTCCAATTAAAAAAGATTAATTTCAAACCAAAAATTGAACAGTTGAAATTTCATCGAAAAGGAGTACTTTAATAAAATAATTAAACAAATAATTGAATTTTCAAATCAAAAAGATCAATTTTAAACCAAAAATGGAATAGTTAAATTTTCTGCTAAAGAAAATTCATTTTGAACACAAAAAAAAAACACGAATTAAGATGAATTTCCAACCCAAAAAAAGCGAATTTTCTACAAACTAGTTAAATTTAAATCAAGGAAATAAATTTTAAACTACAATGATCATCTTCAAGAAAAAAATAGAACTGTTAACCAAATAGTTGAATTTTCAACCCAAAGGATTAATTTTCTTCCAAAAGGGACAATTTTTCAACAAAATATATGAAATTTAAACTAAAAAATATAAATTTTCAACCAAAGTTGAATTTTCAACCCAAAAAAGACAAATTTTTAACAAAAGAAATGAATTTTCAACTAAAAAAGATAAATTTTAAGATTAAATCGAAGAGTTACATTTTCAGTAAAAAAATTAATTTTCAACTAAAAAAAAACAAACAATTTTTCAACAAAATAGTTATATTTTCAGCCACAGAAATGAATTTTTCAATAAAATGATGAATCTTAAAAAAAATGAAGATTCAACAAAGGAATGAATTTTTAACTAAAATAGAATAGTTGCATTTTCAGTACAAATTAATTTTCAACTAAATAAAATAAATTTCTATCAAAATAATTCGATTTTCAACCCCAAAAAGAATGAGTTAACAACAAAATAAAAAAATTTTCAATTAAAGAAAATCCATTTTCAAACATAAATGGAATAGTTCAATTTTCAGTTTAAAAAATTAATTTTGAACTAAACAAACACAAATTTACAAGAAAATAGTCAAATTTTCAACTGAAGAAATCTTCAACCAACAAAATAATTTTTTTATCAAATGGTTGATTTCTCAACCCAAAAGATGAAGTTTCTATCAAAGAAAGCACGAACTTTCTACAAAAAAAAAACAATAATTTAAAAAATAGAAAAGTTTAATTTTCAACAAACAAAAAGATGAATTTTCACCAAAATAGTTAAATTTTCATTCAAAGGAATAAATTTTTCAGTAAAATGATGAATCGCCAAATAATAAAATAAATTTTTAACTAAATGTTCGAATTTTCAACGCAAAAGATTAACTTTCTATACAAAAAAAAAAAATTGAGCAAAATATACGAATTCTCAAAGAAATACTTGAATGTAAGGAATTTTCAAGCGAAGAAGATAAATTTTCAACTAAGCAGATGTATTTTCAACTAAGAAAATGAATTTTCAAACAAGAAAACTAAATTTCTATCAAAAAAGATACACATTTTCGGGAAAAAATGAAATAGTTGAATTTTCAGTAAATTGAAATTAATTTTTACCTAAAGTGATAAATCTTTAACCAAAAAATGAATGTTTAACAATATAGTTGAATTTTTAAACCAAAAGAATAATTTTCTACCAAAAACGACAAATTTTCAACAAAATAAATAAATTTTCATCTAAAAAAGATGAATTTTTGAAGAAAATTGTTGAATCTTTACTTAAAACAGATAAATTTTCAACTCAAAAGAATAGCTAAATCTTCAGTAGAAAAATAAAATTTCAAACAAATAAAATAAATGTAAAAAAATTGTAACAAAATAGTTTAATTTGTAACCGAGAATACTAAATTTCCGTAAAAAAAGCCTAATTATCCACAAAAAATAGAATAGTTGAATTTCCAGTAAAAGGTATGAATTTTCAACTAAAATGATGAATCTTCAACAACAAAAAAACGTATTTTCAACCGAAAAGTTGAATTTTCCACCAAAAAGATTAAATTTCTATCGAAAAATATACATTTTCCAGAAAAAATGAAATAGTTGGATTTTCAGCAAATTCAAATGAATTTTTAACTAAAGTGATGAATCTTCAAAAAAAAAAAAAAAAAATTAATAACCAAATAGTTAAATTTTCAAACCAATATTGTTTGTTTAAACCATTTTTCCCCCTGTAAATCGTGAATAGTTATTATCTTTCCGAATAAATAGTACAAAGTTGATGAATGTCAAGAATAGTACTTTTTGTTTAACTTATTTTGTAATTATTTAAACATTTATTATTTGTTTAAACATTTTTTTTTCCCTACAATCGTAAAAAGTTATTATTTTCTAGAAATAATGACACAATTAAAGAATGTTGAAAGCAATATCTTTTTGAAGGATGTTTGGTAATTTTTTTAACAATTTTGATTTGTTTAAACCATTTTTCCCCTTGTAAAGCGAGAAAGATTATTTTCTGGAATTATTGACACGATTAAAGGAATTCAAGAGTAATATTTTTTGTCTACAGGATATTTCGCATTTTTAAAATAATTTTAGTTTGTTTAAACATTTTTTTCTTTGTAAATCGTGAAAATTTATTCTTTTCAGCAATTAATGACACAATTAACGACTTTTCAGAATATTTTTTTGCTTAAGATATTTTTAAATTATTTAAATAATTAATAATCATTAAAAATCATTAATATGAACCACGGGGGTGATGATTTTAAGAAGAAAAAAAACTATACTTTACTCAGAGCAGTTGATTTTAATTTTTTATGAATGATTAATAGTTGTTTAAATAATTGCAAAAGATTTCAAGCAAAAAAATATGACTTTTAAAATTCGTTAATTGTGTCATTAATTCCAGAAAATAATAAATTTTCTTGCTTTACAGAGGGAAAAATTATTTAAACAAATAAGAATTGTTTAAATAATCATCAAGTATCCTTTAAAAATATATTGCTCTCAACATTCTTTAATTGCGTAATTATTTCCAGAAAATAATAACTTTTTACGATTTTTTGGAAGAAAAAATTGTTTAAACAAGTAAAAATTGTTTAAATAATTACCGCATATGTTAAACAAGAACTTTTTGCAATAAAAGATGAATTTTCAACAAAGGACGAATTTTCAACCAATTTTACAAAATAGTTGAATTGGTAACTTACAAAGATAAATTTTCAATCAAGAATATTAATTATCAACAAAATAGAAAAAAATTTCAACGAAATAGTTAAATTTTCAACTAAAAACTATAAATTTTCAACCAAAAATAAAACAGTTAAATTTCCAGTTGAAGAAACTAATTATTTTGAACACAAACAAGAATTACCAACCAGTTGAATTCAACGAGAAAAGACGAATTTAAAAAAAAAAAGTAGTTGAATCTTAAACCAGATAGATTTTGAACAAAAAAAAATTAATTTTCTAACCAAATAGGCGAATTTTAAACAAAACAGTTCAATCCTGAAATAAATGATGAATTTTTAACAAGCAAGATTAATTTTCTTTCGAAATATATGAATTAAAAAAAAAAAAAAAATTTGTAACGAAATAATTGAATTTTCGACTAAAAAATATAAATTTTCAACCAAAAATAAAACAGTTAAATTTCCAGTTGAAGAAACTAATTATTTTCAAAAAAAAAAATAATAATAATAATTACCAACCAATTGAGTTAAACGAAAAAAGACGAATTTAAAAAAAAATTTGCATCCTAAACCAGGTACATTTTGAACAAAAAAGATTAATTTTCTAACCAAATAGGTAAATTTTTAACAAAATAGGTCAGTTGTCAAGCCCAAAAATTCGAATTTTTTAAAAAACAGTTGACTTTTAAACCGGAAAAAAGATTTCAACAAGAATAAAACGGAAACATAATGATTGGCTACAATATCTCAAAATTAATAATATATTTGCAAAAATTCATTCAGAATTGTTTAAACTTTTTATAGAATATTTATATAATTGTTTGTCACTTTGTTTTATGAATGGTACTTTTTACATCCGTTTTAATTTCTTTAAGTATTAATTATTTGCTACTTTTAACGCCGAACTTACTATGGAAATTTGAATCTTTATAAGATTTATTATCTATATGTATTTTATAATTTCGTTGGACGCTAATAGTGTTTTTTACAAACTTTTTAATATGAAAAAATTCCTTAAGTTGCTTATCATTATACGGATTACCCTACTTATAATTATTAAATTTCCAATTAAAAATCCATCAGTGTTGCCGTGGGTCAGCGAAACCCGGAAATTAGGGAAATAACAGGAATTAAAAAAAAAGTGCAAAAATTAGGGAATTTCTATAAATAAATAACTTTATATAATAGATATATAATAATTTATATAATAAAATAAATAACTTTCGAGGATAATAAATTTGAAAATTTATTTTTGAATTGTCTTATTCCATTCATAAAAGATTCTATGTTAAAAACGTTAAAAGATTAAAAGATTCTGGTCCTTGAATAATAATTAATTAACGATATAATATTCTTGTTAGTAATTTATTTTCATAGTATTTATATTTCTATTTCATTATTTTGCACATGCTTCCTTCTGAAGATTATATCTTTAGTTACAAATATTATTATTTGGATGAAAATTTCACTGTTTTTCTTGAAAATTCATTTTTTTGTGTTGAAAATTGATATTTTGTTGTTGAAAATTCAATCCGTATCTTTCTTGGTTGAAAATTCAACTATTTTCTTGAAAAGTCCTTTTCTTTTTCGATTGAATTTAACAGTTTTTCATTTAAAATTATAATAATTTTTTGGTTGAAATATCTGAAATTAGATTATTCGATGAAAATTCATATTTTTCGGTGAAAAATTGAACTACTGGGTTGAAGGTTGAACCACTTTGTTAAAATATCATTTTTGGTTAAAAATTCATCATTTCCGTTAAAAATTCATATCATTGGTTGAAAGTTCGATTTTTGTTGTTGAAAATTAATTTTTCTAACTGATAAATTAACTATTCCAGTTGAAGATTTATAATTTTAGTTAAAAATTCCTACCTTTAGTTGAAAGTTTGAATATTTTCAAGGTTTATCTCTTTGGTTGAACATTTAACTATTTTATTTTTATTTTATTTTTATCTTTTTGTTTGTTTAAAATTAATTTTTTCAAACTAAGTATGTAACTTTTCCATTTTTGGTTGAAAATTGATTCAACTTAGTTGAAAATTGATCTTATTTACTTGAAAATTCGTTTCTTTTTTTGTAGAAAAGTAATATTTATTGGTTGAAGTTAACAAATGAAAATTTTATTTCAAATTGTCTTATTTCTTTTAGAAAATATTCTTGTTAATAGTTAATTTTTAATGTGTTTCTATTTCTTTTTTTTTTGCAGGTGTTTCCTTCTGATGATTGTATTTTTTATGTAAAATGTTATTATTTGTATGAGAATTGAACAATATTGTTTTTTTTTTTTTTTTAAATAAACTGTTTTCCTTGAAAATTCTTCCTTTTATGTTCGACACTCCACGATTTTGGAATAAAACTAACTTTTTGTTGAAAATTCACATTTTTGTGTTGAAAATTCGTCTTTTTCGGTAGAAAAATTTTTCAACCAAAAACATGAATAATTAACCAAATAGTTGAATTTTCAACTAAAAGCGATCAATTTCCAACCAAAAATAAAATAATTAAATTATCAGTTCGTAAAATGAATTTTCAACAAAATTAAAAAAGAATTTTCCACAAAATAGTTCAATTATCAACCATTAAAACTATTTTTTTTCAATTAGTTCAGCTTTCAACCAAGTAGCTTAATTTTGAAACGAAAAAGATTTTAATACTGATTACAAAAAATTAAATTAAATAAAAAAAGTGAATTTTCTGCAAAATATATGTTTATTTTAACTAAAAAACAGTTGAATCCAATACTAGAAAATATGCATTTTCAAGAAAATATTTGAATTTTCTAAAAAAATTTGAATTTTGAACCAAACAAAAATAATGTTTAAGAAAATATTTAAATTCTCAAGCCAAAAATATTACTTCTCAAAAAATGTTAATTTTTAACGAAATAGTAGAATTTTCTACAAACCTTTTGAATTTTCAACCCAAAAGTATGAATATTCAACAACAAAAATTCAATTTTCAAGCCACAAAGATAAATATTGAACCATTTTTTTTTATTTTCTAGTAAACAAGACAAATTTTCTACAAAGCAAGTGAATTTCCAACAAGAAAGTTCATTTTTAACCAAATAGTTTAATTTTAAACTAAAAACGATCAATTTTCCACCAAAAATAAAATAATTAAATCATCAGTTCGTAAAATGAATTTTCAACAAGCATAAAAACCAATTTTCTAAAAAATCGTTCAATCTTCAACCATTAAAACGAATTTTTTTAAATTAGTTCATTTTTCAACCAAGTAGCTTAATTTTCAAGCAAAAAAGATTTTAATACTAATTAAAAAACAGTTACATTTAATGAAAAAGGTGAATTTTCAGTAAAATATATTTTAATTTTTATCAAAAACCAATTGAATCAAATACAAAAAAAAATGCATTTTCAACAAAATAGTTGAATTTCCTACAGAATTTTGAACCCAACAAAATGAATATTTTAGAAAATATTTAAATTCTCAAGCCAAAAAGATGAATTTTTTACAAAACTATTGAATTTTCAACAGAAGAGTTCATTTTTAACCAAGTAGTTGAATTTTCACCCAGAAAAGATTTTGATCTTAATTAAAAAAACAGTTATATTCAACAAAGAAAAGATACATTTACAACGAAATAGATAATTTTTCAACAAATTTTTTTTATTTTCAGCCTAAAAAGATGAATATTCAACAAAAAATTTAAAATCTCAAGACAAACAGACAAAATTTTTACATGCAAAATTGAATTTTTAACAAATAGTTTATTTTTGATTAAATATATGAATTTTTAAATAAAAACGATCAATTTTGAACCAAAAATGGGATAATTAAAATTTTAGTTTAAAAAATGATTGATCAATTGAAAAAACACGAATTTTTCACAAAATAGTTCAATCTTCAACAAATAAAATGAATTTTTAAAAAGGTAGGTAAACTTTCAACCGAGTAGTTGAAGTTTTCCCTTCAAAATATTTTACTTTTAATTAAAAACAGTTGAATGCAACAGAAAAAATGCATTTTGAAAAAAAATTGTTGAATTTTCAACCAAAAAGTATGATTCTTGAAAAAAGTTCATTTTCAACGTAATAGTTGAAGGTTCTCCGAAAATTAAAAATTTTGAACCTAACGAAATGAATATTTCAGGAGATATTTAAATTTTCAACTAAAAAAGATCAGCTTTCTACCAAAAATGGAATAGTTAAATCTACAGTTAAAAAGTTCATTTGTAACCAAAAAAAAAAGAATTTTTAATAAAATAGTGAAATTTTCAAAAAAGCGAAGAATTTTCAACTAAAATAATGAACCTTCGACCAAAAAAGTTATTTTCAACAAAGTAGTTCAACTTTAAACCAAGTAGAATTGCATTAAATCGTGAACAAAATAATTGCATTTTTAATCAAAAGCGAGAAAATTTTCTACCCAAAGAGATGGATTTTCAACAAAAAGGATTAATTTGCTACGAAAAAAGTCCAATTTTTCACAAAATACATAAAATTTCAACCAAAATGTTGAGTTTTTCAATAAAAAAGTTTATTTTGAATTAAGAATCGAATAAATAAATCTTCGGTACAAAAAACTTAATTTTTAACTAAAAAATATCAGTTTTCTACCAAATCTGGAATAAGTTAAATTTACAGTTACCAAATTGATTTTTAACCACAACAAAACAGAATTTTCAATAAAATAGTTACATTTCAAACTAAAAAGATTAATTGTCAACAAACAAACAAAAATTAACACAGTAGTCAAATTTGAAAAAAAAGCGATGAATTTTCATCTGGTCCTATGAATCTTGAACCAAAAAATTTATTTTTAAAAATGCATTTCAACTTTCAACCGAGTAGTTTAATTTTCGAATGGCAGAGATAGATTTTTATAAAGTGTAATAGTTACATTTTGGACTAAAAAAAATAATAATAATTTTTAACCGAAAAAAGAAGACATTTTCAATACAATAGTCAAATTAAAAAAAAACGATGAATTTTGAACTGAAGTAATGAATCTTCAGCCGAAAAATTCATTTTTTAATAAAGTAATTTAGCTTTAAACCAAGTAGTTGAATTTTATAATAAAGATAACAAAATTTCATGAAAAAGTATAGTTACATTTTTGACCAAAAGGATAAATTTTTGAACCAAAAAAAAAAGAAGGAATTTTCAACACAATAGTCAAATTTTTAATAAATAGAGGAATTTTCAACCAAAAAAATAGAATTTTTGAACAATAAATTAAATAGTTGATATTTCTATCCAAACCAAAATTTATTTTAAATAAAGAGCAGGTTAACTCAACAAAAAAGACCAGTTTTTTCAGATCCTCAACCAAGACAGATTGATTTTCAAGTCGACAGTTGCATTTGTAACAAAAAATACGAAAATTCTACCAAAAGAGTTAAATTTTTAACCAAGAAATATTTTTCAGTCAACAAAGGAACAAAGTTTTAACCCAATTGTTTAATTTTTTCAAAAACGTTGAATTTTCAACCAATAGTTAAACATTCTACCAAAATAACTTGATCTTTCACGAAGAAAAACGTATTATCAACAATACACTTGAATTTCAAAGCCAAAAAAAAAAGTTAACTTTCTAACAAAATTTCTGAATTTTCATTAATAATCAAATTTCCAAACGAAATAATTGCGTTTTTAATCGAAAACGAAAAAATTTTCTACCCGAAGAGATGAATTTTCAACAAAGAAGATTAATTTGCAACGAAAAAAGTCAAAATTTTCACAAAAATACATGAAATTTCCACCAAAATGTTAAATTTTCCAATAGAAAAGATTATTTTTTAAATAAAAATCGAATGAATAAATCTTGAGTAGAAAAAAATTAATTTTTAACTAAAAAAGATGAGCTTGAAATGAAAGGTACATTTGCATGTAAAGGATTAATTTCAAATAAAAAATAACGAATTTTCAATAAAATAGATAAATTTTCAACCTAAGAGATGTATCTTCAAACAAAAAATTAATTTTCAACAAAGTGCTTCAACTTTTACGCAAGTAATTAGTTTTTCGATTTAAAGAATAAATTTTTTGCCAAAAATGGAAAAGTTACATTTTTCGATAAAAAATTAATTTTTTAACAACAAAAAAATCAGTTTCAACGAAGTAGTTAAACTGTAATAGTAAAATTTTCAATTTGAAAAATTAACTTCCAACCAAGTAGTTTTTATCTTCAATATAATAGATGAAATTTAAACTAAAATGATGAATACTTAACTGGAATACTTGAATCATCAACCAAAAAGATAAAGTTTCAAACAAGAAGGTTAATTTAAAAAAATAAAGAATAATTTTCTACCCAAAAATACATTTTTTCCAAGAAAAGAGACGAATTTTCAACTAAAAAATACAAACTTTCAACCAAATAGCCTAATTTTCAGTTAAACTAAATTAAGTTTTAACGAAAAAATTCCCTACAAAAAAAGACAAACAAATTTTAAGACAAAGTAATAAATTTCTTAATAAAATGATGAGTCTTTTACTGGAATAGATGAATCTTCAACTGGAGTTGATAAATTTCAAGTCAAACAGATGAATTTAAAAAAAAAGAGTTTATCTTTCAATCAAGTAGTTGTATTTTTAACAAAAAGTTGAATTTTCAACTAAACTTGCACATTTTCAACTGGCATACTTGAATTTTCAACCAAAAAGATGAATTTTCAAACCAGAAAATTAATTTTTATACAAAACGATTAATTTTCTACCAAAAAAGATGATTTTTCAACAAATTACATGAATTTTTAACGAAATATTTTATTTTTTTCAAAAAAAATATCAGTTTTCGACAAAAAAATTTAATTTTTCAGTTTCAATTTTGGGTTAAAAAAATCAATTTTCAACCAAGCTTATAAATTTCCAACTAAAATGACGAATCATTGACTGGAATATTTTAATTTCCAACTAAAAATGGTAATTTTTCAACCGGTAATTGGATGGTTCATATAAAATTTGTTTATTACGTTCAACTAAAGAGATGAATTTTTAACTACATTGTTAGAATATTCAATTGGAATAAATTAATTTTCACTTTGAAAAAAATTAATTTTTTTCTGAAGAAAAAACGAGTTTTCATCAAAATAGCTTACTTTTCAACCAAAGAGATAACTTTTTAATTGAAATGATGAATCTTGAACCAACAAAAATTAATGTTTCACAAAAGAGTTTAAATTTCAACTCAAAAAATTAACTCTGTATTCCAAAAAAGATGAATTCTAAAAAAAAAATCAAGGAGTTGTTATTCCAACCAAAACAGTTAATTTTCAATCAGAAACAGTTGAATTTAATCCCCAAAAAAACTACTTTTCGACATGAGTTTAATTTTCGTCTTAAAAAGATTTTTCAGTCTTCAAGAGAGAGAAACAATTACAAACAAGCTGTTGAATATTCAAGCAAAGAGATGAATATTCAAATTTCCAACTAAAAAGGATCAATTATGTTCAATATTCACTTTAAAAAATTGAATAAACTAAATTAAAATTCTCACGCTTTAAAGTATGTAGATACTTTTATTTTAACTTATCCGAAGTTTACCAGTACGGTGGTTCAAAAAAGGCTTTTTGCAACCAGCGTGCGACCCTAACGCAAGCGCAGTAGCTCGGTGGCGCTGATGTCGCACAGCGCGCTTTTTGAAAATGTAAAAAATTATTACCTGAATAATATCTAATATTAATCGAATTTTTCCAATTAAGTGAATGAAATAAATCAATAATAATAAAGAATTTGAACTTTATGTGCAACTTTCTTTAAGGTAAATTTTGTAAAGATATTTCTTAATTTATACAGGGTTCGGATTATGCGACTTCAAATTTTTTCATTAAAATGCGACTTTTTTAAAAGAAAAATGCAACTAATCAACTTTCTTCCGTTTTTCTCCGAAGTCTTCTATACTAAGTTCTAATTTTAATTACCGCGAAACTTTTTAAATTAAAATTGAAAACCAGAAAATATGGTACCATTTTAATTACGAAAATTCAAAATTAAATAATTTGTCAGTAAAGCTTCATCCTAAGAATATTGTAAGTTATTATCGTCCGAAATTAAACAATTTTTAATTTAGTGAATCCGTATTCAAAGATTTATTTATTTTGAATCGCAAGACTTAAACAGTTGAACATTTTTTAGTAAAAAACGTTCAAAATCGATTACTTTTCAATTTAATTACTGTTCTCACACTATTTCCCCTATTCCCCTTTTTCAAAGAATTCTTTTTTTCCTGTATTCAATAAATATCCCCTTTCCTCCTTTTCCCCCTTTTTCCTTTTCACCCCTTTTACGCTTTTTCACTTTTAGGTTGAAAATTTAATTATTTTGTTGAACATTTAATTATTTTGTTGAAAATTTAATTACTTTGCTGAATGTTCAATTAGTTGGTTGAAAATTCGTGTATTTTGTTGAAAAGAATTTTTTTGCTAGAAAATTAATCTTCTTGATTGAAAATTCCACTATTTGGTTAAAAATAAAACAATCTTGTTTAAAAAAATCCTTTCTGGTTGAAACCTCGACTGACGGTTTTGTTGAAAATTCGTCTTCTTGAATGATGATTCAATTTTTTTGTTGAAAATTCATCTTTTTCTTTGTTGAATATTAATCTTGTAAACTGAAAATTTGACTATTTCATTTTTGATTGTAATTTTTTATTTCGTTAAAAATTCATATCTTTGGTTGAGATTTCTTTTTCACGTTGAAAATTAATTTTTTCAACTGAAAATTAAACTATTTTATTTTTATTGTAAATTTATCTTTTCTAGTTGATAATTCAACTATTTTGTTAAAAAATCATGTATTTTATTTTAAAAATTTCTTTTTTTATGGAAAATTAATATTCTTGGTTGAAAATTCACTGAGTTAAAAAACCAAAAAAAGGGACACTTTCCAACAAAAATGTTGGCTTTAAAACCAAATTTGTCCTAATTTTTAAAAATTGAAAAATTAAAATAATAATTTTCTTCTATATAATTATTTTTGGAAGAATAATTAATTGATTACTATTTTCCTCATTATTAATATTATTTGTTAATTTTGAAATTAAATAAAATTTATATATTAAAATATTTTCAAGTCGAATAATTATTTCATTAATAAAAATTATTAATATTATTCAATCAATAATAAACAATACATTCAATATTACAAGAATTAATTGAATAAATTAATCATTCAATAAAAATTATTTCTTTAATTAAAATTCAAATAATTCTTAAAATTATAAAATTTAAACTCAAACTCAATACTTTCTTTAAAGTTGAACTGTTTTGTTCAAAAAATTTGTTAAAAATACATTTTTTTTTTTTGAAAATTCGTAACTTTGGTTGAAAATTCTTTTTTTTTTATTCAAAATAAAGTTTTTTCCCTGAAAATTTAATTATTCCATTTTTGGTTAAAAAATTATCTCTTTACGTTCAAAACTCAATTATTTTGTTGAAAATTCATGCATTTTGTAGAATATTCGTCTCTTGGTAGAAAAGTAATTTTCTTCGGATAATTTATCTCTTTGGTTGAAAATTTAACTATTTTGATGAAAATTCTTTTTTTTTTGTTCAAAATAATTTTTTTAACTTAAAATTGATCTTTTTTTGTTGAAGCCTCATATGTTTTTGAAATATTTTCAGGAGGAAATTTCGTAGAGATGCCTATAGCTGCCCAGTGGTGGCGTGATACTTCGACAGTTCCTGCAAATCCATTACGCCAGGATGAAGGACCAAGTGGAGTTCCTTCGTATCCTGTAATAGGTAAAATTCTTTTTTTTTATTTCATTTTTTTTTTAATAAAATTATGATTACTTAGGGGGGCGACTTGACCGAAAAATGACCGGGATTTTTTTTCGAATCGCAGAAATATTCAAGTTTTCATTATTTTAATAATTAGATTACGGATTTATTTACTAAAAATTTATAAAAAATTTACTAAAATTCATCGCTGGTTGAAAATGTTACTACTTTGTTGAAAATCAATTTTTTGAGTCAAAAATTCAACTATTCCAATAGAAAATTTGACTATTTTGCTGAAAATCCATTTTTGTTGTTGGTAAGAATTAGATTTTTAACAGAAAATTCAACTACTCTATTTTTGGTTGAAAAATGATCTTTTTTAGTTAAAAATTCAAATATGTTTTTGGTTAAGAATTCATATATCTGGTTAAAAATTCGTGTCTTTTTTGGTTGAAAATTTAATTATTCCAGTTGAAAATTCATTAGTTTGATTGAAAAGTAATTTTTTTTTTAACTGAACATTTAACTTTTCCATTTTTTGTTGAAAATGGCTCTTTTTTAGTTGAAAAGTCAACTATTTCGTTGAAAATTCATGTCTTTTGTTGAAAAATTTCCTTTTTTGGTAGAAAATTAATCTTCTTGTCGGAAAATTAACCTTTTTCTTGGAAAATTAATCTTTTTTTAAAATTCATCTTTTCGGTTTTAAATTTATCTATTCCAGTCGAAGATTCATCATTTTCTTTGGAAATTCATCACTATGGTTGACAATTTTGTTGTGGAAAATCAATTTTGTTAAGTGAAAATTTAACTATTCTATTTTTGGTTGAAAATGTATCTTTTGGATGAAAATGCAACTATTTGGTTGAAAATTGATATTTTTTATTTAGAAATTAAACTAGTTGTTAGAAAATGTTTGTAGTTTGTGAAAAATTCGCCTTCTTTTGTAGAAAATTAATCTTTAAGGTTGAAAATTAATCTTTTTGGTATAAAATTAAACTATTACAGTTAAAGAATAATCATTTTAGTTTAAAATTCATCACTTTGGTTGAAAATAATTCCTTTCAACTGAAAATTTGAATGTCCATTTTTGGTTGAAAATTGACCTTTTCTTGTTTAAAATTCAACAATTTGGATGAAAATTGGTCTTTTCTAATTGAAAATTCGTCTTTTCTAGTAGAAAATAAATTTTCTTGGTTGAAATTTCAACTTTTTGAAGGAAAAATTTATCTTTTCTGAAAATTCGTCTTTTATGGTAGAAAATTAATCGTTGAATCCACAACCAAAAAGATGAATTTTCAAAAAAGAAGATTAATTTTCTATCAAAAAAGGCGAATTTTCAACAATATAGATGAATTTTCCACAAAACAGTTGCATTTTTTGAATTTGAATTTTTCACCTGACAACAAATAGGTGAACTTTCTACCAAAATAGTTGAATGCTCAACTCAGAAAGACCAGTATTCAACTAAAAAAGATAATTTTTCAACCAAAAGTGGAATAGTTACATTTTCAGTTTAAAAAATGAATTTTCAACCAAAAAATTGATTTTCTACCAGTTAAATTGAATAAATAAAGGGTAGTTTTGAACCAAATTGTTGATTTACAGCTAAAAAGTTGAATTTTCAAAAAACATTAATTTTCTACCCAAAAAGACGAATTTTCAACAAAATAGGTGAATTTTGCACAAAACAGTTAAATTTTCAAACCGACACTATGAATTTTTAACGAAAAATTTAATTTTCTACCAAGCAGTTAATTTTTCAAACAAATAGTTAATTCTTTACCATATAGTTGAATTAAAAAAAAAATCAAACGAAAATGGGATAGTTACATTTTCAACAAAACAAAAAAAGCGTATTTTCTACCTGTTAAATTGATTAAAAAAGGCGAATTATTAACAAAATAGTTGAATCCAAAGCCAAAAAGATTTATTTGCTAACAAAAAAAAAAGAATTTTTAACAAAATACATGAATTTTACACACAATAAGTTTAATTTTTCACCCGAAACTATGAATTTTCAACAAAAAAGTTAATTTTCTACCCAAAAAGACGAATTTTTAACAAAATACATGAATTTCAGACAAGAAAAGTTGAATTTTTCACCCGACAACAAATAGATGAATTTTCTACCAAAATAATTGAATGGTCAACTCAAAAGGACCAATATTCAACTAAAAAAGATAAGTTTTCAACCAAAAATGGAATAGTTACATTTTCAGTTTAATAAATTAACTGTCAACAAAAAAAAAATTTACTTTGAACTTGTTGAATTCAACTAAAAAACACGACTTTTCAACAAAATAGTTGAATACTCATCCAAAATGATGATTTAAAAAAAAATAAGATTAATTTTGTACTCAAATAGACGGATTTTCCACAAAACAGTTGAATTTTCCATCTGACACTATGGTATTTAAACAAAAAAGTCAATTTTCTACCAAAATAGTGGAACTTTCAACCAAACAGTTGAATTTTCAAAAAATAAAATGAAATAATTTTTAAAACAAAAAAAGAAATTTTTCTACCATTTAAATTGAACAAAAAAAGGCGAATTATTTACAAAATAGTTGAATCCACAGCCAAAAAGATGAATTTTCAAAAAAGAAGATTAATTTTCTACCCAAAAAGACGAATTTTCAACAAAATAGATGAATTTTCCACAAAACAGTTAAACTTTTAAACCTTCACTATGAATTTTTACCAAAAAATTTAATTTTCTACCAAGTAGTTAATTATTGAAATAAATAGTTGAATTTTTTACCATATAGTTGAATTTTCTACCAAAATAGTTGAATTTTCAAAAACAAAAATGGAATAATTATATTTTCAACAACAACAAAAAAATGAAATTTCTACCAATTAAATTCAATAAAAAATTCGAATTATTAACAAAATAGTTGAATCCACAACCAAAAAGATGAATTTTCAAAAAAGAAGATTAATTTTCTATCAAAAAAGGCGAATTTTCAACAAGTTGATGATCCATCTATTTGAGTAAAATTTCAATTATTCTGTTTGAAATTCGTTTTTCTGTTCAAAAATGATTTCTTTAACTGAAAATTTTAATGATTTATTATTAGTGGAAAATTGATCGTTGAATTGAATATCAAACAATTTGAAGTATTTTGTTGTAAATTTGCTTTGTTTGGCTGAAAATTAATCTACCTGAATGAAAAATCACTTACTTGGGTGAAAGTTGAACTACTTTGTTGAAGATTCGTTCATTCATTTGCAGATCCATCTATTTTGTTGGAAATTTAATTATTTTGTTAAAAACTAATTTTGTTGTTGTTAAAAATCAGTTTTTGCAACGGGAAATTTAACCATTTAATTTTTATTTGAAAATTCATTTATTTGCCTAATCAATATAATAATCAATCTGAAAAGTCGATAAAATAACTAGTTATTGTTTTAATTTGATAAAATGTTGAATAAACAAATAACTTTCATATAATGAAACTTCATTTCGAATGAACACATAAATAATCTGAATTGATTACAGTTTTAGGTGGTATATTAGGGAATGTTTTACGAAGTGTTGGGCACCTACTGGAATTTCATTAATTTCTTCTTAAATAAGTGGGGTTACCGTGCGGCTTTCCATGTTTATTTTTGCCCGTCTTTTTAGCGATTACTAACTTCATATATTCCAGCAAGATTATCACTAGTCTTCAATATTGCAAAGATTTCACCATCAGATGTTGATAAAACAATTTGTTCTTAGATTGGCATAGGTCCAAAGATATACTTTGCTGTTCTCAAGTAAATTGGTTTGCCGGAAAAGTGTATCTTTGAAGTTTGAATATCTTGAGCGGATTCGTGCGGAAAATAAGCCGAGTAAATATAAGTTGCTTGAATACGTATCCACGTCCGTCAGATGAAGGAAGCCTGGTAGGAGGACACATGACAAAAGAAATCCTATTAAGATGATGCCTAGCATGAGGCGACCTGAACCTCAACCTGAGAGGAGGAGATAAACTATCAGGAGACAATAGGCCTATCTCAGATGAAGGCCATTGGTTAGTTGGGAGTGGCAATAGAATCGAACCGAGGCGACGACCAGGTAGTGGCCCCGGACAAACGCGAGAACATCGATTCAAGTGGTCGGTCCAACTTAGGAGGGGCATGCTTATCTGTTGACAAAGAAGCTCACTGGCGCGAAAAGGATTCATGCAGAGGTTACCTGAACGTTGGGTCAATATGCACCAGGAATATGCTCAGGAAGCGCCTCAGTATTTAAGAGATAAGATATACTTTTCGAACAAAAAGGGATATAAAGCTCTTTATCGGCAAGAAGAAGAGCAACATTCTCCGGCGAACATACCAACCGTTCCAGCAAGACCACGAGATGGCGGCCTCCCTGCTTAGCAACAATAGAAGTAACAATACTTCAGTACACCTGAGTAAGACTCGCGAGCGTATTGCACAGTTTCAGTTCAAAATTAAAAATCCTGAGACGGCATGCATCAAACGTTCAGCGCGTGATTAGCTACATAAAATCAAATAAAAAATGCACTACAAAAGTTAGGGCACTTGCTCGAAACTTTGGAAAAGCAAATCACACGCTGAACAAGTGTAAACTGTTGACCATCAAACAGCACTAGACGCAAAAAATAAGATCTCTTTCAACAGCGAAACAGCGCCTTGAACGGCGAGTAAAATGGATTCAGGAAAATTCCACTTTCAGTAAGAAATGTCATCAATTTTTCTTCTTCCTCATACGGAAGGTTTGTAATGTTTGCGTCTTCGAGATGCATAGATCGACCTATTGTTGAACCTTTTATGACTAACCAGTACCGATTTATGAAGTTTAAAGAATGACTTATTCTGTTTAGATGAGAAAAACTTCTTTCCATATTCAAAATAGAACAATACTATGTTTAGTGTATTTCTTTGCGTCTTCGAGACGCATCGATTGACCTATTATTGAACCTTTCATGGCCCATCAGTACCGATTTACGAAGTTTAAAAAAATGTCTTATTCTGTTTACATGAGAACAACTTTTTTCATATTTAAAATGCAACAATACTATGTCTGGTGTATTTGTTCGCGTCTTCGAGACGTATCGATCGACCTATTGTTGAACCTTTAATCACCAACCAGTACCGACCTATGAAGTTTAAAAAAATGGCTTATTCTGTTTACATGAGAAAAACTTTTTTGATATCATAAATACACCAATACTATGTGTAGTGTATTTATTCGCGTCTTCGAGGCGTATCGATCGACCTATTTTTGAACCTTTTATGACCAATCAGTACCGACTTATGAAGTTTAAAAAAACGACTTATTCTGTTTAGATGCGGAAAACTTTCTTCATATTCAAAATACAACAATACTATGATTAGTGTATTTGTTCGCGTCTTCGAGACGTATCGATCGACCTATTTTTGAACCTTTAATCACCAACCAGTACCGATTTATGAAGTTGAAAAAAATGGCTAATTCTGTTTACATAAGAAAAAATTTTTTGATATTCAAAATACAACAACACTATGTCGAGTGTATTTGTTTGCGTCTTTGAGACGTATCGATCGACTTATTGTTGAATCTTTTATGACCCATCAGTACCGATCTATGAAGTTAAAAAAAATGACTTATTCTGTTTAGATGATAAAAACTTTCTTCATATTCAAAATAAAATAATACTATGTTCAGTGTATTTGTTCGCGTCTTCGAGACGTATCGATCGACCTATTGTTGAACCTTTTATGGCCCATCAGTACCGATTTATGAAGTTTAAAAAATGTCTTATTCTGTTTACATGAGAACAACTTTTTTATATTCAAAATACAACAATACTATGCCTAGTGTATTTGTTCGCGTCTTTGAGACGTATCGATCGACCTATTGTTGAACCTTTAATCACCAACCAGTACCGATTTATGAAGATTAAAAAAATGGCTTGTTCTCTATACATGAGAAAAACTTTTTTGATATCCAAAATACAACTATACTATATCTAGCGGAATTGTTCGCGTCTTCCAGATGCATTGATCGAACTATTATTGAACGTATTAGGACCAAACAGTACCGATTTGCTAAGTTTCAAAACAAACTTGTGTATTCTGTTTATATTAGAAAAATTTTGTCTTATATTAGGAATAGTACAGTAATGTGTCATGTTTGTTGACGTCTTCGAGAAACGTCGAATGATATACGTACCTTCTATGACCTCTTGTGATCTATCAATACTAATTTATAAACTTAAATAATATATTTATCTTTATATTAGAAAAACTTTTTGAATATTGGAAATAAATCAGTAATTTATATGATGTATTGTTCGCGTCTTCGAGATGCTTCGATTGTCCAATTGAAGAACCTGTCATGACCTACCATAACCTACCAATATCGTTTTTAAATTTCTCAACAAAATTATTTATAAATCAAAAAGTCAAATTTTGATTGCACAAAAAATAATGAAAAATAAACAATTCAATTTTGCGGTCAAACTATACAAGATATGAACAAGATGAAACAACAAAAATTGTGCATATGAAAAAGATCTACAAATTTTTTATTTATGACTTTCAGATAGAATGCGTAGTTTTTGTTTTATTCGTAAAAAATAACATCAAAAATAGAAAAATTAAATCTTTGGAAAAACGACGCGAGGTACGTAAAAAGATGAAGAAAACAAAATTGTAAATTCAAAAACGATCTAAAAATTTTTCCTAAACGTCTGTTTTAAAAATTTTCTTAAAACCACTTTACGCTAGGATGCGTATTTTTGGTTCAAATCCAAGGAAATAACATTAAGCTGGTCTTAATCTCGAAATTATTTTGAAAACCTTGGTATTCTCTCATCGTGTTTGATTCGAGAATCTGCATTAAAGAAAATTAGTCTGTTATTAAGTATCTTTTGTCTCCCTGAAGATCGCTGGACCATCTGGTTGGTGCAAGGGCTTGTGGGTCTCATGAGACTATAGATCTGGATAGGCGAACCAGAGAGGCTGCATTGCGAGATTTAGCTACTCTGGGGAACTGAGGGTCTCTGGTAGGTGGGTCTTAAACTAAGCAGCGATGCTTTCACGGGGTAATGACATAGCCTCCTGGTATATCACATGCGCGATTTCTTATGCTCCCAACCTACGATGTGATCGCCGTGTCTAGGGCTGAATCGTACTAGGGTTAACAAATCCCAGCCCGCCCTCCTCAGTAGAGGGAAACAGGCTGGGGTTTCGAAGGAGGTGCCCTAACGGGGACTTTGGGACATCAGATTGAATTCCACAGTATGTAGACCCGCCGCCTACAAGCGAGGCTCTGCAGACGGTGCTTATAATTTCCCTAGTATCTCGCGGGACAATTAAATAAAACGCGAAAAACAAAACAAGAACAATTACGGGCTTGTTCCGGAATCCTCTTTTAACCCATAGACAGTGGTAGAAGGCTCCTCAGGGGGCAGTCCCCCATGATGCAGATATTTCTGAACCACAGCAAAGGCATCTCAGCGGTTCTGGCCAGGCGTTTGTCAGTAGTGCAGGTAGGAATTGCACTAATCCAAGAACCCTGGTTATACAGGAGAAGGATTAGTGGCTTGTCAGGATTTAGCTTTATATATAAAGTGCCACAAAAAAAGCGCCAAGGGCATGCATAGCCGTCAAGGGTTTGGATGTGATCTTGGTGCCTTAGCTTTGCTCTAGAGATATCACCGTTATCAAGGTGAGACTAAGGGACAGTAGCTGAGAAAGGCTAGAGGTGCATATTGCCTCTACTTATTTTCCTGGCGATGATAAGGGGCCCCCTCCTCCCAGTGTGGTGGATGCTCAAATGCGGCACTGTTAAGAAAACAAAATTCCTTGGCTATTGGGCAGTGATGCAAACTAGCACCGCACGGTGTGGCGAAGCACAAACATCAATGCCATAGGGAGAGATTTAATTGAATACATACCAGGCACAGACCTCTCTCGGGCCTCGAATATATCGTGTGTCGATTACCCCTGCAAAAATCGGTGTGGAATTTCCCACAAGCTATGGTTCTATTCAAAAGTTAGAGCGCGCCGCGGATTTTCTGCGAAGAACTCGGATTACATCATATGAGAACAATTGCCATACAAGCACAATTAGGTCCTACAAAGGGAGCAGAATGGACGATCACTCACAATGTCATTTGCTTCTGAATTCCATGCTGTTCTAAAACATAAGACGCTCAGTCACATTGTCATTTCTTTCTGAATTGTATGCAGTTATGGAACATGAGACGCTCAAGCATATTGTCCTCACCTGTCTCAAAAACTGTTGATTTTTTGGACTGGTATCCATAAGGATAAAGTAATCTTGTCAAATAGTCCTCATCTTTGTTTTTTTTTTTGTAAACCAGTGTTACCGATACAAAAATAACAGCCTTCTACATGATCACTAGGTTCCATCCAAATTCTTGGCACTGCAAACTTCATGTGCCGATTTTCTCCTCGATACAAGGCTATCGGGTTGATCAAAGTGCTACCATCTGTTGCTCATTAAATCTACTTAAATCTTTAAAACTTACCTATCGACGTAAATCAGACAAAACCAAACTTTAAAAGCTAAAAATTGAAATATAAGTGAATTCTTATGTCTAGAATACGAATTCAAGCATTAGAACAGAAACGCAGTAAAAATTTTTTTCGAGTTGTGCTATCTTCTCTTAGAGTAATGCTAGAAAGATGCTTTTTTATCACATCTTCAGTTTTGCTTTGACTTTTAAGTGATGGATGTTTAAGTGATGGATGTTTGATAAATATTGATCTAACAAAAAAACTATATCACGTAAAACACAAAAAGAAATAATATTATAATTAGGAGTAGGTAGGAGGACTAGGTCTTTAAATGACTAGAAAAAGTTTTGTTTTGAAGTACAACAAAAAGTTTACTGCAGAGCGTAAACGAAAAATTTGGAATTGCAAATATTTTATTATCAGCCCTCCCCTCCTTCCCTGGAGGAAATACGTCTCATCGATGCCAATATACATATATAAATATTAGGAAAGAATTCGAACAAATAATTAATTGATTATAAAATCTCATGGGACAAGGTGGACTTACTGCAGTCAGGAAATTTCTTCCGGTACTCTGTCACGACTTATAGTAAACATTGTTCCTGACTTTAGTCTCGAGTGAAAAGAGCATTAAAGTCCGATGTCAATTACCTCGTTGTGCTATGTTGTTGACCACTTTCAATTTCCTGACTGCAGTCGCATCTTGCTGGTATTCTACATCTGTTTTCCAATCATTTGCTTCTTTGCTGAGAAAAGCTGTGTTAATTTGAAGGCGGGTGAAAAAATCTTTGGATTTTTTTTTAGATAAAATCGTCGATATCCTTAGTGAGAAGTTCATGAGAGAATGAGGATGGCAGGCGCTTTAACTTCACCGCATTATGATCTTTCCTTTCTAAAGCTTTTCCCATAAAATTTTTCTTCAGTGGCACTAGTTCGTCGTCAAAAAAGGCTAACGCTGCTGTTTATGAAGTCAAGTAATGCAAGTGGTTTCTAATTTGTTTTAAGAGGTTCACAGAACCTTCTATTTCTTTTTGACATAGAGGTGCAGGTCTTTTATTGTTCGCAGATCCTGAACAAGTGCTACATCTGCTCGTGGAGCTTCAACCCAGAATTTAATGTAAACCAATACCAGGAAAACGCAAATCTGCCTACAAGCAGATTCTTCTGCAGCAGACGTGAGGTATTTCCTTTGCAGCAGGAATGTTTCAAAGCAGTGAATGGCTTTTGCCATCCACTTTGCCTGATGCATAGCACCTGGAAGACGAAAAAAAATTCCACGCTTTGGGATGCCACCCAAAAATATTACCGCCAGCTAAAGGATTTGTTCATTTGTTTTTAAGATTATAGAAATATTATTTTCGTAAGATTCTTGAGAAAATTCAAAAAGATTTTTGAAGATTTCAGAGACGTCGGAAAAGTAAAATTTTTTTTATTTGACAGGATTTTGAAAAATTTTACGAGAAAATGGAGTTAGTTTAAAAGATATGAAGGACCTTCAGAAGTTTAAAAAATAAATATCTTCTAAACTGACTCAAATTATTCCTAAAATTGTGAAAAATCTTTGAAAATTAAAAAAATTGCCCTCAAATCTTCTAAATTGTTTTCGACATTTGTAGCAATACTTTGAAATGTTTTGAAACCTTTTCCAATTTTCTTTATAAATTAATTTTTCAAAATAACAAAAAATTTCTCCCAGGATTCTCACGGAAAGTTTTTTATTTTCTTGATTTATTTTTTTAACCATTTCCAAAACTTTTAAACCTTCTAAATATCTTATAAAATTATTCGAATTTTTGCACAATTTTTCTTAAAATTCTGTAAAAGTATAATTTTATTGTTTTACAGGATTTTGCAAAATTTTAGAAAAAATTCAAGTCAGTTTAAAAGCTATTTAGTACTTTTGGAAAAGTTATATTTTAAAGTGTCTCGAATAATTCCTAAATTTTGAAAAATCTTTTAAGATTCAAAAAACTGGCCTCAAATTTCTCAGATTTTTTTTCAACATTAGTAGAAAGCTTTTAAAATGTTTTTAAATTTGTTTCGAAATCTGCCATTTATATTTTGTTTGAAAATTTTGGAGATATTTTTAAATGATTTTTTTTAACCATTCACAAAACTTTAAATCTTTCTAAATACCTTTCAAAATTACATAAATTTTTTCAAAAATATTCCTAAAATTCTGAACAATTAAAAAAATTGCCTTTAAATCTTCCAGATTCTGTTTTGATGATTGTTAATATATTTTTAAATGTTTCAAACTCTTTTTGAATATTCTCTTAAAATTAATTTTTCAAAATAAAAAAATGAATTCAAATTATTCCATGAATTTCAAGAAATTTTTTTTATTATCGTGAAATTTTCCAAAATGCATAAAAGATTCAACAGTTTTATTTCTAAATATACAAAACTGTACATTTTTTATCTGCTTAAAAATCTTTTTAAGGTTCAAATTAATTTAGAATCTTTTTGAAACTACAACTACAACGATCGAAAACTTGAATCAGAAATTTAAAATAATTTCAACACATTTTTCTGAACTCTTGGAAATTGTAATATGTTTAAAATATTTGTTACTAAAAAAATGGGAAAACTTTAGCAATTAACAGATATTTTTCCACGTTATATTTATTAAACGGAAAACACTACATTTTTTAATTCAAAGTGTTGAAGACCTTTGTTCCATTGATTGTTATTGTCATTATTATTAAATTATTGAATATACTATTTGCATAAAATAAATGATATTTCAAACAAAAAAGATGTTTATTTTAAATGAAAAATAGTTGAGTTAATGCCAAAAAGACCAATTTTTAACAAAATAGCAGAATTCCCAACAAAAAAATTAATTTTCTACAAAACAGTTCAATTTTTTATCACAAAAATATGAATTTTCAATTAAATAGATGAATTTTCTATAAAAAAAGACGAATTTTCAGCGAAATAGTCACATTGTCAACCAAAGAGATGAATTGTTGACTAAAATGATGAATGTTTGGTAAAAAACAAAAATTAATTTTTAACAAAGTAATATAAATTTTTATAATTTAGTTCAATTAAGCGTTAATTTCAATTTTCAATAATCATTATAAATGTCAATAAAAATATAATTCAATTTAAATTTACTATTTTCATTAGTACTTATTAATTTATTGGATATTTAATATCCTACAAAATATTTTTCGAGATAAATATATGCAAAAAATGTATTTTAACAATTAAAATTAAAATATTAAAATAGTCCAATAATTTTTTGATAAAAGTACCGATTTCCGGCACAAACTGCTATCAGAACGAAAATTTAAAATTTTTCAGGTTAAATTAAATTAAATTGTTTTTGTTTTAATTTTTGAACTTTTTTGAAATCCACTGATTTTTTATAAAAAGTACCACTTTTAGGTATAAAACGCCATCAGAACCAAAAAATGTGAATTTAATGCATCTGAATGATAATAATTTGAAGAATAATGATAACCTGAAAAATCAGAAGATTTAAAAAATTAAAAATACCAATTTTTGAAAAAAAGACTAACAAAATATGACGAAATATTGTTCAGGATTGTAAATTTCTTTAAAACTAATGTTTTTCTAAAATCTGAAATAAACGATTTCTGGTCAAAGACTTTAACATAAACTAAAATTGATAAAAAATAGTAAAATTTGTGAAATGCAATCATAACTAAAAATTGTCTTTTTTGAAACCTATACCAATTTTCGGTGAAAAACACTCGAATGACCTAAAATTAAGAAAAAAAATACTTGTTTAAAATCCAATGATTTTTTTATTAATAGTACTGATTTCCGGTATAAGGCTCCATCAGAACCAAAAATTGCGAATTTAATGACTTTGAATGATAATCTAAAGGATAATGATAATCTGACAAATCTGATAAATTTTTTAAATTAAAATTACTGATTTTCGACAAGAAATACTTACATGATATAACAAAAAATTGTCAAGGATTGCAAATAATTTTCTAAATTTCATTTTTGTTGTCTGAAATAACCGATTTCCGATTATAAATGATTATAACCTGAAATTGTTCCACAAGTGTAAATTTTCTTTGAAGCCCGTACTAATTTCGGGTGAAAAACACTAGCCTAAAATTTTTCAAAAAATTGTTATCTTCTTTGACATCCAATGATTTTTTATTGAAAGTACGAATTTCCGATGTAAAAGTATCAAAGCCAAAAATTTGAATTTACTCACTCTGGATGATAATAATATTTAAATGACGATAATCTGATGATTTTTTAAATTAAAAACACCAATTTTCGTCGAAAAAAACTAACATTATATAACAAAAAATTGTTAAGGATTGTAAATCTTATTTCGAACCTATTGTTTTTTGTTTAAAATAACCAATGTCTAGTGAAAAAAGGTAATGAAACCTCAAATTGTTCCAAACTTTATATGACCCCCTAGTGGGGGGGTATAAACAGTTTATATATATAGGGGAGAGTGTGGTATGGTGTCGGTGCGGGGCACGGTGACTATTACAGATAACGCCCGTATTTTTGGATATTCATATCAGTTTTTCACATAAAAGAGTTTTCTCTGTTTAGAAAAATAGTGGTTTGATGCAATTTCTCTTTTAAAATTCGCGTCAGAAGAGTAATGATGAAAAAAACAGTTCTGGCGGAAACCGATGAAAAAGTTTTTGGCTGAAATTGAGCACTTATAGCATATTTTGAAATACTTGAAGCATGAAAAAGTTAGATTTTAATAGGTAAAGTAAAATTGACATAATGAAAACAAAAGCAGGTCATAACGATGAAGCTTACTAAGAGAGTATTAGCCCGGAAAGCGCGCAGTAGCGAGCACACGCAGTACGAAAACGTAGAGGAACCGAGCTTAAAGCGTAAGAAAAATGTGCCCGAGTCCGTAGCGCGAGGCGATTACATTATCGAGCGCAAAGCGAGAGATCCAACAGGTGCGCGCCATAACTTTCAACCACATAGTTGAATTTCTAATCAAAGAAAATGTATTTTGCATAAAAAACTATTGTATTTAACCAAAAGGATGAATTTTTAACCACGAAGATTAATTTTCTATAAAGAAAGACCAATTTTCAACAAAATACCTGAAGTTTCGATTGAATAGAGGAACGTTTAACTAAAAAAGATCAACTTTTAAACAAAACATAATAGACAAATTTTCGGTTGAACAAATTAATATTCAGCAAAAAAAAATGAAGAAAGTAGTTGAATTTTCAACCAAGATGTTCAATTTTTAACCAAAGAAGATGAAGTTTTAACAAACTAGATAAATTTTCAAATACATAGATGAATTTTTAAGCAAAAAATAATAATTTTTATCAACAACGACGAATTTTCAAGCAAAAGTTGAATGTTCTAATAAAAAAGATTACTTTTCAATACAAAATTGCAAAGCTACACTTTTAGCTAAAAATCTTAATTTTAAACAATAAAAAAATAAATTTGCCTCAAAATTTCTAAATTTCCAATCAAAAAGATGAATCTCAAACAACAAAAAAAGTTATGAGAAAGTTTTTCAACTTTCAACAAAGTAGGTTAATTTTAATCAATGAAGATGTTTATTCTGAAATCAGAATCTGTTGCATTCATTAAAAAATAAAAGACGAAATTTGAATAAAATAGCGAATTTACAACCGTAAAGATGAATTTCTTTCGAAGAAAATTAATTGCTACTAAAATTAACGAATTCTTAACAAAATACATAGACTTTTAACCAAATTTTTGAATTTTCAAATAATAAGATTCTGACAAAAATGATTTTTTTTTTCATCCAAAGTCCAAAAGGTGGTTTATTAAAAAAATTAGTACAAAAAACCTGCTTGGTCTAGGAGATATCGTAATTACAATTCGCATAATTTATTTTTTCACGAAATTTGTTTCATAAAAGGTTTAGTTGATAGATATGTTAAATTAAGGGACATACAATTTAGAAGAAAAATCAATTCAAAATAACATCAGTACATAATGATCATCATCTCAATAAGGTTAATGACATTATGTCTGACTTGAAAATTTACTGGCATTTTTTTTCATTTTCGCTTGTGTTTCTTTTTTACAATCTAATGATCGCTTTGGAATGATATTTCATTTTCCAGAAATGATTATATTAATTTTCTAACTCAGGTACAATTTATTTATTCATAACACGGCCACAGAAAAAAAAAGAAGTGTCCTGATCTGGGGATGTGACATATGTATTCCTTTGGATTTTGACGCGCTGAATCCGAATCCGATGTCAGAATTTGCCCTACACGTCAGCGTTTCAGACTAACCTTAAAGAACTTGAAAAAATTAGTATTTCCTGTTCTGGGGATGAGGCATAGCAATTCTTATGTATTTTGACGCGTTGAATCTGAATCCGCCACCGGAATTGGCTCAACGTGTCTTGGTTGGACCATAACCTCAAAAAACACCTTCAAATCGCTAAAATGGCCTGTTTTTCTTCGGCAAACATCACGGGTTCTGTTCCAAGAACCCGCAGAGAATAATGAACCAGTTCTAGGTCCTATTAACCGGCCTGACCCGGTGTTCATTCCAACGGTTCCAAGCGTTCCGACGCCGAAGACAAATGCGGCAGCCAAAAGCCGAAGCACACCCTGTGCTCCCTCTCAAGAAGCCCGCACCGACAATTCAGCACTTTTGCCCAGTGCTTCATTCGCCGACTCGCGGGCCCTCATCCGGGTATTATGCACCCCGGATGTCCCATCACCAACATTCGCTAGCATCTCTAAAATCTTCGAAATGTGAATTCATAGAATAATTTTCAATGCGATACAAAGTAACTTCTGTAACTATCAACTTAGATTTTCACGAAGCAGGTCATTTTCTACAAATCTTCTGTTTTTTACTCAGCACGTACTGTACGGTACATGTTTTTCTCGATACTTACGATAAGGTAGATGTAATATATATATATATATATATATATTGATTAAGTAAAAGCATTTGATAGAGTTTATCATAATATCTTAATTAATAAAATTGATGACATCGATTTTCCTTACTTAGTAGAAAGTTTATTGAGATCGTTTCTGTGTGAACGATAAAATGAGGCTGTATATACATCTGGAGTTCCTCAAGTTTTAAATCTTGGTCCATTATTGTTCATTATATTTGTAAACGATATCTTCTTGGACTTACTTTGTTACTACTTTATCTATGCTGATGATATTGAATTATATTATCCTGTATCTAGCGTCAATTAGAGTCTTGAAACTAAATCATTAAAAATCAATTAGTTCCAAATTTTGCATCACGCTGTTTAAAGTCCATTCACTTTAATGTAATGTGCACAATTAATAATTTGAAAATCAATGTCACGTTCACATAATAGAAAGTCAACGATACAAAAACTACGCGAAAATTAGGCGGAATCATAACATATCGGCTAATAGCTGATGGAAAAAATATATTCCATTTTACATTTTATTTGTTTTTTTTTAGTATCTGGTCCTAGATGTATCTACTGGATGCCAGAAACTCACAGGAATAGTTATTATTATTATTATCAGTGAAATAACGTCGCTTTAGATTTAGACTCACGCTTAGACTATCGTCGCTCGCAAATCGCTTCGCTTACGCCCTCTTACGGTTTACATTAAAGTCAAGTCTCGAGCAATACAACATCATTTTAAACTCCAATTCTACATTTGGCCATTCTAAATTATCATACGCCTCGTATGGCACATACTACAAATATTAAATTCATTCTACGCATTCACATCATAAGTATCATTAGATTTTGCGCGCTCAACCCTACACGGACCGTAAAACTTTGCCTTTATTGTTCGGGCGAGTCCTAATTGGGTGCGTTTGATCGTGACCAGATCTCCTTCTTTATAATGAGTAGATTTACGCCGTTCAAGATTGTAACTGCGACGATTTTCTTCTTGGACCTTCACGATTTATTCCTTTGCCTTCTTCTGGAGATCTTCCAGATTTTCTTCAAATCCTGTTTGAATTTCCTCTTCCAGAAGTTGTTTTAACATTTAATCACCTTCTGGTCTCATCTGGACACCAAAGAGAAATTCAGAAGGAATCATGCCAATGCTTTTCTGGAATGTTGAGTTTAATACCAGATGGAGAAGTTCGATATAACACTGCTACCTAGATGGATCGTCTATTTTTAGTTTTGCTAACTCTAGAATTATAACTTCAATGTTTATTTAAAAGGTTTTTCTTTAGTCTATAATTTATGAAATTTCCTATTCGTTTATCGGAGGCTTCACAGTCTTTCCCCTTTTTTCATTTTTCCACTCAAACTCAAACTTAATTATTAGAATCAAATAAGAAAATCTAACTATTTTTGGTTGAAAGTTCATTCTTCTCAGTTGAATAGTACTATTAAATTTTTCGTTAAGAATTCATCTTTCGGATTTGAAAATTTTATTATTTGATTCAAAATTGAATTATTTTATGGAAATCTCAACAATTTTGTTAAAAAGTCATACTTCTTGGTTGAAAATTTAAGTGTGTTCTTAAAACGTCTTTTTGGCTCGATAATAAACTAGTTTGATTGACATTTTTTTTTCCTAAACTAAAAAATTATTTTTTGATACAAAATTCAACTATTTTGTTAAACATTCACCTTTTGGTTTGATAATGTATCTTTTCCTGTAGAGCTTTTATCTTTTTTTGGTTAAAAATGCAACTGTCTGCTCAAAAATTGATTTGCTTCAATTGAAAATTAACTTATTGGTTGAAAATTTTCGTTATCAGGTTGGAAATTAAACTGTTTTGTGAAAAATTTGTATTTTCAGCTCTAAAATTAAATAATTTTGTTGACAATTTAACTACTTGGTTAAAAATTGATGTATTTCGTTCAAAATTCGTATTTTTTGGAAGAAAATCAATTTTGGTGGAAAATGTAGTTTTTTAGTTGAAAATTAATTTGTTTTAGATGAAAATTTAACTGTTTTGTTGAAAATTGGTCTTTCTTCGTTAAACACAACTGTTTTTTATTTTTAATTAGAATCTTTTGTGTTGAAATATCAACTATTACATTTTTTCTTGAATATTCATATTTTTAGATAAAAAGTTCAACTCCTTGGTTGAAAGTTGAACTACTTTTTGAAAACTTAATTTTTTTTTGGTTGGAGATTTATAATTGTAGTTGATAGTTCATTTTTTTATTAAACATAATTTTCTACCCCGAAAATTTAACTTTTTTATTGGAAATTTAACTGATTGGTCGTAAAATAACTTTTTGCTTGAAAATTCATTTCCTCGGGTTGAAGGTTTAAGTGTTTTATAGAAAAATCGTCTTTTTGACTTAAAAATTTCAGAACTTGTTTTAAAATTCAACTATTTAGTACAAAATTAAACTGTTCGGTAGAAAATTCGTTTTTTTATTGAAAATTAATTTTCCTCAATAAAAATTACACATCATTTTTTGGTTAAAAATTTATCTTTTTTAGCTTCAAAATTGAACTATTTAGTTCTAAATTGTTAGAACCGTAACAAAATAGAATAAAAATTAACTAAATAAACTTTGGGCAAACATCACATCCATTGTTCAAAATATGTAGCTGAAGGTTTAGTTGAAAATCATATAGCCTTTCGACGAGTTGTGCACGCTATTTTTCATCATAACTATATCGGAGATCGATTTTCCTTTGTTCGCGAACCGAATTCATTTGGTTGAGAATGATCGACTATAATATCTTGACAGTAGACAAGAGGTTAGATTAGTCACTTGATTGAAGTTGGCTGCAGCGCTCGTGCGATTATGACGGAGATGGAAATCGAGAGGGAACGATCGCGTCACAATAGAGATTTCTGCTTTCGGCCAATCACGAGCGGTTTTATTTCTTTTCATCCCGCTACGTCATCACTTTTCCTCCCTAGGGAGGAAAAGAAATAGATATATATATATATATATACATACCAATTCTATATTCTGGTCATTTCCCGGTTACCAAACTTTTTCAAGTCAAAAGAATTTGAAATCAAGAATTTTATATCTGAAAAAAATGTTCTGTTTAAATATTGAACGTTAAGAAATAAAAACCATTTAAAACATAAGAAATCCTCGAACTTCAGAGTGTTTAAAATTTTAATTAAATCACCTTTTTCATCAACTCATTAAACAATTTTATCAGACCTTTTTCGAACTCAGCTTTTTTATTGCCTGAAACAAATGCCTAGTTACTTCATGTTACAAAATTGGCTGTTCCACCAAATTGTCGAAAGAGTTCGAAAGATTTTCAAGGATTTTAAGGGATATTGAAAGTTCTCAAGGTATTTATTTCATGACATTTCAAGGGGTATCAAAAAGAGTTTCGAAGATTGATGGCATTTAAATAAGATTTCCAAGATTTAAAGGCTCCTTAATTATTATTATTATTATTTTTATCTTAAGGACTACATTTTTATAACTTATATTAAAATAGTCATAAATCGTTAAAGATGATAGTATCCGCACAAAAACTGAATGTTTGGTTTTAAATAGTAAATTTAAAATCGGGAAACCTCTTTAGCTAATTAAGCTCATATTTGACGCCCGTTAAAATTCAATAATTCTAAAAAGCATCAAGACCTCTACATTTTAGAAAATACTAAGATAAAAAAACTAAGCATTAAAAAGTTAGTAACGCTCCTAATTGAGCATTTAAAAATTGAGAACCTTTGAAACAAATATTTGCGAATTAGGATTTTTTAAGCTAAACAACTTGGTGGCAAGGATTCGAAAATTAAACTATATATTTCAGAATTGCGCATTCAAATCTATAATTTTGAATTGAAATTATAGAAATTTCAACGATGACAAAAATTGTTAGTAGTTATCATTACCATGTAGCATCAAATGATGTTCGAGGTGATTGGGTAGATTTTATTATAAAAAAAATATATGACATTTCTGCACAAGAAAACATTCAGTCATTTTCACCAGTCAAATTAGAAGAATTTTGAATATTGTAAGCCTTCAAAGTTTCATAAAAAAAAAAGTTAAAAATGATGTGATTTCTAATTGGAAGCTTTAGAAAATAATGAATCCAAACCTAATTGAACTCTTAGAAACTAAGCCATCGCAAGCTTCGTTTAAAACTGAAGTATTCTTAAATCAGGACCACAGAAATAAATCGTTAAACATTTTTTGATACTTAACGAATATCTTAACTTCAGAATTAATCTTTCTCAACAAAAAAAAAAAAAAAAAAAAAAAAAAAAAATAGGCGTGTCACGAAAATATCAAAAGCATTATTGTCGTTTTTCCTAAATGTCGAATGGGTAATTTAATTTTTAAAAAAACTCGAATGAAAGAATATTGCCAAACTCACACACAAAATTAAGAGTTTCAGTTTCAATTGGAGGGCAGTGACAAAGAAATTGACATTTATGTGCGTAATAAAGCTGACAACAATTTAATATTTATAAATGTAAAATTTTATTATTTTTTTTTCCAAAGCCAGACATATTCAATAGAATTAAGATTTGTATTTGACACAATAAAAGGTAACTTGATAATAGATTTAATACTGCTTAATACTAGCTTTTTCGGGTTTCAATCGTGTGCAAAACTACGAAACTTGCCGACGTTTCGTGAACATTGCAGTTCACTTCTTCTAATTTTATATTTTTAATAACATGAGCGTGTGTTTCTCGCCTTCAAAATGTTTTTGAGGTTTTATATACCTAAAAAATATAGAATTGCTTGTGACATAATTTGCATAATTCACTGGAGAAATAGTCACTATCAGCTGAACTATAGTGTTTAATAACTTTTCCAAAAAGCGACAAAAACGATTTCATGTTGTTACTTTCTGGTCCCGTTCTTTTTCAAAAATTTGACTTGATGGATTATTTGCGTTTTAAGATTCGCAATCTACGTGAAAAAACTCTATAGGAATGATATCTGATGATATAGAAACCCTGTGAACTTTCCGTTTATCTCAGTATTAGTATCGGGCTGCGAGTAAGCGCCCGAGGCCACCAAGCCCGGGTCCCCGCTCTGCAGTGGCGAGTCGAGCGCTCGAGCGCCAATACTCAAACTTGGATATCTCGAAAACTAAGGGCCACTGGATGGAAAGAAAAAATACGCCCCTAATGGATTTTGATGTCATTTCATCCTGCAAAGTCCCAGTCGAATCGGCGATTTCCATCTCGCGTCCTCTCCTTGTAAGTGTTAAAAATACATCTTCCAAAGTACAGTTGAACTGAGGACTAAAATTTAAAATACGTAGGTGGTTTTTAAAGGTCTTATTGTTCTAATAATTAATTCTGGTAGTTCAGATGTTGGAAATACACCTTCTCCCACCCTCGGGGAATTACGGTTAAGAACTGATATTCGAGATACCAGGATGTGTTTTCAAAGATCCTGCCGTTCTAATAAATTAACCTGGTATTCCAGCTGTTAAAAATACCACTGGCTCGAGGATGATGTACTCTGATTCAAAATGTAAGAGATTTTGATACGTTTTTGAAAGGCTCGTCGTTCTATTAAGTAATCCTGGTACTCCAGGAGTTAAAAATACACCTTCCTCAAAGAAGTTGGTATGAAACCTGAAATTGAAGATACTTGGGTCGTTTTTAAAAGGTCTCGTCGTTCAATTAATTAAGCCCGGCATCGGTAGTAAAAATCTACTAAGTGGAACTACTTTTTTACAATTTAACGATTTTGTTAACATTTTTTAAATTATTTTTCTAACTGCAAATTTAACTATTTGGTTGAAGGTTCGTATATTTTATTAAAAATTAATCTTTTTTTTTTTAGGAAATTAATCTTTTTGGTTCAAAATTAGTTGTTTTTTTTAAATTGAAAATTAGTTTTTTTTTTAATTGAAAATTAAACTTTTAACTGAAAATCTAATTATATCATGATTTTTTTTAACATTAGTCTTCTTCAGTTGAAAATTCAACTATTATTTTGAAAATTTCTGTATTTTGTAAAAGCCTTGTCTTTTGTGGTAGAATATTAATTTTCTTGGTGACTAGTTCACCTTTTTAGTTCTATTTTTTGTGGAAAATCAATCTTTTTTATTTGAAAATTCCATCAAAATTAAAAATATTTGGTTAAAAATTCCTGTATTTTCTTTAAAAAATATTCTTTTTTTGTATACCAATTTTTTTATTTGAAAATTAATTTTTTAACTAAAACCTTAACTATTAATCTTTTTTAGTTGAAAATTCATCTATCCTATAGTTGAAAGTAGGACCAGCTAACCTGCGTTACCGGGTAACCCAAGTTTCGTTACCATTACCTACTTAGTTTAGCATTAGCACGTATTCTACGAGAAGTTTTTTACGAGAACTTTTTAAAAATTTAAATTATTCAATTCCACTTCAAATTCGCTCAAATCTGCACCACACTATCACCGCCACCTAACACTTTCATGCCGGAAACGGAAGTCGGTTTTCATCTTTTCTCGAAGGATATTTTCCAAACAAATTTTTGTATATGAAAAAACGAAGACTTGTCTGGAGAGCAATAAAGTACGCTTTATCATGGTATAAGCTGTGTTTACATGTGATTTTTCTTTTACGAGTGGATTACAAAAATTTATAGCCAATATGAAAGCGACGATTAGTTTAGAAGAGCTGATTTTTCAGGTATGTCAGAGTATAATTACTTGTTCCATATCCATAGGTGACTGATAGTGAAATTTTCTCAAATCTTACGCTAATTCACATTTATACACTATCATGAAATTTGCTTATCAGCGTTTAATCGAGCCCTCGAAGTTAAGGTGACTATGTAACAAACAGATTTTTGTTTAATAACATTAAAATTTATTGACTTTAAATAATGCTTTACTCTGACTAAAAAAAACTATTCTAAATGACGGAAAATACAATAAAAACTGATAAACACTGATTCGCGGAGAAATTCTGTCCAGAGAAAGGTGGATATAAGAAATAAGATAAGTCGAAATAATTAAAATATATAATTTTTATTATTATACTAGCGATGTTGAGGGAATGCAGGATTCAATCATGATTTGTGGAACCAGAGGATGAATAATATCAATGAAGCAAATAATCGAATATCATAATCATAGGAAATGGAAATAGATGACATTTAAATAAATAAAATGGACAATAACATCCTAAAGATGGCGCATCGTTCCCTCATCGTACGAGGTTGTGATCACATTTGACGCTCTGTAATCACTATCATCAATAAAAAGGAACTATTGATAGCATTTTTAAAGGAATCTTCATTATCGTTGAAGAATAACAGAAAATTTTTAACGTCTCTTTCAGACTAGATAGAGTTATGAATTGAAAATCAGTTTTATTTAATTTTTTTTTTAAGAAAAGATCTTCCACTACGGTGGGATTCGAGCCGCAGAAATTCTGATTTCCGGTCAGGTGCTTTTCCCATTAAGCTACTAGAGAGATCGAGAGAATAAACTTCATTTCAGAAAATATACGAATTATTATGCTAGATGATACAAATCAAATTTTGAAGGAATCTGTGCTATCATTAGAGAACAACACAAAATTTGTAACGTCTTTTTCAGACACGAAAGATATGAATTTAAAATCATTTTAAAATTATTTTCTTCTGAAAAAAATATCTTTCACTCCGGTGGGATCCAAGCGATAGAAATTCTGATTTTCGGTCGGGTGCTTTTCCTGTTAAGCTACTAGAGAGATCGAGAGAAGAAACTTCATTACAGAAAATATACGCATGATTATGTTAGATGGTACAAATCAAATTTTTAAAGGAATCTGTATTATCATTACAGGATAACAGACAAATTTGTTAATAACTCTTGCTATAAAAATAGATCAAGAATTGAAAATTGATATTTTGGAAAAACGATACAAGCTGCAATAACTTTTTATTTAACAACATTTTACACCTACATTATACCCACAAATTTGTTTAGAACCACTTTACACTAGTTTGCGTATTTTCAGTTCGAAGCATAAAAAATAACGTTGAAAATAAACAAAATAAATTTATGGAGAAACGACACAAGTTGCAATAAAATGTATAATAACAACATTTTTTGTATAGGATGCATACTTTTTAATACAAAATTGTTGATATTTGACTTCAGAAGGCACAGTATATAGAATAGCCAGCATGCAGCAATATATAAAATATGCCAAATAATTACCTATCTAGAAGTAACATAAACGATACAGTAGTGCTAATGAACGAGTAGAAAAAATTATCGAATACATAATAGACTTAGAAAGTAGTTGCTATCGTAGTCCTTTAACAGATTGGATGTTCGACAGATGTATTCTAGGCGAACTATCCTCCTTACGGCAGAAAATTTTTCCGCCAACAATCTACAAGTATTTTATTTTTTTCTCTCTACGAAGACCGAGAGTAATAGCATAAATCTTTCTATTCAGTGGTGTTGATGCCTCACAAAGGCAACTAAAATGCTTTTCGTTGCCAGTCCATCCCAAATTCAAAGTAGAGAAGTCTCTCTTAACCCTACGTCTTTCAATGAATTCATCTCGCCGATCTTGTCTGCTAAATTTGGCTGCAATGATCGGAGGGAGGGGGGGTGCAGGAATTACTCAATGAAGGTGCTTTTATGAAACGATACAGCTTTACAACGTCATTCTTACACATATTTACATCTAGAGCCCTCGCGTAGATTCAATGAAGGCCATGAAGTCTTCGTTAGGCTTCATGAGGAGACCATAAATTTCCAGCGTCGTATGCAGAGCAGCTTGCTTGTTGACATTGAGCGCTTGCTCAAGAGTCACCACTTTGGCTTTCAAATCTTTAGCTTCCTTCCTTATAAGTTAAATTTCATCATTTTTCACCTTGGAGCCATATTCCAATGAGTCGATACGCCTAGAGTTATTTAAAAGTTCATTCTTAATTCCCGAAAGGGTGGAATTGAGTTGGTCATAAAATTGTAGTTGACGTGTTTCAATTTCGCTGAATCCTGTCAAAATCTCACGTGACTGCGCAAGTGCTTCACTTTGGCCGTCAGAGACCACTTTGCGCAAGAGTTCGGCGAGGCTGGAGGGTAGAGTACGAGCATTTACGGTGGCAGCGACGGAGGAAGGAGTGGGGGGTACAATACCTGTACCATCAACATCCTGCATAGTACTGGTCCCTGGGTTCACACTTGAATTGCCAAACACTGCCGCGGAGGTGGCACTAGTAGACAATGGAGAACATAACTTGCAAATATAGTCCATTTGACCCTTTTTAAGTTTTTCAAAAATGTTCTTAGAGATTCCGAAGTTAGCACAGGCCAAATGCACTAGTTACAGTTACGTATAAACACAAGTGCAGAAATAAGAAACAATTGAGTGAGTTGAAACAAAGTCACAATGTTTTATGAAACGAGTCATCGACACCTTCACGAAATACAAATTTCTAAGAAGTTAAACACTTTAAAACTTATATAAGAACAAAAAATTGAGGAGCTGCAAATTTACGCGTCCGTATCCGATCGCCACGACAGGAATCCCTAATCTGAATAGTCTTTCAAAAGTTATCTGGGTACTAATTTGAATTTCTCTCTACTAATGGTTCTTCAGCCACGGAGGTCCATTGAGAGTATTAGTTCCACATTTGGTCGGTGTGCAGTAGGGTGGTCCAAAATGGCGACTTTTAAATAAATTCAAACGATCCCCCCAAAAAGTTTCGAAATCCAAAAAAATAAAGGTCCTATTATGTCTCTTCCAAAATTTTGATTTTATATGGTGCCTGTTGGGACTTGAAATTTGCATGGGAAAATGCATGGGAAAAAGTCACTTTTTCCAATCAAAACAAACCCACTCATTGTGTTCACTAGTCGATCAGTGCTATCCTTAAAATTAATTTTTTCATTTTTTTGCCCCCCCCCCCCCATGAGACCTTGGAAAGGGGGTCGTGTGTCACCTAAATCATTTCTGTGGCCAGTCATAGGGTTACCCCCTCGTGAGACGTTGGAAAGGGTGTCGTCTGTGACCTAAGTTATTTCTGTGGACAGTCGTAGGGGTGCCCCCCATGAGGCGTTGGAAAGGGGGTCGTGTGTGACCTAAGTTATTTCTTTAACCAGTCATTAGGGTGCCTTCCCGACCGCCCCCCTTGAAACGTTGGAAAGGGGGTCGTGTGTGACCCAAGTTATTTCTGTGGCCAGTCATAGGGGTGCCTTCTCGCCTTCTCCCCATGACGCGTTGGAAAGAGGGTCATGGGTAATCTAAGTTATTTCTGTGGCCAGTTATAGGGGTGCCTTCCCGCCCCCCATGACATGTTGGAAAGGGGGTCGTGTGTGACCTAAGTTATTCCTGTGAGCATTCACAGGGGTATTTTTCCGCCCCCCCCCCTCCATGATTCGTTGGAAAGGGGGTCGTGTGTAACCTCAATTATTTCTGTGGCAAGTCATAGGGGTGCCTTCTCACCCCCCTCCATGACGCGTTGGAATGGGTGCCGTGTGTGACCTAAGCAATTCTACACTTCGTACTGACATTTCCCTTATTTTCTCTAAAACGGTCAGTCGTAGGTTAAAAATATATGAAACATAAAATATGTATTTTTAAAATATGTACAACTTTTGTTTAGATTTTTTTTCAACTTTTATTATTTACTGAAATAAACAGAAAAACATGAAATTTGTATCGTTTTTTGGGGGTTTGACCTTGAAAATCAAATTTTTTGGGTATTTTCACTATCATATTCGTGATCAGCACGTCAAAATACATAGGTATACTGAGTTTCAAATTAATCGGAGGTAAGCGCTTTTCGGCACTCCACCCGATTCGAATAATTTTAAGAGATTAAAAAAAATGTACGGCATTTCGAATAATTTAAATTTGTACGGAAGTATTTTCACGATTCTTAAAGGATATTAGAGGATTTCGATGAGACTTAGGAGATTCGAAGGGATTTAAAGAGGTTTCAGGTGATTTCAACAGATTTACAAAGATTTCAACGGATTTTAAAAGATTTAAACGGATTTTACCAAATTTCAGAATATTTCAAATTATATCCAAACGGATTTGAAAGGATATCGTAAAATTTGTAATGATTTGACGGAATTTTAAAGGATTTTTAAGGATTTCATATGGTACCGAAGTTTTTTGACGAAGTTTAAAGTACATCAGGAGATTTTAACGTGATTTTAAAGATTTGAACTGGATTTGAATTCACTTCAGGGGATTACAGAAGATTTGAAATAATTTCAAATGATCTTGAAGGATTTTAACGGATTTTGAAAGATACAAAGAATTTTTAGAGATTTTGAGGAACTTTATTGGCGTTTAAAATGTTTTAATGGCGTTCAATATATTGTAACATATTATAAGTGATTTCAAGAGATTCCGAAAGATTTCCACGGATTTGAAAAATTTCAATTAATTATAAAGGGATTCCAAAGATTTCAAGGTATCTCGTCAGTCTTTGAAATAAACAGGCCGACAAATTTTAAAGCCAGAGACCAGACCTAACATTTCCGAAGGATTTTGATGCGGTGAATCCGAATCCGAAATTTTTTCGAAAAATCGAAAATTCAAATTTTGATCGCACAAAAAATAATTAAAAATTAAAAATTCCATTTTGCGGTTAAACTATGCAAGATACAAAAAAAGACGTAAATACACAAATAGTGCACCCAAAAAAGATCTACAAATTTATGATGAATCACTTTTTGATAGCACGCGTAGTTTTTGTTTTATTCGTGAAAAATAACATCAAAAATAAAAAATAAAAAAATAATTTTTTGGAGGACGACACAAGGTGAGAAAAAAAATAATAGGCAAACTTGTTCACTCAAAGATGATGTACAAATTTGTTATTTAAAATTTTTAGAAAGGGCGAGTATATTTTTCAATCATAAAAAATAAGCATAAAAATAAAAAAATAAAATTTTTGTAAAATGACACAAGAGACAAAAAAAATGAAAAGACAAAAGTTATTTAACCAAAAAGGATCTACAAATGTGTTACAAACTCTTGCTATAAAAATACATCAAAAATTAAAAATTATCTTTTAGGAAAAACGACACAAGCTGCAAAAACTTTTTATTCAAATAAATTTTTCGCCTAAATTATATCCACAAATTTGCTTAGAACCACTTTACACTAGGATGCGTATTTTCAGTTTAAATTATAAAAAAATAACGTTGAAAATAAACAAATTAAATTTATGGAGAAATAACGCAAGTTGCAATAAAATGTATAATAACAACATTTTTTGTATAGGATGCACACTTTTTTATAATTTCAAAAACAAGACAATGAAAATACGTACGTTTCAATACCAATGCATATTATGAATTGTGATAATATACAATTATTGAAATGATAGATTTTTCAGGGTAGCTGAGAATAAAAATTAGTGCAATATAAGGAGCAAATATTGAAGTAATCATGAAAAATAACATTTGTACATTATTTTGCCAAATCTGAATAAGCAGTACCAGCTTGAGATACATAAATAAATATGATATATATTTGATATAATAGCGTTGAACATAATGTAGAAAAGTTCAGATTTCTGACAAAATTGAGTGCGAAGCACCAGATACGTGATGAGAATGTTTTCTTTAAAGTCAAAGGAGCTTTAACAAAAGAGAAGTCACAATCACAAGTCACATCATCGAGCGCTTAGCATGAGATAAATATATTATCAAGCGCGAAGCGCGAGAACCATCAGTCGCGCGCTCTAGGCGCGCTCAAACTTGCGAGCGAAGCATGCTATGAGAATGTGCCCGCACGGCGGGCAGATTTTTTTTCTTTCCTTGTGCCGTCTTCCAAAACATTAATTTTTTTTATTTTTAATGTTCTTTTTTACGATTAAAGCAAAAACTAATCATCCTATCCAAAAATTTTTGATGAAAAATTTGTAGCTGTTTTTTGGATGAGCAACTTTTGTCTATTCATTTTTCTCATAGCTTGTGTCGTTTGTACAAAAATTTAATTTTTTTATTTTTGATGTTGTTTTTCACGAATAAAACAGAAACTAGGCGTCCTATCGAAAAGTGATTAGTAACAAATTTGTTGATCTTTTTTGGGTGCACGATTTTAGTCTAATATTTTTTTGTATCTCGCATAGTTTGACCGCAAAATGGAATTTTCAATTTTTCATTATTTTTTGCGCGATCAAAATTTTAATTTTCGATTTTTTGAAAAAATGCAAAAAGTTGTTATGATAATCTTGTAGGTCTCTCAAAAAGAAACGTGTTTCTTCTGTTGAGGGATATGAGTTTGCGACAATAAAATAGAAGTATAGAACGCAGAATTTCTCGCACTAGTGTTACATTTCCGGTGTTGAAAAGGGAGCTTCTATTGGAAATATTCAAGTTAACCATCAAACAAGTCTCAAGAAGTCTCCCTGCAAACCCTACAACTTTTGTCTCGATCTTTTTAGCATAAAACTCTTTCCTGGAAAATTATTGAGGTGCGACTTTAAAAATAACACTCTCTTTATAATATAAATACATACATTTATGGCTGTGATTGTGGCCTGCACCATAGTTCAAACCATGATTGTTACGATGACATATAGCGTTTAAATTCAACCTGCAATAACGTATTGCGCACGTCTACAGGCCACCATAACCCACTGCGCAAGTCTACAGCACATCATGTTCCACTGCGCATGCCTACAAGCTTCCATAACCAACTGCACATGCAGACGACCTACCAAGGATTACTGCGCATATATTTTTGGATTAACTGGAGCTAATCTCCTCAGGTATCTAGAGAGAAAAATATCATACATCCTAAAAATTGGCCCTTTTCGAATCCACACATAGTGATATTTGAACCCTAAATACACCACGAAAACCTCATTTTTTACAGTTCTGGTCATTGAGACTTTTGATCAACATGACATGAACTACATTCTCTCTCAATTACAAACAAATTAGCCGAAAGCCAATTTCTGTACAAATTCTGCTTTCAACATTTTAACTTTCAACGGTTCTATACAGTGAGAAAGTTGAGGAATAAGGAGCTGGAAGGAGAATATGCGTTATTGACAGGATGTTGATACCCCTCCTCCTTTCCATTTGTTACATTTGAAGTTTAAAAATGAAATACACTGCTAACGTTCAATTTCTTTACAACTGTAATTGCCCAGACACTATTAATTCAAAGCATTATATAACTGTAATTCAAATTCATAGATTTATTTGATTTATTAATATACATTAGTTTTTACAGTAATGATCGAATATGCCTCTATTTTTTTTATTTTACTTGGGAACACAAATAATATTGTACCTGAGTTTGACATACAGTAAAGTCTCCATCATATCAAGACGCCATTATATCAAAAACGCTACATTTCAAACCCCCCGTATACGGTTATATCAAATTGCGCAGTTCCGACAACTCCCACCACGGTCCCTGTACTCTCTCCTCCACGTCTGTGACTGACCATTAAAAAAAGAGGCCCGAAGAACGGGAAACCTTGAATTGAGTAGTGTTTCACGACGTCATGTCAATACGTCGCACGACGTTTTTGAGAAAATATTATAAGCGTAAAAGTCATAAATGTAAAAATAGAAATATTTCTCAAGTGTAGAATCTACTTCCTCAGTCATGTTCCATTCTTTTGTCGATTCACGACCTTTCAGTTTCACGAAATAAAATAAAATATCCTAAGTTTCAGGTAAGTGGTACTCTAACCTCGAATTTCGGACAGTTGCTTGTATTTCGTGAAACCGAAAGGTCTTCAACCGATAAAAGGATGAAGAAACGGAATTGCGCAAATGCACTCTACACATGAAAAGATTAATATGCAGACCTTTATGACTTACCTTCACGTTTCGGAGATTTTCTCCAAAAAGTTGCAAGCAGGGCTGGCATTTCCACCTATCGACGTCATGCCACAAAAATCACTATTCCGCAAAATATTTTAGTCGTTTTTTGATTCTATCATATTGATGTTTAGTTAAACGTCGACATTTGATTGAATCCGCGAAAGTCATTTTTCACATAAAACCAATACCTTCTCATTGAGATGAGAATGTTAAAACTAATTCACTGCATTTATAATTTCGATTCCTGGGTCTTGGCGATTTTTTTCCTTGTGCATTTTTGTCACTGAAAAGTGTTCAAGTACCCCAAAAAATTCTTCTATTTAGAAATGGGTTAAGAATTTTTTCCGTAAACAAGGGTTAATTAAATAGGAATTAGCTGTCAGAAATTAATTGATTTAAACTCGCAAAAAATATGAGACTTTTTTTACCTTCAAGTATGTAAAAAATTGAAACTCAAGGAAGTTTGAAAACTGAAAACAGTACATTTTTTAAGCGCGGGGTAACCAAGATTCATGTCTATAGTTTCCAAATTATTTATACTTTTTTAGGATTCCAATACGCTACTTTTTCGCTTTGTAGCGATTTCGAATCCCAGAATTTGTTATTTGCGACCCACCCTGATTGGCATCTATGTGAGTAAAACATCCTACACATTTCAACTTGAAAATTTCATTATTTTGGGCGTTTTGAGAGAACGTGAACAAAATATATGTTATAAAGGTCTGTGAGACTAATAAGAAAAAAAAATTCCAGAAGTTCTGATAAAAAATAAGGATAAAAAAAATGTTTGCGGTTGTTTTAGGCTTTAGGGTGACACCACCAATTTTTTTAAAGGAAAGTCCTTAAGTTGTCTACTTTAAAATATTTATTTCCTAAATTAACCGGAGTGGGACGCCATGGTTAAAAAAGTTTAATTTTAAAAATTAAATTTTCACCTGTTTTTATGGGTTAGAATTTCTCGAAAATCGTCTCATTGGTTTTCCCAACCTATATTTGGTTTATTAAAATTGGTTGAGCCGTTCTCTGGAAATAATACTTTTTGATTTTCCTTTTCGCTTCTGTACTTCCGACAAAAATACGATTTCAAAGATAACGTTTTGGGAAATTTTATGTCACATTAATTTCGATCTGATACGGGCCTCTGTAAGCTCATCTTGTTGAGCGCTTTCAGCTATTATCTTCCACGGACTTTTCACATTAAAAAAAACATTACTTAAAAGTTGGTGGGGGAAATCCTCTCACAATTATCTTAATGAAAATATGATAAAAATTCGAAAAAAAAGAGAGTTCTAGTCTGATAGCAGCAGGTACCCAAAATTTGTGTGGGTACCGGTAAAAAATTTGTTTACCGGTACCGGTAGTGCATACACAACTTATAAACAAAGAATTGAGTATGATATGGAGTGGGTGAATAGAAAAATAGACTAATGCAGATTTTCGTTACAGTTGGCATAGACTTAACAAATCATGTTTTATGATTTTCTGATTTAAAATTTGTGAACTATATATTTAAAGAGAAATCTATTAGTAAATTACAATTCATGTATTACAATATATGTAATGTAATTTTACAATGCACGTATTTCAATTTTACAACACACTTATTGCAATTTTATTTTGAAATTCAGTGATTGTAATTTTACATTTATACTATTTGGATTGTAAAGTGTAGTAAAATCACAAAAAATTTCAACAGTTTTCATTATGGGATCGAAATATCGAATTTCAAAATATTCGATTGGATTAGTCCCTGCGATTAAATGACACAGAAAAAACTAGGGTTTCTATTAGAACCAATTTTTGGTTCCAAAGGAGCTGCAACAAAAAGGAACCTCTCTTGCCCCCCCTCTCTTCTAGGCCTCGGTGCTGGTTGTCAGCCTTGTGGAAATAGACAATTTCTATTTACCCCCTCCCCCATCGCAAAGTATTGGGCCCAGAGAACCAACAAAGACCATTTCTATGCATTTTTCGCCACTGGATCCGAATTTGTGGTCGAGATTGAAAAAGAAACACGGGGTTCTTTGTCACATATTTTTCAATGCAAAACTAACAAAAAAAACTGAGTTTTTTGATGTTAGAAAAAAACCTGAGGGTGATGGCAGAATTCTGACCTTGGATTCGGATTCAGCGACCCAAAATCCATAGGATGTGACTACACTTTTCTGTCGGACAACCTACTTTTTTTTGTGGGGCTGTGTAATCTTCCTCTTCCTTTTTATAGATATTAATACACAATTCGCAAACACGGTCGCTTACGCATATAATCGCACGCTTACACGCTTTGAAAAATCGCTCTCTCTAAGGATTCGAACCCTACCTATACTACCTAAACTCGAGTATTCTACCGCGCGATTCAACTTATTTCGCTATCGAAGCACTTGGATCTTGGTTACAAAATCTCGGCCAAGTCTTTAAGGCAGCGTCGTACCAAGTTATACGGTGTTATACAATGTAAAATGTATATAAAACAAATAATTAAATTTCACTTATTTCACAAAGGACTCAATACTTTTCTTTATTCAAGATTTAAACGGTTTAAAAACTATCTAAAACTGATCAAAAATAAAGAACAGTGGAGTTCAAAAACGCTCTAATAAACTTAGTGACAAAAAACCATTTTCTTCTATATAAAAACCTCCATAAAACGCACAGTTTTCGATTGATCTATTTCTTTTATAATACTTTCTAACTCAGCGTTTAATTCAAAATAACAATTTTCAAACAATAATTGAAAATATGTAGAAAAAAATTCATCTTAAGTTTGAATACTACCTACTTCAAAAAGTGCTCGATACTTTATTTTCTCCTTGAATTCTTTTTTTTTTATTTTAAAAATGTGTATTGCAAGTTTTTTTCAGTAACATGTTTCGTAAAATTACGAAATGTTTCGTAATTTTCAGTAGCGCTAACCGAATCGTCCTTTAATTACATGTTTCTTAAAAATCCGAATTTTATCGTAATTTTCAGTAACAGGAACGTAAAATTTCAAGGGCAATAAATTTCTTTCCGGTTAATTATAATTTTAATACAAATACATTGTATATGTATTAAAATTATAATTGACCGAAAAAATATATATTATTTATTATTATAAAGTTTTTTCGCGCCGTTTAGCTCCTTTTTCTCTCTTGTCTTAACTCCACACAGAGAGACCTTTTGTTAGAATAAATGAAAAAAATGAATTAGAATATAGTATAATATCGTTCCAATATAGGGAAGACCGAGGATTTATTACACCAATTCGTATTACGGTACCGAAGTTTAATATTATCATACGAGTATTTAAAACACGAAGACCACAAAGTAGTATTCTAAATATGAAATATTATGAATCTCCATTTCAAGAATTAACACTATGAAAAAATGATAGTCTTTTTACTGAGTTTTCAAAAAATAATTTGAATGAGAAAAATAATGAATATCATAATCTCGAAAACGTATTTTAGAAATTGATACTGTCAATATAAAGTTGACAGAAACCTGAGACGCATAGCAAACTATGAAATCATTATTCTTGATTTTTCATATAGTTTCGTTTGAGAATGCTTAAAATACAAATCGTAAACAAATGAAATAAGTAAATACAAAACTGTGGCCTTTTCGGCCTGCAAAATACTTTTCCTTCCACTGAAATTGCTTCAAATTTTTGTGAGACAGATTTTCTGTCACTAATTCTATGTAAAAATTAATAATAGATCATTCTTATTATCTATTCTTGCAACTTTAAATGTCACGAATTTTTCACGTATTTAAATAAGAAATTTATTGATTCATTTAACCAATATAATTGAACCTATGTGCTTTTCAATAATATCTGCAGCAATTCAAATGATAAAGGAAAATCCGAAATTGGAAAAGCACAAATTCCACAATTTTCAAGAAAATTGCGTGTAATGTTTTATAGAAATTGTTACTGACAATGACTCTGACGATAATTGAAACTATTTCCAGAGAAGAACGAAGTTTTTTCAATAAAAATAACAATATTGTTAAATACCTAAGACTCGTAAGATTTCAAATTTAATAATAACAACTGTTTAATGTGAATTTTACATAGAAACAGTTACTGCAAACCTCTCTCACAAACATTCGACGCAGTTTAAGTGCAAAAAAAATTATTTTCCAGGACAGTGTTACATTTACTTATTTAATTTGTTTACAAAATCAACAACAGTTGTATTTGAACACACATAATCAAACATATATCACTTTTTCGAATATGTACGTAATTTTGGATAATGAAGGAAGAAACAAATTCCAAATTTTCGCAAAAAATTGTTTACAACATTTACAATTGTTGATGTTTCATAAAAACTGTGACTAAAGTCACTCTCACTATAATTTAAAGCACATTCATCAGAAAACAAATTTTTTCAACAAAAACTACACTATGTGGCTGTTTGTTAATGTCATTTGTTTATGACAATTAAAACAGACAATAATCGAATTATTTGCATTCTGGGCGTACTCTTGCGTCGATTTAAGATGATTTCATTAGATGCAAACCCGTATTGAAGAGTACATAATGATTTTGTGAAAAACCTCGATTTGCTCATACTTCAAGTAAACATATATTGAATAAAAAAATGAAAATGCAGTAATCTCTGACTAAGGTGCTTTTGGAAATTGAGCGCTCTTCAATTAAAACAAAAAATGCGGATTGGGGTAAAATTGAAGGATGTAGACTTTTTGAAAGAAAAAAAATGCGTTTCTTCCCATAGCGTGGTACACCTTGGCATACTATTTTGTGCACTTCAACATTTCTATTATTACCGCAAATATTAACCGATTTTCATGCAGCTTTTTTTCAATTTCTTGGAATTATATGAATAAACTATTTCTGCTAATTAAAATTGAATCAGCCGATGCTTTCATAACTTCCGTTTTTTGAACCGGCCTGCATCTCATAACAATGAAAGGGTGATTCGTTTCGGGTAATTCGATGTGCTCCCGAGTCTCCGCTCGCGCTCCGGGGAGTCTGCCTCGTAAATTTGACGGGGGTCGATTGGCTAGGCCTCGATAATACACACTCAGCTAGTACTGAGCATCACTGCATTTTTTTCTATTGTTCTTTTATTTTTGTTTATAACGTCCAGTATAAACATTAAAAAAAAACGGAAACTTCATATCCGCAAACTGGAATTCCGTTTTATAACGCTGATAAATCCCTCTAAGAGTCCGTTTGTTGAATCACCAACATGAACCTTGTCGAAGTGAGTTTTTTTTCTGTTATATATATATATATATATATATACCTGCGTGTCAAGAAAATGCTAAGACACTTGCGGGGAAAATGCAGAAGGCGGTCGTCCTTGGGTCGCTCCGTGTCCTTAGGGTACACGAGACTTTTGCCGTATCATCATATTGAATTCGTCGCAGAGTGGCCACCCATCTCACGGTCGTGAGACGTGGTTACAGCTAAAACTTTACCGCGATGTTGCTGGGAGCGGGTGCAATTTTTAAGATTAGGACGTGCTCCCGGCGAAATCCAGCGTTTCTCCTTATGACAAACTTTCAACTATATATATATATATATATATTCCCCGAAAGTGAAGACCTTTTTTCAGAGAAAATTTAATATTAACTTGAAACTTCATACTTCCATTTATTTTTATAATGTTTGTACATGACAGTACTATTAACAATACAATTTATTAATTTATCATGAACTCTGAATTAGTATTTTGTGAATATGCATTTATCGATTACCCACTAATGTCACTCAAACTAAACAATTTCTGCATTGTTTATGCGTAGGAAACTTATATAATAAATGTTATCATTAAATTAAATGCTATCACCAAATAAAAAAAGATCTTAATGATGTTAAGAAGATCCTTTAATAATTCAACGTTTCGAAAGATAAATGCTCTCCTCATCAGGAACAGGGATCCAAGTTAATTATCAGTCCTTAGAAAAAATTGGAAAAAAACCAAAATGTCGAAGTGGATAAAAAATGTTTTTCATGCTCTTATATTCCATCTCAAGTGTTCTGTAGCTTTGATATTTTAATTGTTAATATAATAAAAAGTAATGAGGTCCAGTAACACAAACACATTAAAAATACTTCGAAAAAATTACTTTTTTTTTGTATTTAAAAAGGAAGACAGAACATACGTTCCGCTCCATGGTAAGGGCTAAAATCAAGGTTAACATTAAATCTCTTAAGAATTTATTTAGCTTCCGTTAAAAAAAAATTGTCGGGTGGAAGATATAAGACTGAACATTATTTTATTCAATATCTAAACTGCACGCCTTGTGACGTGACATACGCGGCCATAAAACTTGATAAGAATTTCAAAAATTTTCTGAAAATATATACAGAACAGGTAAAAATATTTTTAAATATCGAAAAGATTAGTATTTTAACAATTTATTGGATTCTATCACACATTTAACAATATCATCTCATTGAATAGAAGGATACATTAATGGAGGATGACCTGATATTTTATAAAAAGTATTATGCAAAAATAATTACCATTATTATTATTTGGGATGAACGTTGATACATCGATTTTAAATTATCCAAGAATCTGCGCACATATAAAATAACAATTTTAAAGAATATTTTGAGTAGTTTGATTCATTATTTTTCAGTTTTCGCTCAAAATAAGAACTTTGGATGTAGAGACGAAAAACATGTGAAACTGATTTTGAAATATTTTTTGAAATGCTTAACTTACAATAATTGAACCCTCTTCTTGAATATTATCGTTTTCATCTCAATATAAGTTGTATTACCTATTAATATTAATGTAGTGAAAGCCTTTTCCGGTTTTTTTATGTTTTTATTTAAAAATCGCTGACATGTTTCGACTCGGATCCGAGCCCTTTTCAAGGGGTAGTTCATATTAGTTATTATATCATTAAGCCGTTTCATATTCGGGGTAGGCGTGAATTGCTCGGTTGGAAAGTAGTGATGTGTGGATAGGTATATAGGTGAAGGGTAGATAGGTATTGTCTCATTTCCTATATTCCAAATTTTGAGAGCGATATATCATTGCGTTTGGACATGGTGAACACCAAAAAAACATTCCATAACTCAGGACTGGTTTTGTCACGTGGTCACCGTAGAGCATGCCCTTAAGACATCAAAAATAGTCTGGTTCCGTCTCACGAGCTAGACGTACAGAATATCTTGAAATTGTCTCGGATTGGTCTTTACCCAAGACAAAATAAGATCAAATATTTTTACCCGGGCATGTCTGTTAGTCTCTCTGTTAGTTTCTTTGTTAGGCTGTAGATTTTTAGTTTGTTAGCACAATAACTTTCAAAACAATTAACGTATTGGATTGAGCTTATTTAAACTCTCTAAGTGTCCTTAAATGAAGGTCAAGTTCGTTAGTCAGCCATTTTGGATGAAAATTCAAAATGTCAGCATATTTTGAAAATTTTTCAGAACACTTTTTTTTAATATTTAAAAATTCTATGGACAAATAATAATCGTACTAAAGAAGGCGAAAAAAATATTCTCATTCCTTTTTTAAATTATTACAAATTAAAAATTCAAATTCAATTCAAATTATTAGAATTTCTGATAAAATCCATAGTTTTTGTTTCAATCTTAGAAAATAAAATTAAAAAAAATGAAAGAATCAAATTTTTGGAGAAAAGGCACAAGATATGAAAAAAATTTACAACATTCCAAAAAACGAACGAGAATGAACATTTTAAGCCAAAAAACGCACGATATGAAAAAAAGTCAGAAAAAGAAAAATGTTTCTTTTTGACCACCCTACAATATTGTTATAAGACTTTAATTAATTTTATTGAAAAATCGAAAATTCAAATTTTTATCGCACAAAATAATAACCAACAATTCCATTTTGCGGTAAAACTATACAAAATACGAAAAAAAAAATTCACAAAAATTGTGCGCTCAAAAAGATCTACAAATTTGTTATTAATCACTTCGTGACGGGACGCGTAGTTTTTGTTTTATTTGTGAAAAACTGATTTAGGACAAAAATAAATTAAGTTTTTGGACAAATGACACAAGCCACGAAAAAAATTAAAAGACAAAAGTTGTTCACTCAGACAAGAGCTCCAAATTTTTTTATAATCCTTTTTTGATAGGATGCGTAATTTTTGTTTCAATCGTGAAAAATAACATTAACAATAAAACAAAAAATTTCGAAAAACGACGCAAGGTTTTGTTATAAACTCTTGTTATAAAAATACATTTGAAATCAAATAATTAATTTTTTGGAAAAATGATACACGCTACAATAACATTTCATCTAATAACATTTTTCGCCTAAATTAGATTTACAAATTTTCTTAGAACCACTTTACGCTAGGATGCATATTTTTGGTTCAAATCGTAAAAAATAACATTGAACATGAACAAATCAAATTTATGGAAAAACGACACAAGTTGCAGTAAAATGTATACTAAAAAATTGTTTTTACATTTTCATCCTATAATGAGAAGGTAGTATTAACGTTATACCAATAAGCCCCCTTTCGGGGTAGGCTTAAATTTCTCGGTTGGAAAGTAGTAGTGTGTGGATGGGTATGTAGGTATAGGGTAGATAGGTATATAGGTATAAGGTATAGATATTTTAGATTGATCTAGAATTCTCGCTTCATTCACTCTACTTACATTCTTTTTATAAACTATTTGTCGCCAAACTTTTCTGTCCTGGCATACTACTCTAGCTTCTTCGTTTTACACAATTTATATGAATAGGTGGTTTTAAAAATGTGTAATAATAATATTCAAATTTAATTAATTTAAATATTCATTTAATTTGTGATTTCTTTTCAAACTGTGAAGCTCCAAAATTTTAAGGATTTATTACTTTCAGATGTATTATAAGTAAAAAATATTTAAATTTTAGTAAAATTTTCCAGCGTAAAAAATAATATAATGATTATAGTTATACTCATCTTATTCAGTAAAAATTTGAAAGTAAAAAAAAACAGCTATTACAAATAATTTATTGGAACATTTCAGAAAAAAAAATTGTTCTGGATAAAAAATAGTTGAACCTGTGATTAATATTCTAAATTTAAAGTTGAACTTAAACATCAAATCGAGGGCTAGCTGAAATTAGAAGTATTAAAAATGAAAAATTTGAAACAATAAAGCTTTTATCAAATTTGGCGAAAAGGCAGTAATTATTTATACATTTTTATCAAATATAAGAATGCACATTACATAATATAATAAATAGTATGATAGTATAATAAATTACAAACTTAGGCAAGTAAAGTAAACGGTGCTTTTTGTAAAATAATTTTTTTATTTTATATCTGGAACAATATTTGCAGGGTTGCGGTATACAGCATTGGAAAAGCAAAAAAATCGAAATTTTCTAGGAGAGCGAAATAGTATTCTGTAAAATCGGAATCACTATTTAAAGTCAAAAACGAAAGTTTACTCCCGATCTAAAGTGTTTCTGGATTGAGGCAAAAAAAAAGTATAATTAAAAGAAATTTCCAGTTCCGAAAAATAAAATGTGGATGTTTACAGTCTTAAAGTGACAGGAACCTCAAAATGAAACAGGCTCGGTTGATGATCACGATAAAAAGTGCAATTTTCAGTTTAAACAAAAAATAAAAATTTTCTCCTGAGATATTGAGTTGCTAAATTGGGAGAAAATGAGTTTTGCCTCGAAAAACTTAACCAATTCCGAGTAAATCATTCAAGAATTTGGCGCTTCCAATTTCATGGGTTTTGAAAATCGTTTTTAGATAGCGACTAAAAATCTATATTTCAATTTTTGAAAATAATAAAAACTTGCTCCCAAAATATGGGAGACTGAATAAAAATAAAAAGTTTTCATAGAAAAAACGTATTCTGTTCCGGGAAAATGAAGATTTGATATGAAGGTATAGCACTGTAACTGTTGTAAAATTTATAAAAGTGACTTTTGGTAGAAAATGAACATTTAGCATTTTATGTTGGAATTTGATTACGGTATTTTTATTCGAACAGCGTGGCAACAACTAGCTTTATTTAATAGTTCTTTGTTTGAAAACAAGTATATTATTATTTTACAGTATTTAAAAACTTTTAGGAAGAGGAATATTGTCACAAAAAAGTTTTAAAAAATAAAAGAGGTTAGGCATGTAAAAAAAAGAAGACAGCAGACATGTGTACAGAGAGTCAGGTATCTGGTTACGTATTACCAATATTTTTATTACTACAATAAAAATGAGATTTCGAACGAATCCTTCAAGAACATGTACTTGATGTTTTGATAATTTTTAATGCAAATAGCTCATTTGTGCCAAAAATATCGGTTATCTAGCTTTGTACTGCAACCCTTTATTTAAAAAACATGTAAACTATATCTTACAAAAAAAAAACATATTGTCATATTTGAATTTTGTGTTTTGTTTTTCATAAACCCCCAATGTTTTTCACTATAAATTAATTAAAAAATATTCAAACATTATTATAAAATTTAGTGGAAACCATTAAATTAATCCCTGGAACCTATCGAATATTCGTAAAAATGCAAAGGTTTTTATAAGAGGAAAGAAAAGCTTTGAAACCTTCATCAAACCATTAAAATCAATCGAGGATTCTCTCGAATTCGAGAAGATTAAAAAAATTCAAATCACTATCAATTGATCAGAAATATATTCGAACATTATTATAAAATTCAGTGAAAATCATTAAATTAATCCCCGGAATCTGCCAAAAAGACCTAAAAATGCCATGATTTTTATAAGAGGCAAGAAAAGCTTTGAAACTTCCTTCAAGCCAATAAAATCAATCGAGAATTTCCTTGAATTCAAAAAGAATAACAATGTAACATTCAAATTACCATAAATTGATTAGCAAATAATTCGAACATTATTATCAAATTCAGTGAAAACCAATGAATTAATCTCTGGAATCTGTCAAAAAGACCTAAAAATGCCATGATTTTTATAAGAGGCAAGAAAAGCTTTGAAACTTTCATCAAACCATTAAAATCAATCGAGAATTCTCTCGAATTCAAAAAGAATAACAATTTCAAATTCAAATCACTATAGATTTTTTAGAAAAATATTCGAGAATTATTACAAAATTCAGTGAAAACCATTAAATTAATCTGTGGAATCTGTCGAAAAGACATAAAAATGACATGATTTTTATAAGAGGAAAGAAAAGCTTTGAAACTTCCTTCAAAGCAATAAAGTCAAGCGAGAAGTCCCTTGTCAAAAAGAATATCTAATTCAAATTCAAATCACTATAAATGGATTAGAAAGATGTTCGAACGTTATTATAAAATTCAGTGAAAACCACTAAATTAATCTCTGGAATCTGTCAAAAAGACCTAAAAATGCCATGAATTTTATAAGAGGCAAGAAAAGCTTTGAAACTTTCATCAAACTATTAAAATCAATCGAGAATTCTCTCGAATTCAAAAAGAATAACAATTTCAAATTCAGATCACTATAGATTTTTTAGAAAAATATTCGAGAATTATTACAAAATTCAGTGAAAACCATTAAATTAATCTCTGGAACCTGTCGAAAAGTCCTAAAAATGTAAAGGTTTTTATAAGAGGAAAGAAAAGCTTTGAAACTTTCACCAAACCATTAAAATCAATCGAGAATTCTCTCGAATTCGAGAAGATTAAAAATTTCAAATCACTATTAATTGATCAGAAATATATTCGAACATTATTATAAAATTCAGTGAAAACCACTAAATGATTCCCTGGAATCTGTCAAAAAGTCCTAAAAATGCCATGATTTTTATAAGAAGACAGAAAAGCTTTGAAACTTCCTTCGAACCATTAAAATCAATCGAGAACTCCCTCGAATTCAAAAAGAATAACAATTTCAAATTAAAATCACTATAAATTGTTTAGAAAAATATTCGAAAATTATTACAAAATTCAGTGAAAACCATTAAATTAATCCCTGGAATCTGTGGAAAAGACATAAAAATGACATGATTTTTATAAGAACAAAGATAAGCTTTGAAACTTCCTTCAAAGCAATAAAATAAATCGAGAAGTCTCTCGTCAAAAAGAATAACAATTTCAAATTCAAATCACTATAAATTAATTAAAAAATATTCAAACATTATTATAAAATTTAGTGGAAACCATTAAATTAATCCCTGGAACCTGAGCTTTAACAAAAGAGAAGTCACAATCACCAAATTACAGTTGTCGATGATTTGACCTTTAATTTTAAAAGATCTGGACGCAAATGTGGGGGAAATACAAAGACCGAGCGCGTAGCGCGAGGTAAATACACCATCGAGCGCAGCAATAATGTTTTTCTTCTCTTTAACGTTAATATTTCTTGAAATTATTATGCACTATTAAAAAAAATAATAATTTCCTTCTTTTCATAGCCATTTCAGCGAAAAATAATTTGTTGCAGTGCGATATCGTCACATTAGATTTTGATTTTCTCGGCTAAAAATAATTTTTTTGTATCAATTAAACATTTTTTACCCGGATTTTTTATCGCAATCCGCAGCCGAGCCAACTTTGATGTGTGGTCTGTGTAACTTTGAGATTGTCAACTTCCACATCTAGTTCCTCCAAACTGGATAATCAATTTGAATGGTGATTTCGAGATTACCGAATATTTTTTCGTATCCCTGAAAAATTCTGGTTTTGTTGATTATCTAGTCCTGTGCTGCGACCCTTTGATTCTTATTTTGCCAACGATTCATTTTCATGTTTTATATCTCATTGTTATTTTTTTTCTATTTTTGCCTATAGCATGTTTATGTTTATATGATTCTCGAACGTCTTATATTTATCTTATCCTGTTGTATTCCTACGTGAATAGTGACGCCATATTTCAAACTCATATTCCATGTATATCTATTCTCAGTCACACGAGAGGTACGGAAGAGTTTTTCTTATATGAATTCATGTACGAGACATGGCACTTCCTCTCGAGTAGATTCTGCCCAGTTTTCTTCAACGAAAGAAGAAGAGGTAGGAACTTGTCCAACTTTTCTGACAATGTCTGCCTTGGAAAGAATCGGTTAGCTAACGGATGAAGTTCTGAAATATGAATCTGTAATGTTCCGCGCCATCCTTCAACAAAGCTAAAAAGAAGATTTTAAGTTTTAGGTCAAAAACTCAGAAAATCGGACTTTAAAGTTGTAATTTTATCATTTTCCCGAGTAATAAATATTTTATGTCTTAAAATCCAACTCAAGAAGACAAGGGCAACATTATCCCAAAAGGTTCTCAAGGCCTCCGAGGATCATCACTAATACGCTTTAAATTTGACACAATTTTTATATTAATTATCTTCATGGTATTTATTTTTTATGTATAAATAAGTTTGTTCACCTGCAATAATTATGTCCGTTGGCTGGCGAATCAAAAAATATTGTCAATTTTTTCCTACATATCTCCAAGAGTTCACTAGATACTTGTAGAAAATGACAGTTTTAATATTGTTATGGAAAATTCGATATTCCTGTAGTTTTTGAAAGCGACAGTTCGAAATTTTTGAATTCGCGAATAATTTATTATAAAATTAGAAGTTTCATCGATTGTAAAATTTTGATCCTTGTCATATATCAACTGTTAGGTCCCAACCTATCTACCTATTTCCTGGAAATGGCTGCCTCTGCCGGTGGCGTCTATAGTTTATAGAGGTCCGAGTATAATGGACAATAAAATTTACTAACCAAAACTTTTGTAATTTTGACCCTGGCAAATGTGGAAACCTAATTCCTAATCCCGAAAGGCCTGAACCATGAATTGATAATATAATGTTCCTTGAGAGAAATGCGTTTCTTATTCAGAATGTAACGTGAAAATATGATATATATAGATATATATATATATATATATATATACAATATTTGTATTCTGTCAGCTGTTGAGCAGAGGTGCCCACAACCGGAGAGTGCCCGCAACTGGTGACTCTCCCCTACTTAAATTGAAATTCGACTATGCATAGATTGAATACAATGCTAATTTGAAAATCATCTATTATATCTTTTAATGCTAAAGCCTTTGAGAATACAATTTTCTTATAAAAATATTACATTTTTGAAGCAGGCGCTTTAAAAATTACAATTTTCAATATTTACAAATAATAAATAAAGTCTTGCGGATTTTCTATCTAAAATTGAAGTCATAAAGTATTGATATGATTTTGTAATGTTTGAAATAATGTATCGCATCGAAAAAATTCATTATTTGAAATAATATTAATCAAGATAGTAATTTTGAATTTTTCTGAATGGTTTTCTTGTGGATTAGAAAAAATTATTTTTTCATTACTTTAGTTATTTGAAAATTATTTTTATGTTGCTTTGTTCAAAGGTTTACAAAAATGTATTTTTTAATTTTATAATATCTAACATAAGTTTTATACTTTTTGAATCTGAGAATTAAGAAACTTCTAAAGTTAAAATTATCGATCACTCACTTATTTTATTTCAAAGTCCTCTGTTGAATGAAACATAAAAAAGTTTATTTCTAGCCTATTTTAATCAAAAAATAAAGTATAAAATAGAATTGTTATAAAAGTTAAAAAAGTGTCTGTCCTTTGCATAGGGTGAAGCAAAGAAGCCGTGCCTAGAAGAGAATGACATATTTAATACAAATGAATTCTCGCAAGTAAACAGCAAACCAGGAACTCCTGTGAATAAAATTCAACGCTATTCTCTGACAAATAATCACCAAAATCTACAACAGTCGCCCGACTTTGTTAGTGATTTAGGAAATCCGAGCAGTCCAGCAAAGTCGGAGGTTCGTATCTCTGATATTATGAATGATTTATGATTATAATTAAGCATACTTTGATACCATTTAGAATATAGAAAAATTTTAATCATTTAAAAATCCTAGGATGAAACAAGTAACGAGGGTCTCGTCGTCGACGTAGATGGCCCAGTATCGTCGTCAGACTTTAGAAATTCCCGCTTGCCTTCTCAGTTTGGAGAACCACCAACAGTGGCCAGACTGGGTCATCACTTTACATTCGCCGTAGGCACCGGGGTGCGAATGAGACCAAGTGTTCGCGGCACTAGCAAACGAGGGAGACCCCGAGGATCCCGAAGAGGTGGCCCCATAGGCGGCAAGGGTAGAGGGATGCTTCTGCTGCATCCACCATCCAATAAGAATTCCGTTTCCACTGGTCACCTGTCGCCTTCATCCTCTCCCTCACACTCTTCCACGGTCCCCAGCGACTCGAACCCGCAGTATGGTGAGTATCCATCTGTTGTTTTTCTTCCGCATTTACGCTTTTAACCCAAGAAGTAAACGACTATTTAAGGGGCCTTATCAGCATTATAAAACGGATGGGCAGTTTCCGGCCGCACGGTTAAATATTTTTTTTTGATTTTTGGCATACCTCATCTGAATATGGGTCTCTTTTGCTGCTAAGTCTCGCTTTTTTGAAAAAATGTTTATGTTTGAAGTTATAAACAAAAAGAAAAGAACAATAGAAAAAAATGCAGTGAATCTCAGTACTAGCTCACTAGCCAATCGACCTTCCTCAAATTTAGGAGGCAGACTCCCCGGAGCGCGAGTGGAGACTCGGGAGCGTGTCGAATGCGAGATGGATGCAGAAAGCTGTCATCCTTGGGTCGCTTCGTGTCCTCAAAACACACGAGGGTTTCACCGGCCTGTCCTTGTGATTTCGTCGTGTCCTGTGACCACCCATCTCACGGTTGTGAGACGTGGCCATGAGTGGGATATATATAGATAAAGGTACAACTGATACTTGATCCTCGTTAGTATCAACCTTCTGCCCATATTTTGTAGTTCGCAGATTGCAACCGTTACAAGGTGTAAAATGATATACTTCAGACCAAATAAAAGACCTTGATGATGATCAAAATATTCATTATTCAATCGACGTTTGATGTCAAATGTTCTCCTCACTAGGAAACAGGAATCCGAGTCAAATATAAGTCCTTTATTATTATTATTATTTTTTTTTTTTGACAAAACCAAAATGTCGAAGTCGAAAAGATACATGCTTTTACATAAAACTAATCTCAAGTTATTTCTGTGAAGAAAATAATGCAATTGTAAATAAAGAGAAAGGGAAAAACGATTCTATATACCATAACGAAATATATAAGTTAAAAAAGTAAGGTTGAGAAACAAATAAACAATTGTAAATCTTTACCCGAAGTTTTAATACTTTGACATGTTAAAAAGTAGTCAGGGTTATTAGTATCACTTCACGAACAACATTAAAAAATTCTTTAAAAAAAAACTTTTTTTGTTAATTTAAAATGGAAGACAGAACGAACGTTCTGCTCCATGGTAAGGGATAACATCGAATTAAAGAAGATCAGAGCATGAAGTAATAGAAACATAAGTACAGTAACGTAGTAAGTCAGATATATCAGGTTCCTTAAATTTTGGTTAAAAAGTTTGTAATTTTGTTTTTATAAAGTCTTAGTAACAAATTATTGGTAGAACAATTAATTAATATCAAATTAATAACTTCTAAAATTGTAACAATAATGATAAAATAATTATAAGCGTATGCTTAAGGAAAAACATTGGATCTTAAATTAAAGAATCTAATATTACGTTGTATAATGGACTAAAATTATTTAGATCAGTTATTATATTTAAACAATTATCACCCTCATTCTTAATCAAAACCATATTAACTACAAGTCTTTTAGGCAGATTAGGTTCATGGTGTAAAAACAATACATGTTCCCAATCCAATTGATGACCAGTTTCAACCTGATGTTTTTCAATAACTTTATGGTTCTTAGGATTGTGTATAAAATTATCTTGATGTTCTTTAGTTCTAGTGGAAAGTAATCTACCGGTTTCACCTACGTAGCATTGATCACAATTAAAAAAAAAAGTTATATACTACATTAGAAAGCTGAAAAATGTTAAGAGAATCTTTGCCTAGTTTTATGAACTTATCAAGCTTACAATCAATCCTAAATGCTGTTTTAATGTTGAATTCGCTCAAAATTCTTTAACCTTCACAAGACAAACTACCATGAAAAGGTTTAGAAACAATACGTTTGAAACCTAATTATAATCTAGATGTGAATTAATTTGTTGTGGTAAAAGATCTTTGAGGGTTTTCATTCTATTATTAATGTGTGTTTGAACAAACTCTTTTGGATAATTATTAAGTAACAAAATATTTTTTATAAAATCATTATTATTGAAAATTTACAGAAACCGGATGTGCGTATGGATTTTCAGAATAAGATAAACGAACGCATAGATGAGGCAACTTGGGAGGCGCTTAGAATCAATGAAGATGTAGAGGGCATCGAAGTGCGAGGACAAAATTTTGAGCACTTATTGTAAAATGTTAATCGAAAACCAGCACCCCGATGGTGAGAGGCGAGGGGACTCATTGAAATAAAGCACCCCGATTATGAGAGACGAGGGGACTCACCGAAATAAAGCACCCCGATGGTGAGAGGCAAGGAGACTCACCGAAATCAAGCACCCCGATGGTGAGAGGCCAGAGAACTCACCGAAATCAAGCACCCCCATGGTGAGAGGCGAAGGGACTCACCGAAATCAAGTACCTCCATGGTGAGAGGCGAGGGGACTCACCGAAATCAAGCACCCCGATGGTGAGAGGCGAAGGGACTCACCGAAATCAAGCACCCCCATGGTGAGAGGCGAGTAGAATCACGAAAATCAAGCACCCCGATGTTAAGAGGCGAGGGGCCTCACCGAAATTAAGCACCCCCATAGTGAGAGGCGAGGGGACTCCCCGAAATCAATTACCCCGATGGTGAGAGGCAAGGGGACTCACCGAAATCAAGCACCCCCATGGTGAGAGGTGAGGGGACTCACCGAAATCAATTACCCCGATGGTGAGAGGCAAGGGGACTCACCGAAGTCCTTGAAATAATCAACAATTACGTTTTTCGCAATTGCAGTGCCATCTATCGCGAATCGAAAAAAAATTCTCGAATAAAACTTACGTATTTCATAAAAGAGAATCTGAATCTGTGATAAAAAAATTGGGGTTCCCATTTGAAATTACAAATTTACCCTCACTGCTGCCTCTTGGAGGGATGGGGTGGGTAAATTTTTTCAAAGTTGCTTTTCCCCTTCGAAAATAAAAAGTTTTTATTACGGATATTTTTTCATAGGATGCGTCTTTTTTGAGATACTTCGATGTCTTAAGTTAAAAAAAAACACGTATACGGAAATGATGATTAAGTTATTTTCCAAGAAAATCGAAACTTATGCATTTCAAAATAGAAATTCGATACCGAAATTTTCAAATCTGTTCACACATGCTAGCTACTTCACGTAAAGGCCATGTACAACTTATCCGTTTTCTACCTTACCAACAATTATTTCGCAACAACTCACGTCCACACAAATTGGGATATCATGTTGAAAATTTGATAAATTATTTTAAAATGTTCTTTAGTTTCCTTGAATTAATTTGCCAAAATTTCAACTTCATGTCTCAATTCCTGTGGACGTAAGTTTTTGTGCAAATCTATGTCGGTGAAGTAGGGATCGGATAAGTATTGCATGGCCTAAGTATTCAGAATAATAATTTAAATAGTTTAAAAATATAAAATTAAAGTTTCTCAAATGAGAGCAGCCTAATCGAAACATTTTACGAAACCTATTCTATTGGTTCACCAATTCTTTATATATTATTTTATATTCTTTAGATAATCTAGTATAAAATGTTTTCTTAGAAAGTTAAAACTTGGTTCTTTTAAAATATATAAATGAGATTAATTTTCAATAAAATCAACAAAATGAAACAAATGAACGCAATCAAATAGCTGTTATATTTACAGTGAAACATTGATTGATATTGATATTTAAAACAGACCTGTAAAAATCCTCAGAATCCACAGAGTGAAATAAGTTTGAAAATTGTTTACCTAATTAATTTATCAAGTGTATACGAAAGACATTTTGACCAACTCAAATTAAAAATATTGACATCTTATGAGATCTTCGAAAACTACGAATTTTCTTATATTGATTTATGTAAATTTCAAATTTCTATCCCTCAGGGATTTTAGGCTTTGGCCGCCGCGGGCGCTGCCTGTCATATCCGGTACATATCAAGGTCATGGCCGTACTCAATAGTCAACTTATATTATATTAGCTTAGCATTATTTAAGAAGATAGTTTTAAGCGATGATAATTTGTTTAAACAATTATGTTGGCTAAATTCCATCCATTATTACCTTGCTGAAAAGTTGATAATAATTTGAAAAATTCGGAAAAAACCGCAACTATCTAGCTTTTTTATAGGATAGTAGTATTATAAACCATTTTTATTAAAATAAAAAAAACGTCAAAAAATGGCAATGAGCGCAAAAAAAATTGCAAAACTAAATTGTTTACTTACAGGGTTTTATTAGGACCTTTCAAAACAGACTTATGGGGGTGATATTTAAAAAATAAATTTTAATTCGGATTTTATGGCTAATTTTGAAGAAAAATGTTTAATACCAATGACATATGACATAATACCAATGACAATTTAGTTAAATCAATATTTCCAAATTAATCTAAATTATTTTCAAATTGGTATGTAATTAAACTCGAAGCTGTCATCAAAATTTGCCGACGACCAAACAGAACTTTTCCAGACGTTCTCCACGCACTTTGTCGATATGTAGGGTAGGAGGGGCAGCGCTGACCAGTTAACAGTCAATGATTTTTAAAAAGTTAATAAGATGTGAAAGTGATCCATTTTTTTTATTATGAGTGCTGCATTATTGTATATCATATTTCTATAAGTATTGATTACATGAATAAAACAATGATTTAATAATTTAATTATTTTTAACAAGATGTATTTCGTCGGCTTTGCCTCACACTGGAGGGCAAAGCCGACCGCAGATTTATATGAAAATCAAAACATCTGAAGATGGGAAAACATGATGGTTCGCGTCTGTGGTATTTTATGTACTGGAAAAATTACCTTTAAACATATCGAGCAAGAAGAATAAGTTATTTTTAATAAAGATAGTGATAGCTGTGATATAACCTTTTGTCGTTGATATTCTACTAGAGACGGACTGCGCGAAAAGGTTTCTACCGTACCAATACAAAAGACCCGCTATATCCGACCGGATCGAAAATAATAATATTTAATAGTTTCTTGCATATAGCCCAGAAGATAAGTAGCTGTTCTACATTTACCGATCACTTATCGACAAAACGTGTATGATCCAAGCACTTGTAAACTATTATTTCCTTCGAGCTTGCCCCCCTGGTGAGGCCTCCATTTTTTACGATATTTAACATACTTTGGACTTGAATTACGTTCAATTGTTATAATGACTTAATGTGATATTGTTTAATCTATGAAAATATCAAACTTTCATACTGAAAGAATTGCCATTAACGTTGAAAACTTTATATTTCTGCCAGCGAATCTTCCATTGTTTCGTTGTCGAAACTGTTTTCTGCATAATTTTTTTTTTTCCAACGACAATTTTTAAGATTTTAGTAAGTATAATACTATCTCCATAATAAGTAAATCGTCGCTTTTTCAATGTGTGGGACACGATACTTTTTCTATAATTTGTTAAAAAAGTGCTAGTTATTGTTTACCTGTTTTTTGTGTAAGAAGGAGGTGATTTTTTGTCGATTGACGCCATAATAACAATGGCAATTATCAAAACCATGACAATAATACGGCCGTAACAATAATCTGGTAAGAATGTTTGGTCAGATATAATATGATTTTAACAATAATATTTGGATATTGGATATGATCTTTCAGCTAGTTGTTTTATTATTGAATATAAATATTATGTAGTTATAATCTATTGAATATAATTGTTATGTAGTTATAGCCTATTGAATATAATTGTTATGTAGTTATAGTCTATTGAATATAATTGTTATGTAGTTCTAATCTATTGTTTATAATTATTTATTATTATTATAAAAGTCGCGGGACGTGACAGTATGTAACGGTCAGACACATATGAAGAGTCATTTCGGCATAGAGTGAATAGAGTGAAATTTGAGATAGAAGCTAGCTATATCTTTTTTAATTCCTTCTCAACACATATTCTTTTCTTATTATTTATTTGACTGAACAGTATGTACACGTGAGTTATTATATGGTCTTGTTATACAATTCTTGGTGTATAAGAAACAATAATGCTGTAAAAAATAATTAAATTTTTATGAACGTCAACATAGAAAAATAACTGAATTATTTTGTGTCGATACTTTGAGTAGCTAAATGTGAAAAAAATTAATTCAAAATTAAAAGTATCTCTCATATCAGATTCGTTATTTTTTATTTTGAAACTCTTACAAAATGTCAACTCGTTTCAGTAATTGTAATTGTGACTGTAAAACCTCTTAGGAAAATATGTTGACAGCATTTTGCGAAAACTTTTTTGCAGCCCATAAGTATCAAGGAGATTTATTAGAATTCCGTTTTTAAAAAAAATCCTAATCTGTTGGGAAAATTCTATAAGAATCATCTAGATTCTAGAATCTAGAATCTACGGTCATTTGAAGAAAAGAAAAAAGTAGAAAAGTGTGGGACACGGTCATTTTTAGGAAAATAAAGGTATTGTTTTATTGTCCATATATCATATCCGAAAGACATTTGTTTATTTGCAAAAAAATATTCTAGCAAGGAAAAGCATGTGCCTGAGTAAATCTGTTAGAAAAGTCCGGTGTGCTTCTTTTCAGGTAATAACCGGTAATTCATGCAACAGAAGACTAGAGGGGCGGGGCGGGCGAGATCTATTATTCTACTTCTATTCCTCTTTTCTGTTTCTTACTTTCTTCGGAAAGGGTATCAACTCGGAAATCTGATTTTACCTGAGTTTACCCAAGAGAGCAAGAAAACAGAGGACTGTACGAAAATGAGACTTGGAAGCGTGACAGAGACGAAAGAGCAAGAAGACATACTCTGTGCGATTTCAGAGAAAATGACTATTCCTCATACATTTGCTAATTAGAACTCCACCACATTTTTGTGATCAGAAAATATTAGTCATGAACATTATTCTTCTGTTAGTTTTACATAAACGCAACTTTTTTTCTTACCGAAACCTGTCTAAGTAGGAATTGAGCGAAAATCATATAATTTTTCTTCATACAGAAATTGTAGATTTAAGATAACTTTTTTAAAAAGAGAAGTCCACATTGAAAATAGATATAAGGATTATCATTCAATAGAGGAAAGAGCGATTTTCGCATTATGCCTCGAGTAGTATGGCAGAAAGTAAACTTTTTTTTTGTTGAAACCTGCTCCTGGATAAATTGATCACAAATCACTCACATTTTGTTTATATAAAAAGTATAGTTTTCTACATAATTTATTTTGAAGAGGAGCCCGCCTCAAAAATGTGTATAATTTTTAATATTTAACAAACAAAAGTGCCCTTTGCGCATTATTCTTGAAGTATTTTGGGCCTTGAAAAAACCTATTATTTGGAAGGAATAAAAAAATTGGAAAACGCTGGACTAAATGTATCGAGCTAAAGGGAGATTACGTTAAGAAGTAAAATGCTCATTTGCCGGAAAAAAAATCTTTTAGTCGAAAAGTCACTGACTTATCAAACAGCCCTCGTATATTTAATCTCAAGTATTTGAGAACGAAAGAAAAAATACTTATCAAATATCCAGGGCTTTGCGTGATCCTCGGATCGATAAAATTTTGGAAGACCTTGTGAGGACTTGTGCTAAGGAAATTAATTTTTTTATTGAAAATATTCATTTTCCGGAACTGATAAATGTACGCATAATAGACGCCAACATCCGAACGGCGAGAACCGTTTGCAAATTTATTTTTTTACGCACAATTCTGACATCGAAGAAGTATTCTCGGGGGTCTCCTTATATCCCATGACCCACGACTTGACGATGGTGTACATAAATTTCGCGAAATACGTCGCGAAACGGAGTAAGAACGTGAGAAAATTGACAGGTCCTATGTGTGAGGACCATGCGACGATAGTAGCTGTAGCCACCGGCTGGCAGTGCTGGCTGTGACACTAGCGCTGCGAAAGACACACTTACACCAGCCTTGTGCAGCTGCAAACAAGATGGTGATCCCTTGGTGCCCTAGGTTAGTTAGTTCCTAATATCTCCAGCGCGGCACTAGTTGTCCAATCACTCCCAGTTTTTTCATTGTAAGCAATGGGACTAGACACTTTTTAGATTTTTTTAGTAAACAAAATGTTATTTCCGTAAAGAAAAAAATTGAAATTAAAACAATATTACTCATTTTATATTTCAAAACAGTTTTCTACGCGGTTTCTATAAATACTGAAGAGAAAACATTAATTAAAACGTGATCCAATAATCTTGGTAAAGTGGAATATAAGATTTGAATTTGAATAAGAGTTAAATATGATCGATTTTATTTCTGAAAACACAATAGATAACATTTGTAACAAAATATAAGAAGAATTTTCTGAACAAAAATTTAATAGTGTACAATACAAGTTTAAACTTCACATTAGAGCATTTGGCGAGTAATTGCACTTTTGAATATGATGGATATAATATAATTGAAATTGAATTGAATTTTTATTTATGAACATGTAATATAATAAGTAGAAAATATAAAAAATAATTTATTCAATTAGTAACATTTTTACAAAATAATATTTTTCAGGGTGACCAATATAAATTATAATTTTATAAAACGTTTAAGATGTAAATAGATTCAATATTTCAACACCTTTGTTCTAAAGACTCTTACACGGATATAATGATAAAAGAGAGCAATTAGAGCAATTACTTTGTATGTCCTTCACTGATTATTAAACTCACTTGGTAAGTTTGAACTTTATACTATTAAAATTTTTCTTCGGGATATTTTTTTTTATATTTCATTATTAATATTATTTATTATGTTTTCGGAAATAAATTTTAAGGCTCATATCCCGGGTTATTGACCTTTTAATTCACATTTTACCTTTAGTATTCATAGAAAGTGTTTGTAAAACTACGAGGGATGTTTGATAAGTCAGTGACTTTTTTACTAAAAGATTTTTTTTCGGAAAATGAGCGTTTTACTTCTTAACGTAATCTCCCTTTAGCTCGATACACTTAGTCCAGCGTTTTCCAATTTTGTTATTCCTTCCAAATAATAGGTTTTCTCAAGGCCTATGTCATTTTTTAGATGACAGTTGCTCTCAGTGGGACCCTGCGGTGGTTGTTAACCTTTAGTTTTTAATTATATATAGAGAGAGACAGCTTGAATCAAAGTTCGACTTGAAATTCGAATCTAACAACAGAACGCTCCGAAATTCATTTCGAAAGACTTTCGATCGAAATGCCCAATTCGAATGTTTTTCTAGCTGACTGAACGTGTCGAAAATCGATTTGAAAGACATTCGAATCGGTTTTCTTTCAATTCGAAAGACCTTCGAACAGCCCAGTTCGAATCGCATTTTTTCTGACTTGAATTCAGCTACGTCGGTTCGGAAAAAAACCGAGTCGACCCGAACAATGCACAAGCCTAATTTGTTCTCAAAAAAATTTTTTTCACTCACTATAGCCAATTTTCTGCGATTTACAAAAAGTAGAACTGTCAGAATATCGATAAACAAATAGTAAACCCTCTCATGAAACCATGTGCCATAGTCACGCAGTGTCCATCATTTTGTTTTCTTTCTGCCTGACCTAAATAATCTCAAAATAGGCGACCCAGAAGATATCTCCTGGACTTTTCCCCACTGACCGTGTCAAGCCACTACTACTGGGTTGCCTAAACTTAAGAGTGAAATTGGATCAGGCCCTTCTGTGAATGCTCAACAAACCATCACAGTAAAAACTAGGCATTTATTTTTATCTGGGATCGTTCTTTGGGCGTTCTCATATGATCTCACAATTAGTCTATTTTAGTACCGGTTTATGTCTTGTTTAGTTTGCTAACTTCAGATTGATAAATGATCCGAGATATCGAAATAAATTGATTCAGAGGGTGCATTGTTTCAATTGTTCCAAACTTCGATCTTGCAAGAAAAAAATAGATGAAAAGACCAGGAATCGGAACGTTTTAGGTTAGACCAGTCAGGGTGGGGACTGGACACTTATAATTCTTAAGGGTGCGGGCCTGAACCCAGACCCTTCAATTTCTGTAGTGTCCTAATCCATACCCGGACCCTTCTAGTTCTTAAGGGTTCGAGCCCACAACCGTGCCTTTTAAATTCTTGAGGGCACGGGTCCGGACCTTAACCCTTCAAGTTCTTAATGGTCCGGACCCGGACTATTAATTCAAGTTTTTTGAGTAAATCGTAGGACTCGCAGAATTCGACTAAATCGAAGAATTCAATTAATTCTATTAGATCGAGGAATTCAAGTAATTCGATTAAATCGAAGAATTCAAGTAATTCAATTAAATCGAATAATTCAAGTACATCGGAAAATTCAAGCAATTCGAAGAATTCGATTAAATCGAAGAATTCGATTAAATCGAAGAATTCGATTAAATCGAAGAATTCAAGATTTTTTTACATTATTATACGATTAAGCCATTTCCCTTTCGGGGTATGCGTCAATTGCTAGGTTGGAAAGTAGTAGTGTGAGGATGGGTATATAGGTATAGGGTAGATAGGTATATAGGTGAAAGGTATAGATTTTTTAGATTGATCTAGAGTTCTCGTGTTATTTATTTAAATGACACCACCTTCACTCATTTCTTTCCCATATGTCAACTAGTGTCTTCCCTGTACCACATTCTTTGAGGATTATCTCGTTTCGGACTATGTCCATCAGTGTTTTCCCGCATATTGGGCGCAGAGGTTTCATGCCAATCGCGTTAATTTTACTCTTGTCCTTTTCTTGACATGTCCATGTCTCGCTACCGTATAACAAAAAGTGTGAGACAGAAAAATAAAAAATCGGATATCCTGAGTTAATTCCAGGTAAGTCTTAAATTTCTATTCATTATTTTGGGAATGTAGTTTTTTCAATAAATGTTATATTTAGTAGTGAAGTAGGGTTAGTAGAATAATATTGCTCGGTAGGTATGAAGATGCTTCTGCTTAGGGGTTATGCTTTTTAAACATGAACATTTTGCACTGGGTGGCTCTAATTTAATATACCATGGGTTCGGACCAGAAAATCACAGTTAGACATTATTCAGCATCCTGAATGTTAATGAAATGGGTTTATGTATTCATGCACGATTGTGTGTGTATGTCTGTGCTTGTTTAGTGTGGATTCATGTGATACTAACAATGACGAGTGAAGTGTGTATACTAACGCTTACTGTACATTTTTTTTGCAGATTTCAAAATGTCAAATACCAGATTCGATTAACATTTTTCATTTTCATATCGGTAACTTGCTTATTTTTCATGTATTGCGATTTTTTTATAGGTATATCAAATTAGAGCCACCATTTACCGATTTTCGAAAACTCGTTTTTTGGAAAATCTTCATTTAAAAAAGAGTCCTTGATGATATGAAAAAATCAATCGAACCATCCGAAAGGTTATTAAATAACCTTTCGAATGACATATTTTTAGTCGAATTTCGGGTCATAGAGTCCCGGCAATCCATCGAAAAGGAGTTGGTGTATCAAATTCGAGCCATCTCCTCTACCATTAAGCCATTTCCCTTTCATGTTATGCGTGACTTGCTCGGTGAGGAAAGGAGTAATGTGAGGTAGAAGGTATAGATTTTTGTTTTAGATTGAACTAGAATTCTCGTGTTATTTATTTAAATGACACGTTCATTCTGTAACACTGCTCCCACCCAGGTTGCTGATCAATCTCTCTAGCGATCACCCCAAGTGAGGAGTCTCACAAAATTGTTATGTGTCGTTCCCCAATTGGGCTTATTAGTATTCAAGGTCTTTGTTTCAGGCGTCGTTCACTCTATTGCCCCTCTGTTTACAAATTATTTGTCGCCACACTTTTATCTCGTGTTTCTATGGCTTCTTATGTCTCTTCGGATTAATGTCTCATTCACAGATTAAAAAACTATTCTATCAGCGGTCTACCTCTAGGCAACTAGTGCCTCTCCTGTACCACCCTGATTTATGCGCCGATCTAACTCCCCATCTATTTTTCCGTCGCTAGTGAATAAGCTACCCAGATATACGTATTTGTCAACTTGTTCTAATCTCTCATCATTTAGGACAATGTTGCACATTGTTTTCTCGCTTTTTCCTTCAAACACCATTATCGATTGAGTCTGCTAGAACAATCTTGTCATCTGCGAAAGCCAACGCATGTCTTGTTTCACGCCTTACACAATATCGAAACAGTCACTCAGTTTCCCATTAACCCTTACACTCGCTTTACTGACGCCATATATTGTTTGTATTTCTTGTAGGAGCCATCCATGGACTAAGTAATCTTTAAGTACTTCCCGAAGTTTACTTCTATTTACCTTGTCAAATGCTTTTTCTTGGTAAAAAAATGCACAGAAAACTTTCTTTCCTACTCCTAAGCTTTTTTCTGTGATCTGTCTTGAAGTAAATATCTGATCTGCACATGATCTTCCTGGCATAAATCCACTTTGGACTTCTCATATCTTTTCTTCTGTAATTTCCATTACCCTACGAATAAATTTTTTGTTTAACTTTTCATTACACACATTCAGGTGTGCAATGCAAAAAGTTTCATCAAAATCGGTGGAAAGCCCCCGTGTTGAAAGGTTTAAACCTTAGTTGACTCCTCTAAAATGGCTTGACATCTGGACTCTTCTCGAATCGAGATCATTTACTGCGTACTTCTATGAAGATTTGTACGCGACGACATATTAGAGGTTTTTTCCAAAGTTTTATGAAAATGTTTAGTTGCACAATTATTTATTTTGCATCGTGCGAGGGTACCCATGCAAAGCCGTGTACAGATAAAAATTATTGAAGTAAACATTAATTTCATGGTATTTTGTTAAACTCCATTTCCAAATAAAATAATTGTATGCAAATTAAGTATATGCGCGCGGAGCGCCCGTACGAAGTTCTAGTATATCTTTGAAGTACGTATTTATTATATTCTCATAGCCGGAGAGCTACGGGTCTTACAGTCAGCCACGTTGCATGGGGCTAACTCCCTAACGCAACGAATTATGGGGTTACGTCACCAGTATCACGCAGTGCCACCCACAATAGGCCTCTCTCGCATGGAGGCCATGGTTCAGTTGGGAGTAGCATCCCCGATTTGCTCCCCGAAGATGTTAATCACTGGAATCTGAACTGTGTAGTTTACGAGAAGGCAGTCTCCCTGCTTAGCGACAATAGAAGTAACGATACTTCCGTACGCCTGAGTAAAACTCGCGAGCGTATTGCACAGCTACACTTTAAAATTTAAACGGCGAGACGGCATGCATCAAATATTTAGTGCGTGATTAGCTACAAACCATCAAATAAAAAATTCACTCTAAAAGTTAGGGCACTTGCTCGAAACTTCAGGAAAGCAAATCACACGCTGAGAAAGTGTAAACTGTTGACCATCGAGCAGCGCTGACGCAAAAATAAGATCTCTTTCCACAGCGAAACAGCGCATCGGATCGGGAGTAAAATGGATTCAGGAAAATTCTACCTTTTCAACCAATATTTCCCGTCTGTTCAACAAAACGTCACGTGCCGTTAAAAATCCGCCTAGCCGAGAAGAGATTCAAGTCTTCTGAGAGAAACTGTATGGAGATACTTATCAGCTAAATGAAGACGCTTCAGATATATCACTCTTTCGTAATTTTGCCAAAGGCAAAAGTTGCAGGCTCCAGAGAAAGAGTGTCCACTAATTACTGCTGAAAAAGTAAAGAAAGTTATCGCTAGAACTAAGAACTTTTTAGCGCCGGGGCCAGATAAAATTAACAACTTTTGGTGGAAGAAGTTCACTTCTAAGCACCAACATCTAGTTCGTATATTTACTACATCCTAAAACAGAGAACAACCCATCCCGCAGTGGATAGTGGAAGGACGCACGGTATTGATCCCTAAGACCGGAGATGTGTCAAGTCCACACAACTACAGGCTCATAGCTTGCTTAAACACCAGTTACAAGCTATTCACTGGCATCCTCAAAGAGAGGATATAAACATCTATCGAGCCGGTATGGAGTGCAATAGTTGAACAACGTGGACGCAAGAGAGGGCTGGCAGGTTGCAGAGAGAACCTGTTAAGAGACGGGTGTATTACCCAAGACTCAATCAGGTATCGACGCAATCTGTCCATGGCTTTGATTGACTACCTAAGGCATTTGATAACACGAACCATGAGCTACTTATTAAGCTCCTTGAGTGCCTGGAGGTGCATCCAAAAATAGTGACCAATCAAGTTCGAGCAATTCCCACCATGGAGCGCTCTGGCCAATCATAGGCATCGTAGAGAATCTATACAAGAACAGCGTAACCTGAAACTTCAGTTTCAGGTCAGCCCTGAAGAAGTGATTGAAACCCGAAAAAAGCTTTAAATTCAAATTTATCAAATGAGAGATTGTTTTGAATGCTTCTGTGCAACCATTTTTGATGACGAGGACGAGGATTGAATCGGACCAAATGTGCCCGGAAATCGTGCAAATTCCCTTATAGGGTCGATTTTCATATAAAATTAATGAAATGTGACAGTTCAAAGGTAGATATTATTAAACATATCGACTAAGCGGAATAAAATCAACAATAAAATTAAAAATCTTCCGTGCAGGCAAGGGACAAATCGGATCAAATGTGCCCAGAAATCGTGTCAATCCCTTTACAGGGTCGATTTTCATATAAAATTCATAGAATGTGACAGTTCAAAAGTACAGTATATTAAACATATTAGCCAAGCGAAATAAAATCAGCAATAAAATCAAGAATTATCCGTGCGGGCTAGTGTCAAATCGAACCAAATGTGCCCGTCAATCGTCTCCATTCACCTATAAGGTCGATTTACATTTAAAATGAATAAAATGTGACAGTTTAAAAGTTGATATTATTAAATATATTAACCAAACGAAATAAAATCAAGAATAAAATCAAAAACTATCTGTGGGGACGGGTGTCAAATCGGACTAAATGTGCCCGAAAATCGTGTCAATTCCCTTATAGGGTCGATTTTCGTATAAAACTAATAAAATGTGACAGTTCAAAAGTAGATATTACTAAATATATTTACCAAGCGAAATAAAATTAAGAATGGAATTAAAAATTTTCTGTGAGGACGTGGGTCAAAGCGGACCAAATTTGCCTTGAAATCGTGTCAATTCCCTTATAGGGTCGATTTTCATATAAAATTATTAAAATGTGGCAGTTCAAAAGTAGATATTATTAAAGATATTATCCTAGCGAAATAAAATCAACAATAAAATAAACAAATTTTCGTGCTGGCGCGGGGCATATCTGAGCCAATGTGCCCGGAAAATCGTGTCAATTCACTTATACGGCCGATTTTACTGTAAAATTATTAAAATATGACAGTCTTAATGTTGCTACTATTAAATATATCAACTAATCAAAATAAAGTCAAAAATGAAATAAAAAATTATCCGTACGGACGAGAGTCGAATCGGACCAAACATGCCGGGAAATCGTGTTAATTCAATTATGCGGTCGATTTTCATATAAAATTAATAAAAGGTGACAGTTCAAAAGTAGATATTATTAAATATATTTATCATACGAAATGAAATTAAGAATAAAATCAAAAATTTTCCGTGCGGACGAGGGTCAAAGCGGAACAAACATGCCGCGAAATCGTGTCAATTCTATTATGCGGTCGATTTTACTGAAAAATTATTAAAATGTCAGAGTTTTGATGTTCGTATTAACAAATATATTAACCAATCAAAATAAAACAAGAATAAAATAAAAAATTATCCGTGCGGACGAGGGTAAAATCGGACCAAAGTAGATGTATAGGGCCGGTTCTGGATACAAATTCCTACCTTACCGACATCGAGAAGATTCTAGATCTAGTGATTCGTATCCGTGCTAAATTTTTCTAGAAAAGTGGTTCATGTCCGTGCTAAGCTTCTGGAACATTTTCGATGGGTCCTACGAAATTGAAACCTGATGCTATACTTAAAACTTAGTTCTCTCATTTGTAATAAATCTATTATTTCGTTGATATTCGCATATCATTGTCAATCATCTTAATGATTGCTCATTTGTTGCGTATTCTGATTTCACTTTAAGCTTTTTGAACTTTTCCACTCGAGAAATTACTAGTCTAGACAGTATTCAGTAAAAGGGTCTTAACGCCCTAAAACTTTAGTTCTCAAAACGGCGCATGCCGTTACACTAGTGTCCACGCGACTACTCTATTCGCACTTTACGTCACGTATAAACACTCGTTTGCTTTCACCAAACATATCAATCTCAAGTCTTTTACTGTGGAGTTCATATTCGCGGTTATTGTGTGAGCCTTCTTCTTATGTTTTAAAAAATCACGACGAACGTTAGCTACGCCCTCTGAAACTCCTGATCACGTTTCCCATTGGTGGGATGAAAAGAATCCAACCAATGAGAAATTGACGTCAGGTACTAGTATCTGCGCCTGTCATTACGTTCGCGTTATATTGAGGTTTATTGAGTAGCAGTGTCGAATGAAGATGAATCGGGCCACGGTCTGATGACTTGTATAGACCTTCTCGGGGAAAATGAAAGAAATAAAGCAGTAGAAACAAAAGAAGTAAAAGTTTGAGGCAGTGGAGCTTTATAGGCAGTAAAGTAATCTGAATAATTTTAATTAAAAATTTAAAGAAAAATGTTTCTTCGATTTTGGAGGAGCCATGACCGCAGGTGCTGCAGGTCTCTGCTTCATGCAGCACTGTGTAATACGGTACGCACGGCAAAGTAATAATCAAAGTTGTAGTGTGACAAATATTATTCAGTGCTAAGAAGTTATTTTGTGCAACATTAAAAATCGATTTCTCGCCTGCAGAGAACTCATTGGACAGCAGCGAATGACTAATTCAATGTGTTCAACAGCAACCTCGTATTTTTAATAAACTTCAAGATGATTTCTAAGACAAAATGAAGAAGATTCGAGCATGGGAGACAATAGCGCAAACGCTGATAAAAATATCCGGCAAACTTTATGCAGGTAAGATGAAAAAGATTATCCAAAAGTTATTCTGAAATTTGTTATGCAAATTCTTTCAACAGAAATTGTTGGCTGGAGATTAGAGAAATATATTTATCAACTAGAAACGTTGAATTGTAGGTAAACTTTGAGGTTAGAGTATCCCTATCGAATCTCTTTTTATGTTGAAAGCTGTCGTTCGGAAATTTTCGATCATTGCAATGTATAATGCTTTCATATTTATTGTAATATGCATTTTCAATGAGTTTCGATCACACAAAATAGAAATTGATGGTATCTTCAAAGCTTCTTTAAAGGCATTTTTGTCATAAATAAATGTTTGTGGGCCCACTCCTTTTAGCGTACAGTCCTGAACAGGGAAACCCCTGGATATTTCAGTAAGAAGGTTTGGCAAAAACGAGCAGAACACATGTCTCTTCTTAGACCACCTCTCTTGCTTTAATACTTTTTACTGCCCACAGCCTAAAACCTTTCATTGAAAAGAAAAGTATTTTAGACCTGGTAACCTGAAAAAAACAGCAATAAACTGCAGCTACCTCTTTCTTAATCCTTACCTTAGCATAGACCCAAATATTGGAATCGTTAAGGGCATGTGACACGCATAAATACCTACCTTACCGGCCTCACTTTTTCAATTTTCTGAATTTTTTTCTGAATCCATGAAAAAAATGTAAGTAATTTTCGATCAATTCAGCTTTGTGCAGACTTCCGTGAAAGAAATTTAGTTCGTGCGAAAATACTCGATGAATAATGCGCAAATCGCACTTTTTTTTATCCAATGTTAAAAATTATATTTATTTTAAAGGTCGCTTTCTCTCAAAAATGAATCATTTAGAAAACTACATGTTTTGCATGTTACACACTATATAGGTGTATATGTGTAATAGCGTGGGTCGAAAATAAATACTTTTGGAATTCGATATCGCTACAACGCGGAAAAGTAGCAAAAACAACGCAAAAACACACATACATACTAAATTCATCTGTGCAAATTGAATTTATTTTATTGAAATAAAATATACCGGTTTCAATGTGGAAACTCAGGTGAAATTCACTTTTACACGTTTTCAAACAAAATGCACTCAAGTACTGACTCTGAAAAGCAGTGGATGCCCTTGAATGAATAGAGGCGAAAACCGTCCCTCTACCTCGCTTAACAAGGAGCACATGAAGACTCTGGTGACAACAAAATTTCTTCCAAACTCTCGGGCGCGTTTTTTTCACTTCACTTTGCACTGCACTTTTCTCAATTTCTTGCTTTCGGGCAATGGCGCGCTCGATACGTTCCCTAACTTTTCTACCCCCGCGACACTTCCGCTTGGGCTTATTCATGTCTGAGATTCTTCGGCATGGAACAAATTTCACAAACACTCACGAGACAATGGGTATCAATAATGAAATAAACAATTATAACACAGTGAAAAATAGATGTAGATGCACACTAATAGTAAAAGGTTAACAGTAAATAACTGTCTAAAATTTTAGAAATTCATTGCGTGTTTCTGAAAAGCTCTCAAATGAAATATTTCAACAAATTTTTAATCCGAAGTTTTGATTCTGAACGCCACTTGCTCTTCCACAGCGGCCTGGATGATTAAAACTCGGAGAACATCACCTGCCAAAGCGGCTCAGACCTTATTCTCGTCGAAAATGGTTTGGCCATCAAATGCCATTTCGAATCGAAAGCGTAAAGTTTTGTTTAAAAAAAATGGTTTGTGTTTTTAATGGACAACAGCTTTTGAAAAGAAAGCAAACCAATCCCACGGCTGCTACCAACTATTTGTTGCAAACGAGCATAATTGAACAAACAGCCTTTATCCGATTATTCTTCTCCGCTACAAAGTAGCGAAATTATTTTTCTCCTTGTTAAGCGAGGTAGAGGGACGGTTTTCGCCTCTATACATTCAAGGGCATCCACTGCTTTTCAGAGTCAGTACTTGAGTGCATTTTGTTTGAAAACGTGTAAAAGTGAATTCCACCTGAGTTTCCACATTGAAACCGGTATATTTTATTTCGATAAAATAAATTCAATTTGCACAGATGAAGTTAGTATGTATGTGTGTTTTGGCGTTGTTTTTGCTACTTTTCCGCGTTGAAGCGATATCGAATTTCAAAAGTATTTATTTTCGACCCACGCTATTACACATATACACCTATATAGTGTGTTACATGCAAAACATGTAGTTTTCGAAATGATTCATTTTTGAGAGAAAGCGACCTTTAGAATAAATATAATTTTTAACATTGGATAAACAAAAGTGCGATTTGCGCATTATTCTTCGAGTATTTTCGCACGAACTAAACTTCTTTCACGGAAGTCTGCACAAAGCTGAATTGATCGAAAATTACTTACATTTTTTTCATAGCGAAGCGCGAGTGTCTTGATGAGAATGTGTTCCTTAAGGTCGATAGAACCTTAAGTAAATTAGTTCTTCTTTTTATTTAAAATTGGCATAATTAAAACAAAAGCAGGTCATAACGATGAAGCTTACTAAGAGAGTATTTGCCGGCTAAGCGCACAATAGCGAGTACACGAAGTTCGAAAACCTAGAGGAACCGACCTTAAAGCGTCAGGCAAATGTGTCCGAGCGCGAGGTGAATACATTATCGAATACATTATTCGGTTGAAAATTTATATTTTAGATTTGAAAATTCAACCATTTAACAGTGGGCCAGGAGACCCGGTTCCGTGGCCAAAAGTCCAATTTTCAAACTTTCGAATTTGTACAAAAGAATCAGGTCATTTTTATCACGGATTTTTATTTTACTTTGTTTATTTTATTTTTTTTTTATTTTATTTTATTTCTTTATCACAAACATTTAATATAGTTATGGATCCGTTAATTTTTTTACTTGATCTTTTTTCTTTATCACCCTTAGACACATGGAAGACAAAAAAATGTTGAGTCAATAGAAAAAAAATTTTAATAAAATTTCTGCCACATTGATGTTAGAAACTAATTAGTACTTTGTTTAAATACTTTCTTTCATTCGCCAATAACACGAGATAACAAAACATATCAAAAATGTTCAAATACTGATGTGTTCACTATAATCTATACTTTACGATAGGGGTCCCAATTTTGCTCATTTTCAAAAATAATATAATAATCGCAAGTAATAGACTTTGCGTCCGAGCGCCAAAACTGACCTGTCTGGTTGCGTTGCGCGAGCCGCCCAATACGCACGCACGCACACATATAATATTTCGCTGTGCTTTTCACTTGTTTTCTAGTGTTCACTTTGCTTCGAAATCTTATCCAAAGTTACAAGTTTTTACTTTTTCTTTTCGTTTACTTTTTTTTTCGCTCAGATTCGATTATATTGTATATAATGTCAAAGTTTATCAAAAGAGAAATTATTGACTTTCTAATGAATAATACTCTTGATTCGACTGTTCATTACATTATTTCGAAATTGAATTTTAGTATTGAAAATATCCCAGAGTCAGACGTAAAATCTTTAATGAAGAATATACGATCTTTGAAATGTAGACGTGATGAACAATTTCAAGCTGCGAAACGAATGTCAGCAAGATTTGAATTAAATAATGCTGAATGGTTAAATTAACATTTTCCTGCTCCTTTTATTGCAAAGCAAATATAGAAGATATGTTATACAGAGCTATGAATAGCTCGGATCCAATCATTTGCTTCCTTAATCTTCAATACCGAAATAAAAATAAAAATGTATTGAACCTTACTCTGGAAGTGAGAGACTTACTAAAGAGTAACTAGAGGAACTCACGCAGAAAGCATCCCAAACACCACAGTTTTTATAATAAAAAATTTAAAAAATATATATATATAAATAAACATACAAAAAATAAAAACAAATCAAAATTTAAAAACCCTTGTGATAGGCTCTGGTAACCTATTATAAGCTAACTGCGATTAAAGGGTTACATTTTACGTCGATAATTTTTAAAATACTTTTTAATATTTTCGTTCTCGATATTGAATCCGCTAATCCAGATTCGTAAGCAGCGCCCTAGAAAACCCGTAGATACCCTCGTGAAAAGAAAGACCAACTTAAGACTACAGTATAGGCAGGTATAGGCCTATCCTAAAGTGTTTGCCGACTAATATCTACAGATAAATATAACTAATACGCATTTCTTATATTATAATTCTCGTTTACCATTATTGAAAGTAGGAAAATAATATTTACTCTTAAAATCTAAATAATCCCTCAAGAATTATTAAATTCTGGTTAAAATTCCCCGCATTAATTGGTCTTATTGAAATCATTAAATTTATCAAAACTATTATTAACTTGTATTCGTTCCTCAAAGAAAAAATCGTTCGCGCCAAGATTTGAAGCGGCGGCCTTGTTTATTTGGCACTCTCAACGCCATCTATCAAGAGTTAGAACGCAAATCAACCTATGCTATTACACTGTAGCCTGTATCAACCTACATTTTATCAATTTGAATTTCGCGCGCTCATACCCTATGGACATTGTGAAGGATTCAATTCATGAAAACAAATCAATGTAAAAAAAGTGATCATTTGCGCATGCGCAGTATAATGTTTTGGTCATAATCGTGAGTTACTAATTACGGTTATTTGTAATTAATAAAAAATAACTATAAAATAAATAGAAAAGCTTATAACTACTCAAAATAAGATAAAAATAATTAAATTATGCTGAAACTAACTAAACCAAGATGAAACTAATTGAATTAGGTTTAAAATATTTAAACCAAGATAAAACTAATTAAATTAAGTAAAAATAATTAAACTAAGATAAAGCTAATGAAGGCAAAAATAATTAATAACTTGAATAATTAAATAATGGACTAAATAATTTATTGACTCATTCTAACAGGATAGGGAACTTGGATTAAATACACATAGTTTTATTCATTCAATATCAATGTTCATTCAACAACAATCTTAAACCAGTTTTAATAGATCACGTTGGTTATAAAAAAATCTTAAACTAGATTTATAAAAGTATTCACTAATATATTACATGTTTTTGACGCAATTTATATAGAATTGCTAGGCACTCAGGGTTTTGTAATGAATGGTTACTATGAAAACAAAATAGATGCATGAGAATTCGAAACGAAGCTTTCAAAACGTCTCTCTTTCTATCGTGTGAGTTGAACAGAAAGGGTCAAATAGTATTCGAACGACAATTTATACTTATCATTTATCGTAATTGAGAGTTCCGATCCAAACAGTGGAAGAAAATATCTGTAATCTACCTTACTAGCATTTACGTGGTACTCTGCGCATGCGTAATCTAATACTGTAGCTTGGATCAACCTATATTTTATCAATTTGAATTTCGGGCGCTCAGGCTTTATGGCTATTGTGAAGGAATTCATTCATAAAAACAAATCAATTTACAAAAAAGTGAGGTTTAGTGCCTGTCCGCCATCTTGGAATGTACCTAACTCGGTTTTCAACACATTATATTTCAAAAACTCGAGAATTATGCGTAACTGGCAAACCCAGTGGTGCACGCATCAGTCTTATCGCTCAGTGCATGGTCATTTGCGCATGCGCAGTATGAAGTTTACGCCACAATCATAAGTTAATAATTAAGGTTATATAAAAGTTATTAAAAAATAACTTCTAACATGATAGGGAATTAGGATTAAATACACATAGTTTTATTCTTTTATTCTAAATTTTTATTCAACAACAAATTCAAACTATTTTTAATACATCACATTTATTATGAAAAAAATTAATACAAAATTGCAATTCATATACAAGATCGTTTGGATCCGTATGAAGCAATATACAACGTTCAAGATAGGATACAACAAAATTAATTTTCGGTGTCTAAATAAGGTAAAAATGTTTTCGAGTATACCTAGATTTACACTTTTACAGTAAGTAGGTAATTTAAATAATTTTTATCTGGTCAGAGTAACGTAGAGGGTTAAAAAATCCCCACAATTAATTTTTTTTGCTATTTTGTTAAAGTTATACAACTTTAAGAAAATAGCGAAAAAATTTAATTCTGTTTTTTTTTTAATGCTCCACGTTATTCTGGCCCGACAAAAATTATTCAAATTACCTCCTCACTGTAAAAGTGTAAATCTATGTATTCTCGAAAACATTTTTACCTTATTTAGACACCGAAAATTAATTTTTTTGTGAAATAAAGAAACACATATCACTTTTAGATATTTCATTGTAATCGAAAATCAATCAAAACGATTATATTATTGGTGTAACATATTTAAAATACATTCTTCTTAACGTATATTAGACATTTCATGGTCAAATAGTCGAAAAATTGCTATAACTCTAAGAAAATAGCGAAAAAGTCGATTTTTTTCGACATTTTGAAATCTCAAGGTCACTTAGGTAGAATAAAAAATATTTAAATGATTTTTTGTTATGTTGGCAAAAATACAATTGCTTCGAACTATTTTTTCTGATAACTTATGTACCGAAAATTAATTTTACTGTCAAATAAAGAGCAATATATCACTTTGAAATATTTTCTTGGAATTCAAAGTCAATAAAAATTATTTGAATGTCAACATTCCCCATATATTATTGTTGCAACATATTGCAAATACATACTCATTGACGTATATCACACTAAGAAAATAGAAAGAAAATAGCGAAAAAGTCGACTTTTTTCGATTTGTTGAAACTTCAAAGTCAATTAGGGATGATAAGAAATATTTTAATGGAATTGTCGCTATACAGGTATAAATCGACTTGCCTTGAACTATTTTTATTGATAATTCAAATCTCAAAAAAAATTGTTTTGCTCTTCAAATTTGCAGAAGTGCTTCGTTTTTTGTGATTTTTAGCTATATCTACGATGCGGAGACAGAAGTCATTTTTTTTTATGAAACTTTAGGGGAGTGTTTTTGATTCCCAAAAGAAAGTTTTCATTGCTATTAGAACTTCGAGCAAACAACTTTTTTTTTCGATACGCCTCACTGTACAGTATGCCTTGAGTATATGATCAAATTCACATTGCTTTTACGTAATTACAGCGTTGTGCCTCTTGTTGTTCAGTCTTCTTCCTGACCATGTATAGGTTTTCCCGTTCCGATTTTCGCACACAAAACAATTTTCTTAATGTAAAAACATATTTTGATAGTATACGCAAAAATTTGGTTGAATGAAACAAATTTGGATTGATTCAACAAAATATGCGAGTGAACGAAGCAAACGTTTTGGTTGAATCAACGAAATACTCGATGGAGCAAAATATTTGGTTAAAATAACCAAAAGAATTGGTTAGTGTAACCAAATATTGATTCTCTATATAATAACTGTATTAAATGGTAGAAAGAAGAAAAATATGCTTGTTTCAACCAAATCATTTTCTGAGTGTACCGTACTCAGAATCTAGCCCATCGATTCCGTTAAAAGGGAGCAACACAGATACTGGACGAGCTGGAGGTAATCCTATGTGTTATGATAGGCCCGCAGGATTTTTTTACTTAATATTACGTAAAATGTTGTGCTGATTACGAAAAAGTCGGGTGGTCGCTCCGTGCTAAGCTTGGAGTGTCTTCATCGAAGAACGGTTCTGGCTACAACCTGCTCAGTTCTAAATAGTGCAGATTCTCTTGTGCGACTCGTACATTAACGTGAAGTCGTCAATGTTGCGGCGTTTCTATACCGTGCCGCAGATAGGGCCGCAGAGCAGCTTGGCCTCCCATTTGATTCTAGCGACACTACACATGGCCTAGCATCACTAACACCTCTGTTACTCAAAAGTCGTGTACAGGACGCAGAACATACGCTTCTACTAAGAGAACATGCCGACAAGCCCCTTCATGGTAAATTCTACGGCATCATACGTAGAGAAGAACTCTCAACAGGTTTGTCCAACATGTTTCTCAAGTCTGCTGGATTGAGATGGGAGACGGCGGGGTTTCTTTTTGCGTGTCAAGACAGCGTTATAGACACCTTATCTTACCGCAAGCGCATTATGAATATACCTTTAGGCGATACTAACTGCCGAGCGTGCAAGAAAGAGCCAGAAAGACTTGGACATGTTCTGAGTGGATGCTCAAAGTATGCTCGTTACGGGTACATAGAGAGACACAATGCGGTTCTAAAAGTGTGATATTACCATCTTAAGCACTCCTGTGGTGTTGATATATTGCCCATCCTCTCATAAATAATAAAAAATACGGGATGTGGCGACCATATCGCCCGAGAGCTACGGCTCTTGCAGTTATCCACGTTGCATTGGGCTTATTCCCCAACAAAAGGAATTATGCGGATACGTCACCAGTATCACGCAGTTCCACCCACAATAGGCCTCTCTCGGATGGAGGCCGTGGTTCAGCTGGGAGTGGCAATAGGACCGCACCGAGGCGACGACCAGGCAATGTCTCCGGACAAACGCGAGAACATAGATATAAGTGGTCGGACCAACTCCGGAGGGATATCCTTACTTGTTGGCAAAGAAGTTCACCGGTGCGAAGAGGATTCATGCAGAGGTTACATGAACGTTAAGTCAATATGCACCCAGAATATGCTAATGAAACGACTCAGTATTGGAGAGATCAGGTATCCTTTTTGCCCAAAAACGGATAGTCAACTCAACAAGATTCCAGCTTGCCAGCGTCAGGCTCATTCCATTGCGAACCGGATGCAAAAGGCTGTTCTTCCGGGATCACTTCATCTGGTCCAACAACACTGTTCCTCATAACATTCTACCAAGATTGGTATCTCTAAAAATGTATCCAGAAGTGAAATTTCCATCTCCAACTGTCCCGCCTGCCGCGTAAGGTCATCAGCGGCTAGAGACCTGACTCCAAGGTACAGTGTTGAACGATGTTTTCTAGCGTAAATTTCCCGCTCTTGCTTACCTTCTAGTGCTGAAGGAGCAGAAGTTAATGAAGTACACGTCCCACTTACTTTGGGATTAGTTGCTTTCAGGAACCATGATTGTAGTTTCTGGAGCCTAAAACTTCTCTCATAAATAGTAAAAAATACGGGATGTGGCGACCCCATCGCCCGAGATCTGCTACCCTTGCAGTCAGCCACGTCGCATTGGGCTAACTCCCCAACGCAACAAATTATGCGGTTACGTCACCAGTATCGCGCAGTGCCACCCAAAATAGTCCTCTCTCGGATGGAGGCCATGGTTCAGTTGGGAGTGGCAATAGAACCGAACCGAGGCGACGACCAGGCAATGGCCCCGGACAAACGCGAGAACGAAGATTTAAGTGGTCGGACCAACTCCGACATTTTCGGAGTGCGTGTGTCAAGAATTAAAGTAGAGAATTTGCGATTGTAGAAATCTATAAATCAGATCTAGCGGCAACAAATATCATTTCAAACGATTTCAGCGGCCAAACAACAGACCAATGTTGCAACTGATACCCCTGGTGGGATGCTTGAGTTTTTGAAAGCGGTATGGAATTGCAGGAACATCTTCGCGTAAGATCTAAATAGCAGCGAAAGTAAGATACTGAAATCCGAGTAGAAGAAAGGGAGGTCACGTCAACTGCAGTGATCCACGTCAAGCGAACGCCGAAACTCATTACCTCGCATAATAGAGTCGTAAATCGGAAAGCATGAACGCCCGGCGATCGAAATCATAACAAGAGAAATAATGTCAACGCAGCCTATGCAATAATACAAAGCGAAGTAATAAATCATCATTGGTAGAATTTAATTAAAATCAAAGTCATACCTTACAGTCTCTAGATTAAAATAAATTTTAAATATGAAAATAAAATCGGAATAAATGATAATTCTGATTCAACTAAAATCAAAGTCACATGTAACAATCTTGAAATTAAATTGAAATAAGGTACGAAAATAAAAATACAAAATGAACTTTTAAGATGAGGTTCCAAAATCACTAGGAATAAAAGGATCAGAAACAAAAATTAACTACAAATCAAAAGAAAAACATCCTTTCTTTCAACAAATTAAATTCAAAAAATCAAAATGGATAACCAAGAAAATAATGACGAGAAATCTCAGAAGCGAATAAATGAAAAAAATAAAGTTACCCAAATCTATTATGATAAGTTCTCTTGAAGAATTTTTGGAACCGAATGCTACTTTAGAAGACACTGTTTTGAAAATTCCAAACAAAAAATTGGAGAAAATAATCAAAATGATTTACTAACGCTCGATGATTCAAATGCCACGAATGTAGAATCAGAAACTAACGAGGAAATAGATGTAATAGGCAATAGGGCCGAAAGAGAGACAGAAAATGAGTCCCAATTGGAACTAAATGAAAACGAAGACACCCATAAAATGTTAGAGGAGCTAATGAAAGATATCCAAAAAGTTCAGGACAATCTAAACTATAGTATTAGTAATCAAAACAAAATGGCTACTATTATACATAAAAATAGAGAACTTTCGGCAAAAGCAGAAAATAAATTGGTAAGCCAATTGGACTCAACTTCTAGAACTCTTAATGATAAAATAATGTTTAAGATCGACGAGAGAAAACCAAAATGTGAAGCTCATGCGAGATATCTAGAAGAGAGTATTGTAGACATATAAAAAAAGGTCGACACACTAAAACGCGTAACTGAAGAAATTCATGTTAATCACGGCAATGGCATTGTTGTCAATATGCAAAATCAAAAAAGACTTAATGAACTCGAAGAAAATCAAAGTACGCTCTAAGCTAGAATAGATAGAAATATAGGGATAACGAGCGTAAAGTCACCTTGGTTAAAAAATTATCCCATACCAAAATTTTCGGGATCGGGTCGAGAACAGGTATTTCATACCAGGAAAACTTACTAGCTCTCAATACGCTATCAAAATGATGAATGATGTGAGAGACCTAATCCCACCACCCTCTGATTATGAGATAATTGTAATTCTATCGAGACATTTTACCGAAGAGGTTAGAGCAAGCTTTAGAATTAGGAATATGAGAACATGCCAAGAATTTGTAGAATTTTTGGATAGTGTGGTACTTTAACCATTCAAATTTTTTAAACGATAGAAGAACTTTTTCTGTTTGGGTAAATTGTTCTTTGAATTAATTAATGTTTTACCAACTCTGTTAATGGTTTTTTTAAAACAATATGCCGCATCTTAGGAATAAATACAAAATTTATTTCCATTGAAAAAAATTTCTTTGCTGCAAATAAATTTTTATTTTAACAAAAAATACGCTTATTTGAATCATAGAATCATCTATTTCATTAAAAAAAACTTTTACTCAGTCTGAGTTACATTTATTTGTATGTAATAATTATCTTCTTGAATTTACACCATACTTCTTTACATTACGGAACTCACCTATCATATCAAATACTTATTTACTACAGTCAATAACAAATCTCTTTCGCTCGACGAATATTTCACAGGGTCAAGTAAATATTTCTATGACGTTGCGTTCCGGATGGTTGCGTGATTGACATTCTTGCACTCAATCAGTCATTTTTTTTGTGACATGCAAATCTCACAGGCGTGAGAAAAGCATTTTACCAGGTCGTGTGTGACTGACTCGTGTCTATTTTTCCTCCTTTTCTTTATATTTCCGCAAGGCTGCTGCGCCTGGGTTGACATGTATGTTCACTGACATCATCGAGCAGCGCACGCATTTTATGTAGATTACATTACGAAACGATTTATATTATTATTGTCCTCGCCAAGGCCATCTATGAGGTGGCAGCAGCCCATACGTACTTGCTTATAATTCGCGTGTAGTGTACAGCACAAATGTGCAAATACATCAATTGCTTCGAATTCTGACAGGTTCCTCATTGTATAGGGGAGAGTGGGGTATGGGATCAGGCTTTGAATTAAATGTCCTTTAAATTATAATTGAAATGTGATTTTGATGTCTGTATTTTTTGTGAGAAGCTCACATTATCAGGTTACATATGTCATTACTTAAATCCGTTTTTTAACAATGTCATTATTTGATATTTAATTGATTCGTTTGTCTCCCATTTCGATCAGCGTATCCCATACCATGGGGCATGGTTTCCGTCATATTACTTACGTTGTAGATTAAAAGCGTACAATATAATAATTCTTGAAAGTGTAATGTAACGAAAAAAAATTACTCGAGATATGATCTACACTAAATGAAAATTTTCTTATCAATCAAAGTAAAGTATGTTGCAAAATCTAGTTATAACCTCTTACTCCTTGAAAATTCTATTCAGCGTGTAAAGATCTGCATTTGCCTTTAACAGATATCTTGTTTACCGAAAGGTACCAAAGGTTAAACATAAACCGCAGGGTCCCACTGAGAGCAACTATTTCTAAAAATGGCAACGGCTCCCAGTAGAACTGTGGTAAACTACACTTATGGCCACGTCTCACAACCGTCAGATGGGTAGTCACAGGACACGATGAAATCACAATGACAGTCCGGCGAAACCCTCGTGTGTCTTGAGGACACAAAGCGACCCGAGGATGACAACTTTCTGCATCCATCTTGCAAGTGCCTTGGCATATTTTTGTCACGCGGGTATGGCTTTAAGGTTACGAATCAGTGATAGTTTCGCACCTCCAAGAGCACCATTCACAAGGACAATTACTCGTACCGAATATTTTGGGTACAGTCGTTGCAGTTCCCTTTTAAGGTCTTGATACCTTTCCTCCTGTTCTTTCTCCTTGGCAGTGATGTTGTATTCGGAAGGAGCCGAGAATTCGATCACGAACGTAAAGGTTAGAAGTGTTTGGTGTGATCTTCGATTTTCTGCTGTCGAAAAAAATGGATCAGAGAACTTGCATCAAATATTGTGTAAAAAATGGAATTAAGTGCTCCAAAACACTTGAAATGTTGACAGTGGCATACGGTGAGTCTACTTTGAGCAAAAAAAATGTTTATAAGTGGTACAAGCTCTTCCGTAAGAAGGCCTAGAAGACACAAATGACGAATCTCGCTCTTGACGCCCCAACAGGTCAATACATTATGAAAGCCTTAAAGAAGTGAAGAATATGGTGTTGGGGAATCGTCGAATCACTATTAGAGAAGTTACTGAAGAAGTCGACATCTCGGTTGGCTCGAGCGATGCAATTTTTTTCGGAATTGTGGAAAAACAATTAATGGCTTTTGCATCACGAAAATGCACCTGCTTACTCACCGTTGCTTGTGTGTGACTTTTTGGCCAAACGTAAAACCACAATCATGCCTCAGCCATCATATTCACCGAATTTGGCCCCCTGCGACTTTTTCCTGTTCCCGAAACTGGAGGGACCCATGAAAGGACGGAGATTTGCAACGATTAAGGAGATAAAGAATACATCCTTGGAAGAACTCAAGGCTATACCAAAAGGTGCTCATCAGAAGTGCTTCGAGGATTGAAAAAAGCGCTAGCACAAGTGTGTTATATGTGAAGGGGGTTTCTCCGAAGGAGACAACATTAATACTGATGAATAAATAAATATTTTTGTATAAAAATTAAAAGTCACCTTACTTTATGAACACACCTCGTACGTGTCGCCTATTTTTTTGCACTATTCTTTTTCACCTTTTATTTTTTTTTGGTGAAGCTAGACATAATTTCTTAGAACTCGCTCAAAACTTTATCAAAAAAGTTTTTTTACCAATATTTTCAAAATTACTTTTCAATTTCGGAGGGGACCTATTGTCATCAATCATTCCACTCTCTTCTTAAAGATAAAATTCCTTCAGAAATAAAGCAAATAAATTACTTACTCCTTTCTTTATTTCTTATTTTTTTAAATAAATATACCTGACCCCAACGTTAAAACTTTCCAAAGGAGGCTGGGTAGTATTGGCCTATGGCACTGTCTCAAATTTTAGTAACCAGGTTTAATACTTACCAGGTTTAATCATTAAAATAGTAGGACCTTTGAAAATCATCCGGTTATCTCAAATTTCAGTTCTAAACCCTAATTCCCCGAAGAAGATGCGATTTCAACACCTAGACTATCAGGTTTAAACATTAAAATAATTAGACCTATGAAAACCATACGGGTTTCTCTAATTTCAGTTCTTAACCCTACTTCCCCAAGGAATATGTGATTCCAACACCTAGACCACCAGGTTTAACCATTAAAACAGTTAGAATTTTGTAAAACCATACGGGTTTCTCAAATTTAAAAATTGTAAATTTGACTTGTAAAATTCAATTGTAATCCCGCTATATTTTATCAAATATTATAGTAATTTCTAGACTCTTAAATAATCAATTGTATGCATTATTCTTGGCATTATTCCCCTTCTTTTTTTTCTCTCTTTATTTTTATACTTTGTCTGTTGTTTTTTATTTTATTTTTATTTGTTGTCTTCCTTTATTTTTTCTTTATTAAGAAATAGTGGCAAAAAAACTGTTAATAAATATGCAGAATATGTCAGTAACAATCCTGCACTATTTATTAGCATAGTTTTATATTTCACTTAAATATGGTTTGGATGTTGTGTTTGTTGAGAATTCTTCCTATTTGTTCTGTGATACCTTGAATGTAGGGTAGGATGATGGTCTTTTTTCTCTCTCTTTCTTTAGTGGTTTGCATTAACTTGTTTTTTTGAGTTCTCTCTCATACGTAAATTACATTTACGTCACGAAGCATCCTTATGTGACAAGAGGACATTCTCTGAGTGTTTAGCAGCGACAGCAGTTTTGCAGTAGTTTACGGGACTAATACAGCGATATGTGATATGTCTGCTTCCTCCAAATCGTCGACGATATTAAGCGAATAACTATTCTCTTCCATGCCATCGCAATTCACGAAAGAATCGATAATCCGTCTCTCTGCAGTTTCTTCAAAGACCTGCAATAAAAGAATATCAATGCAGTGCGTATAAACACAAAATATTCTTAGCATAAAAAAGTACGTTAACTTACAAAGTCAACTGCAGACTCTTCTACTGCTTCATCCCCAAAGGCTTCCGTGATCAAAATCAGTCCTTTGATTTCTTCTTCCGCAGATCTAAGGACAATGTTTTTGTTTGCTCTGCCTCCCGTTGCGCTCTCTCCGTTTATTGCGGCTTTTTTGCTTTTAGTCATGGACTTCATGCACTGCCAAGTCTATTTGTGTGAATGAGAGCAATGAGATTGACATTAATTTTAATTATTAATTATGAGAGTGTATTTGCATTATGAAAATAGAATAGTTCCATTTTCATATAAAACAATTTATTTTTTTTTAATACATAATAATTAATTTTGTGCAACACAGTACATAGGAATTTCAAGAAAAGCTTTTTCATTTAAAACGAAAAAGATTAATGTAGTAATTGATATTTCCATCTAAAAATAGTTTTATGTTATTAAAAAAAAAAAAACAGTTCAATTCAAGAAAAAAGACATATAACCTTTTTTGTTGAAATGTCAAGTGTTACATTTGTTTTAAATTCCTTTTTTTTTGCTTCAATTGAACTGCTTCTTTATTAAAATAAAAATATTGTTTGATGTAAATATCAGGTGTTACATTTTCCGTTCAAGAAATTCATTTGTAACCCAAACAACGAATTCTCAGCAAAGCCATTTTATTTTCAACTTCAGTAAAATTACGAATCTTCAACAAAATACTTCAATCCTTTACTGAAACATAGATTGTGAAATTTGAGCTTAGGGTGAGATGGGATGGGCATGTATTCTTTAATTACACTTACGTGCGCTTATTCCGGCAATTTCCGCTATTTCCGGCCAAAAGTTCTTCTTTTTTTCCTTTTTCTTGTGCCACCTACTCGTAAGTTGAATATATTGTATTTTCAAGTTACAAGTGTCAAGTTATATACTTTTTTTTTCAAGTGATCTTTTTTGAAGTGTCAATTATACTTTAGTATATTCTAGTTTTATTCTAGTTTAATTGAACAAAATTACATTTTTGCCGAAAAAAGTTGAAAAAAAAATTATTTTTCAAGCTAGAATCTATATTATGTTGATGGCTGACTACATGTTGTTTAAATAATGAATTTTGATAAAGAATATGTTTGCCGAGTTGTATCAGAGTTTCTTCTCTTACATGGCAGTAAAAAATTAATAAAAAGTAGAGAAAACAGCATGATAATTATGAAAAAACGTGGGCTTTCGGCTAATTTGTTTGTAATTGAGGAAAAATGTAGTTCATGTCATGGTGATCAAAAGTCTCAATGACCACAATGATATGAATTTCAAATTGTTATTCCTTTTGAATTCGAGGGAATTCTGGATTGATTTTAATGGTTTGAAAGCAGTTTTAAAATTTTTTCCCCCTCCTATAAAAATCATAGCATGCTTAGGACTTGTTAGCAGGTACTAAGGATTAGTTTAATGGTCTTCATTGTTTCCTATAATAATATTCGAATATTTCTTAATCAGTTTATAGTAATTTGAATATGAAGTTGTTATTCTTTTTGAATTCGAGGGAATTCTCGATTGATGTTAATGGTTTCAAAGGACGTTCAAAACCTGTCTATTCTCTTATAAAAATCATGGCATTCTTATCACTTTTCGACAGGTTCCAGGGATTAATTTAATGGTGTTCACTGAATTTCATAATAATATGCGAATATTTTCATAACTGATTTATGATGATTTGAATTTGCAATTGTTATACTTTTTTATTTCGAGGGAAATCTCGATTGATTCTAATAGTTTGAAAGCAGTTTCAAAACTTTTTTCCCCTCTTATAAAAATCATGGCATTTTTAGGACTTTTTGACAGGTTCTAAGCATTAATTAATTGGTTTTCATAGAATCTTATAATAATATTCGAATATTTTTATAATTAATTTATAGCTATTCGAATTTGAAATTGTTATTCTTTTTGAATTCGAGGGAATTCTCGATTGTTTTCAATGGTTTCAAAGGAGGTTCAAAACTTGTCTTTTCTCTTATAAAAATCGCGGCGTTTTGAGGACATTTTCACAGGTTCCAGGGATTAATTGAATGGTTTTCACTGAATTTTATAATAATATTTGAATCTTTTTCTGATTAATCTATAGTAATTTGAATTTGAAATTATTATTCTTTGTGAATTCGAGGGAATTCTCGATAGACTTTAGTAGTGTGAAAGCTTTAGGAATTTTTGACAGTTTCCAAGGTATAATTTAATGGTTTTCATTGAATCTTATAATAATATTAAAACATTTTCATAATTGACTTATAATGATTTAATTTGAAATTGTTATTCTTTTTGAATTCGAGGGAATTCTCGATTGTATTTAATAGTTTGAAAGCAGTTTCAAAACTTTGTTCCCCTCTTATAAAAACCATGGCAATTTTAGGACTTGTTGACAGGTTCTAAGGATTAATTTAATGGTTTTCATTGAATCTTATAATAATATTTGAATATTTTTCTAATTAATCTATAGTGATTTGAATTTGAAATTGTTATTCTCTTTGAATCCGAGGAAATTCTCGATTGATTTTAATGGTTTGAAAATTGTTTAAAAACTTGTCTTTTCTCTTATAAAAATCATGGCCTTTTTAGGACTTTTTGAGAGGTTCCAGGAATTAATCTAATGGTTTTTACTGAATTTTATAAAAATATTCGAATATTTTATTGATTAATTTACAGCGATTTGACTTTAAAATTGCTTGGATTCGAGGGAAGTCTCAATTGATTCTAGCGGTTTGAAAGGAGTTTCAAAACTTTTTTTTCCTCTTATAAAAATCATGGCGATTTTAGGGCTTTTTGACAGGTTCCAGGGATTGATTTAATGGTGTTTACTGAATTTTATAACAATATTCGAATATTTTTCTAATTAATTCATAGCGATTTGAATGTGAAATTGTTATTCTTTTTGGATTCGAGGGAATTCTCGATTGATTTTAATGGTTTGAAAAGAGGTTCAAAACTTGTCTTTTCTCTTATAAAAATCATGGCAGTCTCTGATTTTTGGGCTCCTGGAAAATACCAAAACCGATTTTCGGGCTCCAACCCTTACAGTTGAAAAGCCATCCCTTGGCACCAAGTAGATATGACTTTCTCAAAGAATAATGATTTTCAGAATTCTACAGTGTAAATAGGGTCTCTGATTTTTGGGCTCCTGAAAAATACCAACATTGATTTTTTGGCTTCAACCCCCACAGTCGAAAAGCAACCCCTTGACACCCCGAAGATATGACTTTGTCAAATAATAATGTTTTCCAGAATTTTACAGTGTAAATGAGGTCTCTGATTTTTGCGCTCCTGAAAAACGCCAATACCGATTTTTTGGCTCCAACCCTTACATTTAAAAAGCAACCCCTTGACACCACGAAGATATGACTTTGCCAAATAATAATGTTTTTCAGAATTTTACAGTGTAAGTAGTGTCTCTGATTTTTGGGCTCCTGAGAAATACCAACATTGATTTTTGGGCTTCAACCCTTACAGTTGAAAAGCAACCCCTTGACACCACCAAGAAATGACTTTGTCAAATAATAATGTTTTTCAGAATTTTACAGTGTAAATAGGGTCTCTGATTTTTGCGCTCCTGAAAAACACCAATACCGATTTTTCGGCTCCAACCCTTACATTTGAAAAGCAACCCCTTGACAAACACGAAGATATGACTTTGTCAAAAAATAACGTTTTTTGGAATTTTACAGTGTAAATATAGTCCATGATTTTTGGGCTCCCGGAAAATACCAACACCGATTCTTCGGCTTCAACCCTTACAGTCGAAAAGCAACCCCTTGACAGCACGATGATATGACTTTGTCAAATAATAATGTTTTTCAGAATTGTACAGTGTAAGTAGGGTGTCTGATTTCCGGGCTTCTGAAAAATACCAACAGCGATTTTATGGCTTCAACCCTTACATTTGGAAATCAACCCCTTGACACCACGAAGACATGACTTCGTCAAAAAATAATTTTTTCAGAATTTTACAGTGTAAATAGAGTTTCTGATTTTTGGGCTTCCGAAAAATACAAACACGGAGTTTTGGGCTTTGACCCTTACAGTTGAAAAGCAACCCCTTGTCACCACGATGATATGACTTTGTCGAAAAATAATGTTTTTCAGAATTTTACAGTGGAAATAGGGGCTCTGATATTTAAGCTCCTTTGAAAATACCAACAATGATTTTTTGGCTCCAACCCTCACAGTTGACAAGCAACCCCTTGACACCACAAAGATATGACTTTGTCAAACAATAATGTTTTTCAAAATTTTACGGTGTAAATGGGGTCTTTGATTTTTGGGCTTCTGAAAAATACCAATACAGATATTTGGGCTCCAACGCTTACTGTTGAAAAGCAACCCCTTGACACCACGAAGATATGACTTTGTCAAAAAATAATGCTTTTCAGAATTTTGCCGTGTAAATAGAGTCTCTTATTTTTGGGCTCCTGAAAAATACCAACACCGATTTTTTGGCTCCAACCCTTACAGTTGAAAAGCAACCCCTTGAAACCACAAAGATATGACTTTGTCAAAAAATAACGTTCTTCAGAATTTTACAGTTGAAATAGAGTCTCTGATTTTTGGGCACCTGGAAAATACCAACACTGATTTTTGGCTCCAACCTTTACAGTTGAAAAGCAACCCCTTGATACCACGAAGATATGACTTTGTCAACTAATAATGTTTTTCAGAATTTTACAGAATAATACTCAGAAACTCATATGATCATCACAAAGTCGATTTTATAACTCACCCCTACGACATTCATGTATCTATATATTTGTATATTCAGGTATGTATATTTGTATATTCATGTATATAAAAATTTGTATGATTCGGAAACGCATTACCACTGAAAATTTTTGGTTGGGCTTCGTCAGAAGGAAATACAAAAATTTGATAATCACAGAGTTTTATACATATATAACTTAATATAACTTAAAAAAAAAACGAAAAAGTATGGATAATCGTAAAAAATATTCTTTCCGCGAATAACTTGTTTATAATTTTTTCGTTTTGTTTATTATATAATATTGAAACATCTTCAACTAATGTTACTCTCTGAAACTTAGGTGATTTCAAGTATTTTCCTGTTATTGAAAAACACCAAGAACGTCCAATACAAAAAATGAACATGTTTTCGTAATATTTGTTTATTTATAAAAAAAATTGAAAGCTAATTTAAAAATCAGGCTCGACAACACTCAGAGAAGTCTTATCAGCTTTTTTTCAACTTTCGTTTGCCTAAATCGGTCAATATTTGTGGACTGTACGTTATTTTGAACCAAAAAAGTCGAGAGAGAAGCTGTGCTCAGTCATGCGTGACAAACGGCATGCAGGTTCCCAGTTTTAGTGTAGTAGATATTTTAACGAAAAATATTTGGAATTTTTTATTGGCTTCTATTGTTTCAGTTCTGAGTCAATTAGAAAAACGATAAAAAGAGGAAAAGAGGAGAGTGGGGGGAAAGACTGCGAAAATAAGTAAGAACTTTGACTATACAAAAGTTTGTCGAAATACACAAAATTTTAGGTCCTGAGGTTAGAAAATAAGTGCAAATTTGTTTTCTGCCTAATGCTTTTTTATCAATATTTTTAAAATATGGATTTTTTTTATCACTGAATAATATTTTAAAAATTGGTTTTTTATAGTAAAACTTTTTCCATTGACATGATTCAAAGTTTATGCAAGAATATAAAAGATTCACTGGTTCGAGATGAATCGATTGACCTATAATATCAATACATTTTATTAAAAAGTATTGACGTTATGGTAATTTATATATTTTCAAAATCGGTTTTTTGTAGTTAATCTTTTTTCATTAATATAATTTAAAGGTTATACAAGCACATAAAAGATTCCTTGGTTCGAGACGAATCGATTGGCCTCTAATATTGATATATTTTAATGGAGAGTAAGGAAGCTATGCTAATGCATAATATTTGAAAATACGGTTTTTTATAGTAAAACTTTTTCACTAACATAATTCAAAGTTGAGGCAAGAATACAAAAGATTCATTGGTTCGGGATGAATCGATTGACCTATAATATCAATAAATTTTATTGAGGAGTAGGGAAGTTATGCTAATTTTATATATTTCTAAAATCGGTTTTTTGTAGTAAAACTTTTTTCATCAACATAATTCAAAGTTGATGCAAGAATATAAAATATTCCTTGGTTCGAGACGAATAGATTGACCTAGAATATTGATATATTTTATTGAAGACTAAAGAAGGTATGGTAATGCATAATATTTTAAAATACGGGTTTTTAGAGTTAAACTTTTTCCACTAACATATTTCAAAGTTCATTCAAGAATATAAAAGATTCATTGGTGCGAGATGAATCGATTGACCTATAATATCAATACATTTTATTAAAGAGTTATGTATTATATTATATTATATATGGTATCATAATTGGGAAAAAAATTTCAATAATGAAAAAGAGTTGGTTTAAACATTGTTTTTACCCCCTCCACGTTCATACCTTTACGTAACCCCATGGTACATATAGATATGAACATTGAGCTATTGTTTTAAATAAAACCATGAGTCCTATCGGAAAACTTAAGATTCCCCTATATTCATCAAGGCAATATTTTCAGGTTCTTTTTTCATTTTTTTAACAAATTCATTTCTTAAACAATTATATTGTTTATAATATTTGGGAATTTATTTAACAATAATGGAAAATAATTTAAAGTTACTTACGACAACATAATGTACGCTAAGGTATCATAATTGGAAAAAAAATTTTAATAATGAAAAAAAGTTGGTTTAAACATTGCTTGTACCGCCTCCACGTTCATACCGTCACGTAACCCCATGGTACATATAGATTTGAATATTGATCTATTATTATAAATTAAACCATAAGTCCAATCGAAAAACTGAAGATACCCCTATATTCACCTCGGCAATATCTCCAGGTGTTTATTTGATTTTTTTTAAAAAGTCATTTTTTGAACAATTATATTGTTTGTAATTTTTGGGAATTCATTTAACAATAATTGAAAATAATTTAAAGTTAGTTACTACAACATAATGTACACTAAGGTATCATAATTGGGAAAAAAATTTCAATAATGAAAAAAAGTGGGTTTATACATTGTTTTTACCCCCTCCACGTTCATACCTTCACGTAACCCCATGGTACATATAGATTTGAATATTGATCTATTATTATAAATAAAACTATAAGTCCCATCGAGAAACTGATGATACCCCTATATTCATCTCGGCAATATATCCAGGTTTTTTCTTCATTTTTTGAAAAAAGTAATTTTTTAAACCATTATATTGTTCATAATTTTTGGCAATTTATTTAACAATAATAGAAAATAATTTAACGTTATTTTCTAAAAAATAATGTACTCTAAGGTAACATAATTGGGAAAAAAATTTCAATGATGAATAAAAGTTGGTTTAAAGATTTTTTTTGCCCCCTCCACGTCCATACCTTCACTAACCCCATGGTACGTATAGATATGAATATTGAGCTATTATTATAAATAAAACCATGAGTCCCATCGGAAAACTTAAGATTCCCCTATATTCATCTCGGCAATATCTCCAGGTGCTTTTTTCATTTTTTTAACAAATTCATTTTTAAAACAATTTCATTGTTTATAATATTTGGGAATTTATTTAACAATAATGGAAAATAATTTAAAGTTACTTACTACGACATAATAGTAAGGTATCATAATGCTAAGGTATCATAATTAAAAAAAAAGTTCAATAATTTAAAAAAAGTTGGTTTAAACATTGTTTTTACCCCCTCCACGTTCATACCTCCACGTAACCCCATGGTACATATAGATTTAAATATTGAGCTATTATTAAAATTAAAACCATAAGTCCTATCGAAAAACTGAAGATTCCCATATATTCATCTCGGCAATATCTCCAGGAGTTTTTTGCATTTTTTGAAAAAAGCCATTTTTTAAACAATTATATTGTTTATAATTTTGGAAATTTATTGACCAATAATGGAAAATAATTTAAGGTTACTTTCTGAAACATAAGGGACACTATGGTATCATAATTGGGAAAAAAATTTCAATAATGAAAAAGAGTTGGTTTAAACATTGTTTTTACCCCCTCCACGTTCATTTAAACTTCGATGAAGAATATATCAACTTCAGATGTAGTTGCGATGACCCCGGTGTACCTTGTCATGCAACCGAATACTAAATGCATCGTCTACATGAATTATCTCAAAATTTAAACTTCGATGATAAAAATATGATCTTCAGACGTATTTGCGATGACCCTGGTGTACCTGGTCATGCACCAGGTTGCTAAATGCATCGTCTACAGGAATTGTCTCAAAATTTGAACTTCGATGAAGAATATACCAACTTCAGATGTAGTTGCGATGACCCCGGTGTACCTTGGCATGCAACCGATTACTAAATGCATCGTCTACATGAATTATCTCAAAATTTAAACTTCGATGATAAAAAGATGAACTTCAGACGTAGTTGCGATGACCCCGGTGTACCTAGTCATGTACCAGGAGGCTAAATGCGTCGTCTACAGGAATTCTTTTAAAATGTATACTTCGTTGATGAAAATATATACTTCAGATGTAGCAGCGATGACCCCTGTATACCTGGTCATGCAGCAGGTTGCTAAATGCATCGCCTACAGGTATTCTCGCAAAATTAAAAATTCGATGTTAAAAATATCAACTTTAGATGCAGTTGCGATGAGCCCTGTGTACCTGGTCATGCACCAGGTTGCTAAATGCATCTTCTACAGAAATTATCTCAAAATTGAAACTTCGATGATAAAAATATAAACTACAGATGTCGCTGCGATGACTGCTGTGTACCTGGTCATGCACCGGGTTGCTAAATGCATCGTCTACAAGAATTCTCTCAAAATTTGAACTTCGATGATATAAATATAAACTTCAGATGTAGTTGCGATGACCCCGGTGTACCTGGTCATGCACTAGGTTGCTAAATACATCGTCTACAGAAATTATCTCAAAATTTAAACTTCGATGATAAAAATATCAACATCAGATGTAGTTGCGATGAGTCCGGTGTACCCGGTCAAGCACCCGGTGGCTGAATGCATCGTTTACAGGAATTCTCGCAACATTTAAACTTCGATGATAAAAACATCAACTTCAGATGTAGTTGCGATGACTCCGGTGTACCTGGTCATGCACCGGGTTGCTAAATGCATCGTCTACAGGAAATCTCTCTAAATTTGAACTTCGATGATATAAATGTCAACTTCAGATGTAGTTGCGATGAGTCCGGTGTACCTGGTCATGCACCAGGTTGCTTAATGCATCGTCTACAGGAATTCTCGCAAAATCAAAACTTCGATGATACAAAAATCAACTTCAGATGTAGTTGCGATGACCCCGGTATACCTGGTCATTCGGCAGGTTTCTAAATTCAACGTTTACAGGAATTCTCGCAAAATTAAAACTTCGATGATAAAAATATCAACTTCAGATGTAGTTGCGTTGACCCCAGTGTTCCTGGTCATGCACCGGGTTGCTAAATGCATCGTCTACAGGAATTCTCTCAAAATTTGAACTTCGATGATAAAAATGTTAACTTCAGATGTAGTTGCGATGACCCCGGTGTACCTGGTCATGCACCAGGTTGCTAAATTCATCGTCTACAGGAATTCTTTCAAAATTAAAACTTCGATAATAAAAATATCAACTTCAGATGTAGTTGCGATGACCCCGGTGTACCTGGTCATGCACCAGGCTGCTAAATGCATCGTCTACAGGAATTCTTTCAAAATTAAAACTTCGATGATAAAAATATCAACTTCAGATGTAGTTGAAATTTGAAACTTTTCAATCGTCTTGCCCAATGGTGAGAAATTGAAAAAAAATTATTAATTTGTTTTTAGTGCCAAAAAGAATTAATTGAATAAAATGAACAATAATAATAATAAAATAAAAAATAAATAAAAACTAATCAATCTAATCATTTTCAGTTCTTCAGCGTTCATCGATTTCAAATTAATTCTATTTCTTTAGAATTACAATAAACTGATTTTTCGCCTTGTATCGATTTCAAATTCTAGAATTTGTTATTTTGAAAAAAAGTTTGGAACCAAGAAGTTTATTTTTCTGCCAAAAAACTGGAAATTTTAACAAAATAGGTGAATTTAAAAAAAAACGTAAATAAATTTTTAAAAATAGTTACATTATCAACAGAACAGATAGATTTTCAACTAAAATTATGAATGTTTAAGCAAAAAAGTTAACTTTAAGCTATGCAGTTCAACATTTACTGAAGACATTGGATTTCTAACCAAAAATATAATATTTAATATTTCAGTTGAAAAAATGGTTTAATTCTTAATTAAACATAGTTGAATTCCTTGAAACAAAAAATTTCTCAACAAAATAGTTGAATCCTCAACCAAAAAATATTAATTTTCAACTACAGTTGTATTAAAAAAAAAAAAAAATTACACTGAAGAAAGCAAAAAGGGTTAAAAAAATTATAATTTGAACGAAAAAATAATTTTTTAACATAAAATGAAGATGTTGAATGACTGTTATTTTTTTTTAATTATATAAATATAATTTTTCTAAGATTCTCGAGAAAATTCAAAAAGATTTTTGAAGTTTTCAGATATGTCAAAAAAATTAATATCTGAAAATTTTTTAAGAAAAACTTTTTATTTTCTTGGAACCTTTGAAAATTCTTAAAAAGGTTCGAAATCTTTTTTTGTTAACAACATTATGTTTATAATTTTTCTAAATTTTCAATTTTTTCTAAACATTTTGTAATCTAGTAAAACTATAAAATTCTACTAAAAAGTCTTCTAAATTATTTTTCGAAATTTCAGAAAATCTTATGAAATGTTTTAAAAGCTTTTTAATTTATCGAAAATTCATTTTATTGGTTTACGATTCATCATTTTATTTGAAAATTTATGTCTTTGGCTGAAAAGGTAATTAGTTGTTTGAAAATTCGTTTTTCAAGTTTGAAAATTAATTTTTTAACTGAAAATTTAGTTATTCCATTCTTGTTTGGAAATGTATCTTCTATAGTTAACAATTTCACTATTTGTTCAAAAATTTATTTATTTTGTTCAAAATTTGTATTTTTGATGAAAAATATTCTTGTTTTAAAATTGTTCTTTTTTATAAACAATAAAAGATTCATCTATTACATTTGTGGTTGAAAATTTAAATGTTTGTTTAAAAATTTATCTGGAATCTTTCGTGGTTGAAAATTTGATTCAATTAAAATAGTATTTATTATTGAAACTCCATTAAGTAAATAGGGTGGTCGCAAATATTTATTTTCAAAATTCCCTGACTTTTCGCTCACTTTTCCCTGATTAATTTTTCATTTTCCCTGACCATTAATATTCAAATATCAACATTTTAACGAAAAAGACGACTTTCAAGGAAATAGTTCATTTTTCAAAAAAATAATTGAATTTTCAACCAAATAGTTGAATTTTCTACTAAATAATAAAATTTGTTAGAGGATAGTTAAATAAAAATTTTAAAAAATTGCAATCCAAACGCAAGGACTAAAATCAGCTCAAATTTTAAATAACTTTTATTAGGCGTAATTTCGAATATCAATTTTTGAAAGAAAGTATGGATAAGCTCAGCAATTTAAATTTCGAACCTTTCAAGGTGATTTAGAATTTTCTTGTGAACTTTAGAAAACATTTTTCATCATGTTACAGAACAAGTAGATCAAGATTTTATTTGATAATAATACAGCCCCACAACAGAAGTAGGTTGTCTGACGGACAAGAGCAGTTACATCCTATGGATTTTGGGTTGCTGAATCCGAATCCAAGGTTAGGATTCCGCCCTCACCCTTCGATTTCTTTCTAACCTCAAGAAACTTAATTTTTTTTGTCTATTTTTGCATTGAAAAATATATTTAAAAAAAGACCGCGTTTTTCAATCTCGTCGACAGATTCGCATTTAGGGGCGAAAAATACATAGAACTGGTCTTTTTGGTCCGCTGGGCCCAATACTATGCGGTGGGAGAGGGGCTACACAGAGAACAATACCGTAAAGCCTTGTCGAAGAAAATTGGATGTTTCGCCAAATCAGAGTAGTCACATCCTATGGATTTTGTGTCGCTGAAACCGAATCCGGCCTCAGAATTCCAAAATTAGTTCTTGTTCACTTCACACCGAGAGGGTGCTCGAAAGAGTTTCGCCAGAACAATGGCCAACATTCGAGACTTACTTCTGTAGGGGCGGGGTCTTCATATTTGTCTCAGGCAACCCAGCGGCTAAAGCTTGGATAGATAATGCAGTGGCCGAGACAAGGCCATGGGATGGCACAGACTTAGAAGTATGTGGGGTTCAGTTGATCCAAAAGATGGTGAGGGCTATGGCGTGGTTCCCAGGAAATCTGGAAGAACCGTCTGTGGTCTTTCAAAGATTGTAGGGATTCAACTTTTCATTCAGGACAGTGTCCTGGTGAATCGTTAGGCACGGTCGGCCTAATGAAGAAGACACAGCGAAAGGTACCCGGCAACTTCTAGTTGTACAAATTCCTGAGTGCCAGACGAGGGCTCTTGCGTCCCTAACAACAAGCCCTTCTACCACTTCGGACAGGTCAACTTTAGGGTTGCCAGCCAGGGATAGGAGGAGCCTGTCGGGACACAGGAAAACAGGCAGGAGACCTATAATGACTGCTCCTGGCTTAACCATTGCCCAAATTAACTTGCATTACAGCTAAGGCGCCTCTGCGATTCCACAGAGGGGCATGGCTGCGAGGCACACAGGCATCTCGCTAATCCAGGAACCTTGGTTAGTTTGACATACCATAAGGGGATTAGGGGGGCGGGGTCCAGTTTTTGTCACAGGGACCCCACGGCGGTCAAACTAAGGGCCGCAATACTGGCCACTGTTTTATGTAGCAACACCTTAGCCGCTGGGTTGGCTGCGACAAATGCGAAGACCCGATTACTATAATTACTAATACTCGGCCCGATTCGCCTTTTTAATTCTGGGTGTAATAACACAACTTTTTCAAGTTGTGGAACCAATCTCTCTAGCTCCACTGGGATTCGATCTCCAGATCTTTCAGATTTCCGGTCTAATGCTCTAACCAATCAAGCTACGGAGAGACAAGAAAATTTTCCTCACAACTACTACAAGTCGAATGTCGACGTCAATCAATTTACTTGAAAGATATTCCAACATGAGATTGATTTTATAACTTGATGTATGTTTTTTGACCAGTGAATTATTTAAATAAATTTGGAAAAAATCCAGCTACTTGGTAGAGAATTATCTTTTTAATTGAAAATTCTTATTTTCGGGTTGAAAATTCAAACTGTTTCTTAAAATATTAATCTTTTTGCGTTGAAGATTGTATTATTTTGGTAGCAAATTCAACTACTTAATTGAAAATTAACTTTTTGCTTGAAAATTCAACTGTTTCTTAAAAAATTCATCTTTCTGGTTGAAAATTCTATTATTTGGAAAAAAATCCAACTTTTTGGTAGAAAATTAACTTTTTCGTTGAAATTTCTTATTTTCCGGTTGAAAATTAAACTGTTTATTAAAAAATTCGTCTTTTCGGATTGAAAATTCTATTATTTGAAGAAAATCCAACCATTTGGTTGAAAATTACCTTTTTGGTTAAAAATTCTTATTTTCGGGTAGAAAATTCATCTCTTTCTTAAAAAGTGGATCTTTTTGGTTTAAAAAATCTATTATTTTGGTAGCAAATTGAACTAGCTTGAAAATTAACTTTTTGAGTTGAAAATTCTATTATTTGGAAAAATACAACCATTTGGTAGAAAATTACATTTTTGATTGGAAATTCTTGTTTTCGGGTGAAAAATTCAACTATTTCTAAAAAAATTCTTCTTTCTGGGTTCAAAATTATGTTATTTAAAAAAAAAATCGAACCATTTGGTTGAAAATGAACTTTCTGGATAAAAATTCTTATTTTTGGGTTGAAAATTCAACTTTTTCTTAAAAAATTAATCTTTTCGGGTTGAAAATTTTATTATGTGGAAAAAAATCCAACTACTTGGCAGAAAATCAACTTTTTGGTAAAAATTTTTTCATTTTCCGCTTAAAAATTCTACTGTTTCTCAAAAACTTCATCTTTTTGAGTTGAAAACTCTATTATTTTTGCAGCAAACTCAAATATTTCCTTGAAAATTAACTATTTGATTGAAAATTCTTATTTTAGGGTTGAAAATTCAACGATTTCCTAAAACATTCATCTTTTTGGGTTAAAAATTTTATTATTTTGGTAGAAAATTTAACTGCTTGCTCGAAAATTAACTTTTGGATTGAAAATTCAACTGTTTCTTATAAAATTCATCTTTTTGGGTTGAAAATTCTATTATTTGTGAAACATCCAGCTACTTGGTAAAAAATTATCTTTTTAATTGAACATTATTATTTTCGGGTTGAAAATTCAACTGTTTCTTAAAAAATTCATCCTTTTGGGTCGATAATTCTATTATTTTGGTAGCAAATTTAACTGCTCGCTCGAAAATTAACTTCTTGATTGAAAATTCAACTTTTTCTTATAAAATTCATCTTTTTGGTTTGAAAATTCTATTGTTTGGAAAAAATCCAACTATTTGGTAGAAAATTACCTTATTGATTGAAAATTCTTATTTTCGGGTGGAAAATTCAACTACTTCGTAAAAAATTCGTCTTTTTTTATTAAAAATTGTATTATTTTGGTAGTAACTTCAACTAGCTGCTTCAAAATAAACCTTTGGACTGAAAATTCAACTGTTTCTTAAAAAATTCATCTTTTTGTTTGAAATTCTATTAATTGGAAAAAACTCCAACTATTTGGCAGAAAATGAACTTTTTGGTTAAAGATTTTCATTTTCAGGTTGAAAATTCAACTGCGTCGTAAAAAATTCGTCTTTCTGGGTTGAAAATTTTATTATTTGCAAAAAAAATTTAACTATTCGGCAGAAAATTAACTTGCATATTTATTAGTTAAAAATTCATCTTTCTTTGATTAAAATTCAACTATTAGGTTAAAAATAAAATTTTGTTGTTGAAAATTCATCCTTTTTTATTTAAAATTTATCTTTTATCGTAGAAAATTAATTTTTCTTCGTTGAGAATTCGTCTTTCTTGGTTGAAAATTAAACTATTTGGTTAAAAATATACCAATTTTGTTGATAGTTGAATTAGTTTATTCCGAATTCAACTATTTTGTTAAATTCATATTTTTTGGGCGGAAATTCAACTGCTTTGTTGAAAATTTATCTTTTTTGATTTATTTAAAATTTATCTTGCTTGTTAAAAAAATTCAAGTATTCAGGTAAAAATGTAACTATTTTGATAAAAATTTAATTTTTATTGTTGTAAATTCATATTTTTTGGACAGAAGTTCAAACTATTTTGTTAAAAATAAAACTCTTTTTGTACGTTCATATTTTTGATGTAGATTTAATCTTTTTTATTGAAAATTTGTCCTTTTTGGTTTAACATTCTTTTTCTATGTTAGAAAAGTCAGATTTATTAGCTGAAAATTAATATTTCTTGATTGAAAATTTAACTATTTGGTTAAATTTGGTTTTTTCTTTGAAAATTCAACTATATTGTTAATCCCCTTTTTTGGTTTAAAATTCAAATGCTTTGTTGAAAATTCGTTCTTTAAGATTTAAAATTCTTTTTTTATGGTAACCAAATCATATTCATTAGTTGAATATTAATCCTTTTTGGTTGAAAATATAACTATTTGTCTAAAAATAAATTTCTTTTGTTGAAAATTGGTTAAAAATCCACCTATTTTTCTTAACTTAATCTTTTTTGGTGAAAAATTGAACTCTTTTGTTGAAAAGCCTTCCTTTTTTTTATTAAATATTCATCTTTTTTGGTTGCAATTTCGGCTACTTGGTTATAAATTGAACTAATTTGTTAAAAATCCAAAATTTTTTTTTAAATTCATCTTTTTAAATTTTATATTGAAAATTCATGAAATATGATAGAAAAGTTATCTTTGTAGTTGAAAATTCATCTTTCTTGATTGAAAATTCTACTATTTGGTTAAGAATGTAATTATTTGGTTAAAAATTTTAATTACTTTTTGAGAAATTCAACTATTTAGTTAAAGTTACCTATTTTTTTCTAAAATTTATTTGTTGAAAACTCGCTCTTTTTGATTGAAAATTCATCTCCCTTGATTGAAAATTCCACTATTTCGTGAAAATATAATTATTTCGTTTTAAAAATTAACCTATTTGGCTCGAAATCTAATTATTGTGTAAGAAATTCATTATTTTGTTGAAAATCCAAGTATTATTCTTAAACTGACCTCTTTTGAGGTAAAATTGAACTGCTTCATAGAAAATTTAACTTACTTGGCTGGAAATTGTACTATTTGATAAAAAATTTAGTTAGTTTATTAGAAATTCAACAATTTTCTTAAAGTCATCTTGTCCGGTTTAAAGTTCAAGTCTTGGGTAAAAATCGAACTTTTTTGTTGAAAAATTATTTTTTTTTTTTGAAAATGTAACTATTTTTGTTGAATTTATCTTTTCATTCTGTAAGTCAACTTTTTTGTTGAAAAATCGTTCTTTTTTTATTGAGAATCCATCTTTTGATGTAGAAAAGTCATATTTATTGATTGAAAATTTATCTTTCTTGGTTGCAAATTCAACTATTTGGTTAAAAATGTAATTAAATAAAATGAATAATAATCTATAAATAATAAAAAATAAATTATTTAAATAAATTTATCTTCTTGCTTGAAAACTCCTCTTTTTGGTTGAAAATTCGTTGTTCTTTTTTGGTTGAAAACTAATTTTTATAACCGCAAAATTAACTTTTCCATCTCTAATTGCGAATTTATATTTTATAGTTTAAAATTAAACTGTTAATTAAACAATTAATACACTTTGTAGGAAATTCAATAATTTCCTTAGAAAGTCTCTTTTTTGTTGTTGAAAATTCATATTTTCGGAAAGAAAGCTCAACTGTTTTGTAGAAAATTTTGTCTATTTGAATTAAAACTTATAAATTTTCTTAAATTTTTTTTTATTTTTCGACTGAAAAAATATTTCTTCGTTGAAATTTTTGTTCTCTTTTTACGTTTATTTTTAAATTGATAATTCAAGCGTTCCATTTTTGATTGTAATTTTATCTGTTTTAGTAGAAAAATCAACTATTTTGTTAAAAATTCGTTTTTTTTTGGTAGAAAATTAATCTTCTTGCTTGAAAATGCACTTTTTGGGTGAAAATATATTGTGTTTTTTTTATTAAAAATTAATTTTTTAACTAAAAATTCCACTATTATAAATATATAATTTTATAAAATTTATTTCAATTAATGATATAATATTAAACCTATAATTCAAATAATTAATAAGATTACATAAAATTAATAATAAGCTATAAATAAAAAATAAATTTATCTTCTTGCTTGGAAATTCCTCTTTTTGGTTGAAAAATAGTTGTTCTTTTTTTGTTGAAAACTAATTTTTATAACTGCAGAATCAACTTTTCCATCTGTTATTGTGAATTTAAATTTTCTAGATTAAAAATTAAATTGTTTATTAAAAAAATAATACACTTTGTAGGAAATTCAACAATTTTGTTAGAAAGTAACTTTTTTGTTGTTGAAAATTCCAATTTTTTGATGAAAATTCGTCTTCTTTGGGTTGAAAATTCATTAATTTGGTTGAAAATTCCCCATTTAGGGCAGAAAATTAATCTTCTTGTTTGAAAATTGATAATTTTGGTAAAAAATTAACATATTGTTGAAAATTCATATTTTTGGGTTCAAAATTCAATTATTTGTCGGAAAATTCGTCTTTTTATGCGAAAAATCCAACAATTTGATAGAAAATTAAACTATTTGGTTGAGAATGAACTTTTTTGTTGAAAATTCATATTTTCGGGTTGAAAGTTAAACTGTTTATATATTTTGTTATAAATTAGTTGTTTTTTTGTAGAAAATTAATCTTCTTGCTTGAAAATTCATTTTTTGGGTGAAAATTTATTGTTTTTTTTTTGTTAAAAATTAATTTTTTAACTGAACATTCAACTGTCCCATTTTTATTGTAAATTTATCTGTTGTAGTTCAAAATTTAACTGTTCGATTGAAAATTCATATCTTTTGTTAAAAAATCGTATTTTTTAGTAGAAAATTAATCTTCTTGCTTGAAAATTCCTGTTTTTGGTTGAAAATTCATTGTTCTCTTTTGGTTGAAAACTAATTTTTATAACAGCAAAATCAACTTTTCTATCTTTTACTGTGAATTTATACTTTCTAGTTTAAAATTAACCTGTTTATTGAAAAATGAATACACTTTGTAGGAAATTCAACAATTTCGTTAGAAAGCAATTTTTGTTGCTGAAAATCACATTTTTGTTGAAAAATCGTCTTCTTAATTCATACTTCCTTCTCTTTTGATATATTATAATCTTTTCTACAATTGTTTTGATTTATTGAATAATATGTTGTATGAAGCTTTATAAATTTTCAAAAATCGGAATAATTGAGATAGTCGTTATACCAAACATGAGATCTTTGAGAAAGAAAGTTTTTCTATCATTATAAAAATTAAAATAATATCACCGATGATGTCATTCCAAATATAAAACATAATTTTTATTCTAAATATTTATCATCCTAGGTCGAAAAAGAAAAAAATTTTTCCTGCAAAAACTGTAAATTCCTCTAGATTCTTGTAGTTATAAGTTCTTGTAGTTGTACTTTTTCCGTAAATTTTTGTAGTAAATTGAAACTAGAATGGAATACAACAATATACAATGAAACACACACAAAGTAGAATCCTCTAGTATTCTGTATTAATCTGTAGAATTTTACAATGAAGTAAAAAAAAATATTATTAAAAAGGTATACAAATTTTTGAATTGTAAAAACTTATACTTTATTGTGTTTTTTTCTTGCTTTTCTACCAGAAAATACAAGACAAAAATTAGCTATTTGTACGTAATTGCATTTTTCAAATTTTGTAAATTTCATTATAAAAAAGTATATGTTTTGACGAAAATTACAGTTGTAGAAATGTCGTATTTTTTTTGAAAATTTTTTCCATTAGGGCATATAAATTATTGTTTAATGATAATATTTTATGACTAGTTATTATCCTTAAGATGAAAGAAAATGATCCCGTAGAAGATAGAAAGTTTTTATGCTCAGAATTGCACTATAAGTAAATTTGTTTGTGACAATTATTTATACCAATGAAAATTATACTTGTTTATAATTTACAGTCATGAATAATTATTATTGTTGCATAATTCAACAATGAAATCAGTATATATGTTACAGGCAAAGAATATAATCCGGCAATATATATAATGCCTAGGCATGATATATAATGCCCAGAAGAGACTAGGCAGTGTGTGATGAAATTTTCAAATTCTATTACTTTGGTACTTTCATAGATATCAAGATGGACTCCAAGTTATTCATGATAAGATGCAGTTTAAAAACAAAATTTGAAACAAAAATTCGAAAGACTTTTTCTATTTTTTTAAAAACAAATGTTTAAACTCAATTTAGAAAAAAATCCATTTTTGATTTTCTTGAAAATTTCTTTTCAAGACAGTTTACAATGTGCTGTAAAAGCCCTGTTAATATGAAAATGGGATCTCCCTTCGTTTTGGAGAAATAATTACATATGCATTGGAATTTTTTTTATTTTCATCTGTTCGAATACGAATCTAAACTTATTTTCCAAATATCATCCCCGCAAGTCTGTTTTGTAGTGTTTCGTGTGATTTTTAGAAAATAAAAATTGTTTATAATACACAATATACTATTTTTTAATAATAATTAGGTGTTTTTTGGCGGTATATTCAAATTTTTCGACTGAGTTCCAATTTTCAAATGAAACAGAGGTTACAATTCATTCAATTTGACAAAAATAATTGTTTAAACAATTCAGTTTTATGTCTTTTAATATTGTCTTTGGATATTGCTAGAAAGTTGGCTTTTTCCTGAAATGTTGAACATTGTTTATAACTATCTTCTTCTATAGAAATGCTAAGTAGTTGCGGTTTTTTCTGAAATTATCAACTTATTTTCCACTTTGTACTTAGAGTGATGCAATAATTAATACAAATGTTTTGACAAAATTGTTCAAGTTTCAACAATGTAGTTGACTTTTTGACAAAAAAAAAACAATTTTTCAACAAAATATTTGAATCCTAAACTAGAATAATGAATTTTCAATCCATAAGGATGAATTATGAACCAAATTATTGAATTTTCAACTGAAATAGACATTTTTTTAACCAAGAATGGAATCGTCAAATTTATATTATAGAAAATTAATTTCTTACGAAAAAATGAATTTTAAGTAAAACAAAATAATTTTTTTTACACAAAAATTAAATTTTTAACCAGTTGAATTAAAACAAAGAAGACGAATTTTTAATCAAATAGTTGAATCCTCAAACAAAAAGATGAATTTTCTACCAAAAAGTTCATTTTCTAACTTATGAAGTATGAATTTCCAACCAGAAATGGAATAGATAAATTGTCAGATAAGAACATTGATTTTTAATCAACAAAAAAAAAACAGGATTTGTTGAAATAAATTTAAATTTTCAACCAAAAAGATGAATTTGAATAAATGAATTTTTATTAAAATAGTTTAACTTTCAGCCAAAAAAGACGAATATTTAACCAAATATTCATATAAAAAAAAATTTTCTACCAAATAGAGTAATTTTCTACCAAAAAAGATTAATTTTCATCGAAATACATACATTTTAAAGCCAAAAAGGCGATATATTTGCGAAATAGTTGAACTTTCCACCCGAAAAAATGATTTGTTAATAAAAAAGTTAATTATCTACCTAATAGTTAAATTTTCATCAAAATATTTGAATTTTTGAACAAGTAGTCGAGTTTTTAACAAAAAATATTATTTTTCAACCAAATACTTAAATTATGTATCCAGTTGTTGAATTTTCAATCCAAAAAGATGAATTTTCTACAAAAGCGTTCAATCTTCAACCCGAAAATATAAATTTTCAACTAAAATTATGAATATTCAAACCAAAAACAAATTTTTGAAAAAGTTGTTCAGGTTTTAACAAAGTAATTGATTTTCTGAAAAAAGACAATTTTTCAACAAAATATTTGAATCCTGAACTGGAATGATGAATTTTCAATTAATAACGATGAATTATAAACCAAATAATTGAATTTTCAACTGAAATAGTTATTTTTCAAACAAGAATGGAATCGACAAATTTTTATTATAGAAAATTAATTTTTTTCACAAAAAAATAAATTTTCAGTAAAGAAAATAATTTTTTTTTTTACAAAAAAAAAAAGAAGATTAATGATCTGCAGGGTGACCCATTTGATTCTATAAATCCAAATATATTCTGAACTATCATAAAATCCACCTACATGAAAAACGGTTTATACAAATGTTGACCAAGAAGTAGGGGTCCATGTAACTGTACCATTGATTTTGACCTTGAGGTCAATTTTCAAGGTCATTTCAAGGTCAAGACGATTTCTTAAAATGGAAACCCCTATTTTTGATTGCAGATTCGAATAGAGCGGAAAATTTGACGTCAAAAATATACTATGGAAATCTTGTTCTTGTGACCTTGAAAAGGTCAAAAATCCAGGTCAAATGTCCAAAAAACGATCTGATGCAACTTATCTTGTACTTGTTGAAGGCACCTTCAACATTGACATTGCTCAGAAAACCAGTAAATTAAAAAAAAAGCTCCTAAGCGACTTATAAATAATTGACCTTGATATGACCTTCTAAAGGCCAAAATGAAAGATTTCAAAACACCAATTTTCACCCAAATTATGTTTTTGCAGAACATTTATAATTCGTATAATGAAGTCCGTATTATGGATCCTCTTGTCACGTAAAATGTTTTTAAGAAAGTTACACTTTAAAACAATATTGTAACATTGATAAGATTTTCATATAATTTGACAAACATGTGACCTTCGAGTGCTCCAGACAGTAATGACGTAAAAGCATAAAATTATGATTTCTGCCTGGGAAGGAGAAAAAACTAAATTGTCTTTATCCGGCTGTCATTCTCCTAGGTTCATATTTCTTTTTTTTTCAGATGAACTGACGAATGATAAATGTAGCAGAACACAATGAAGAAGTTTCAATTTTTAAAATTAAAATTATTTTTCAAGTAGTGTATGCTAGTAATAATTATTCTAAGATAAATTTTTTCTATTTAAATTTTTTAATCGCACGTCTATAAACTCGAAACATTCAAAACTTCAATATTCATAATTTCCGATGGTATTATACAATTGAAAACTTTTTCATTAGGAATTACAAATCATACTAATTTGTTGTAATGTCAAGTATTATTTGTTGTGATAGAACCCATTTGAAGACTAGGAACTCATAAGATTTTTGTTTAAAAGTAATTAGTTTAAAATTGTAAGCCCTCAAAATTTGATTATTTTAAGCAAAGTCTGAATAGGACTTCTTTAAAAAACATACTATTCTAAACTTCCTTTGAAAGTAAATTTTATATCTACTTGTTTAAATTTTATCAGGTCAATTATACAGTTTTAATATACTTGTCCAAACACTGAAAATTTTGCAATTTTTGAATTTCAACTTTGAAATTGCCTGATTGCGAAGTTTCCAATTAAAAATTGTACAAATTTAAAGAATTTTAATTTTCAATCAGTAAACTAGTACATTTTTAAATATACACGTTTCAATTTGCAACTGTTTAATTATGTAGGTTTTGATTTAATTGTCCAAACACTACAAATTCTACAAATTGGTAACGCTTCCATTTAGGTTTCAAAACTGAAATGTTTGCTTTTATTTGACACTTTGAAATTTTGATTACAACAATATAAAAAATCGTTCAAATATTTGGACAATTCTGAGTAGTCTAATTTTAAACCAAAAAAGATTAATTCTCAAAGAAATATATAATAGTTGATATTCCAATACAAACATTGTAATTTAAAATAAAAGACAGTTGAGTTCATTAAAAAAGACGAATTTTGAAAAAAATACTTGAATCCTCAACTAAAAAAGATTAACTGTCAACTAACCAGTTGCATTTTTAACCAAAAAAAAATTAAATTTTCACAAAGATAGATGAATCTTCACCCTTTTTTTAAACTGCCTCGAACGTAAGAAATCTTTTGAAACTTTTTCACATGATCTACTCTACATATTATTGAAGATTATAATAATTTTTCCACCATTTGTTTTCAATTCTACAAAATTGAAGAAACTGACTTCAAATCTTCTAGATCCTTGTTTGGCAATTTTGTAAATCGTTTTGAATGCTTGAAAATATTTTCATATGAGTCAGTACATGTCAGAAATATCAGGCTCTGCAGTTGGTTGTTTCATTTCAATTAAACTTTGTGAAATTGTAATGCGATAGAAAAGAAATTTCCGCCCTTGAGGATTTTCGAAAATTTTCAAAATTACGGAAGTTACACCATGTTGAATTTTGGAGTCACATTTTTTTGAATCATTGATATTTCGAAACGCTGATTGGATTTATCCTTTTTGGTTGAAAATTCAACTGTCTTGTTGAAAATTCGCCTTTTTGGGTTGGAAATTCAACTGTTTTCGTAGAAAATTTAATTTTTTTCAGTAGAATTCATATTTTGGTGTTAAAAAGTCAACTGAAATTTTTTCTGGTTGAAAATTCAACTATTTTTTTTAAGTTTGTCTTTTTAATTTAAAAATTCATCTGTCAGTAGAAATTGCATCTTTTTTGGATAAAAATTTTTGGTTAAAAATTCATCCTTTTTGGTTGAAAAATTATCTGTTTTGTTGAAAATTTATCTATTTCGTAGAAAATTTACTGTTTGTTAAAAATTCATATTTTGTGTTGAAAAGTCACTGAAATATTTTCTGGATGAAAACTCAACTATTTTTATGAAAATTCGTCTTATTAATTAAAAAATTAATCTATTTTAGTAGAAATTGCATTTTTTTTTATAAAAATGCAACTGTTTGGTTCAAAATTCAACACTTTTGCAACTGTTTGATTAAAAATTAATCTTCTTTGCTTTAGGATTCAACTATTTTGTTTGAAAATTTTCGTTGAACCACTTTTTTTAAAACTCATTTTCATGTTGAAGATTCGTATTTTTAGTCGAAAATTCAACTCTTTGGTTGAGAGTTTAACTAATTTGTTGAAAACAGATCTTTTTTAATTGAAAATTTAATTTTTTTCATTTATGAACAAAAAATCTTTGTGTTGAAAATTCGTCTTTTTGGTTTTAAAATTCATTTTTTTACACGAAATTTCATCTTTTTTGGTTGAAATATCTACTATTATACTTCTTTGTTGATAATTCATCATTTTAGGTTGAAAATTCAAGTTTTTTGTTAAAAAGTCATCCTTTTTGGTAGAAGAGTATTTTTTAAATGAATAAATAATTTTGTAAATTTTAAATTTGTATCTGAAACATTGTTTTATTCCGTTCATAAAAGATCTTATATTGTTAAAATGTATTTTAAATAATAGTGTCATAAAATATTTCAAGTAATAAAAATTAATTTCAATGTTTATTTAAAATTTTATTCTTTGGTCTATAAATTATCAAAATTCATATTTATTTATCGTATGCTGAATTAATAATAGAATCCAATCAGAAAATCCAACTATTTTTGGTTGAAAGTTCATTATTCATGATTGAAAAGTCTATTATTAAATTTTTCCTCAAGAAATCATCTTTTTATTTACAAATTTTATTATTTGGTTCAAAATTAAATAATTTGTTGGAAAATTTAACAATTTTATTACAAAGTCATACTTTTTGGTTTAAATTCAACTGTTTCGTTGAAAATTCATTATTTTGGCTTGATAATTAAACAATTTGATTGAAATTTTGTTTCTTTCTTGACTAAGAAATTTTGTTGTTATTGAAAATTCAACTACAAATTTTGTTCATCTTTTTAGTTTAAAAATGTATCTTTTTCCATAGAAATTCCATATTTTTTGGTGAAAAATGCAACTGTTCGATCATAAATTACTTTTTCGATGAAAATTAAACTGCTTTATAGAAAATTCGTATTTCCGGCTCAAAAATTAAACAGTTTGACAGAAAGTTCAACTATTTGGTTGAAAAATTATGTATTTGGTTGAAAATTCGTCTTTCTTGGTTAAATTCAATTGTTTTTTACATTAAATTAAAATGTTTTTGGTTGAAATATCAACTATTACATTTTTCGTTGAAAGTTCCTCTTTTTATATTATTAATATATTTCATAACATCAACTTTTAAACTGTCACATTTCAATCATTTTCTATGTAAATGGACCCTATAAGGGAATAGAAACGATTTTCGGTCATATTTGGTCCGATTTGACCATCGTCCGCACGAATAATTTTGAATTTCGTTGATTTTATTTTGTTGATTTAATATATTTCATAATCTCAACTTTTAAACTGTCACGTTTCATTAATTTTATTGGCCAATGGACCCTATAGGGGATTAGACACGACTTCCGGGCACATTTGGTCCGATTTGACCCTCGTCCGCACAGATAATTTTGAATTTCCTTGATTTTATTTTGGTTGGTTAATATATTTCATGAAATCAACTTTTAAACTGTCACATTTCATTAATATTAAATGACAATGGGCCCTCTAAGGGATTAGACACGATTTCCGGGCACATTTGGTCCGATGTGACCCTCGTCCGCACGAACAATTTTGAATTTCCTTGATTTTATTCCGCTTGGCAAATATATTTCATAACGTGAACTTTTAAACTGTCACATTTTATTAATTTTATATGATAATGGACCCTATAAGGGAATAGACACGATTTCCGGGCACATTTGGTCCGATTTGAACCTCGTCCGCACAAATAATTTTGTATTTCCTTGATTTTATTTCGTTTGGCTAACATATTTCATAATATAAACTTTTAAACTATCACATTTCATTAATTTATATGACAATGGACGCTAAAAGGGATTGAACAGGACATCCGGGCACATTTGGTCCGATTTGACCCACGTCCGCACGAATAATTTTGGATTTTTTGTTGATTTTATTTTATATGGTTAATATATTTCATAACATCAACTTTTAAACTGTCACAATTCAATCATTTTCTATGTAAATGGACCCTATAAGGGAATAGACACGATTTCCGGCCATATTTGGTCCGATTTGACCATCGTCCGCACGAATACTTTAGTATTTCGTTGATTTTATTTTGTTTGGTTAATATATTTCATAATCTCAACTTTTAAACTGTCACGTTTCATTCATTTTATTTGACAATGGACCCTATAGGGGATTAGACACGACTTGCGGGCACATTTGGTTCGATTTGACCCTCGTCCGCACGGATAATTTTGAATTTCGTTGATTTTATTTTGGTTGGTTAATATATTTCATAAAATCAACTTTTAAACAATCACATTTCATTAATTTTATATGAAAATGGACCCTATAAGGGAATAGACACGTTTTCCGGGCACATTTGGTCCAAATTGAACCTCGTCCGCACGATTAATTTTGAATTTCCTTAATTTCATTTTGTTTGACTAATATATTTGATAATATCAACTTTTAAACTGTCATATTTTATTTATTTTACATGACAATGGACCCCATAATGGATTAGACACGGTTTCCGGGTATATTTGGTCCGATTTGACCCTCGTCCGCACGAATAATTTTGGATTTCGTTGACTTTATTTTGTTTGGTTAATATATTTAATAACATCAACTTTTAAACCGTCACATGTCATTAATTTTATATGAAAATGGACCCTATAAGGGAATAAACACGATTTCCGGGCACATTTGGTCCTATTTGACCCCCGTCCGCACGGATAATTTTGGATTTTGTTGATTTTATTTCGTTTGGTTAATATATTTCATAACATCAACTTTTAAACTGTCACATTTCAATCATTTTCTATGTAAATGGACCCTATAAGGGAAGAACCGTTCTTTAGAGTAGATGGCAAAGACATGCAATGAACTTATATTAAATTCGTTGACTGGGTTCACGAATTCTCAAAAATAGAAATAGTTATTCTTATGCCTTGACAGCTAAGAGATTAAAATAAAAATATACTTAATTCGTGGACTAGATTCGCGAACTCTCTTCAACCAAATGTATCGCTCTTTTGCATTAAATAATCTCTTAGTAATTTTTCATCGTTCGTAGTTATCCAGCTAGAGTGATATACCAGTATTAAGGATGAATCATCCTCGTTAGTAGACAGACTGAACATGAAACTCTACAGTCTAATCTTAACTTCCAACGTTGAAACTCATAAGCGAATAGAGTTACACACGTACAATATAATAGGGTCCATACCGCCTTTATAATTGATGGAAGATTAAGGTCTACGTCTCTATTAATAAAACTATATGTTTGATTAACTATGTATTCAACTGTCTGTCACAAGAATTTTAGAAGTATCTATAAAAGACCACAAAAATAAGAAGAAAAGGAATTTGTTATAAATTGTAGCTCTCATAATCGTGAAATTGATTGAAATAACACAAAAATGCTTGATTTTGAAGCTAATTAGCAAAAACGATTAATTTCTTAAATGATATATATTATGATCGATAACATTACTATTAATAAAAAAGAGGATATTTATGCCTTAAGTTACATGTACAATCCAGCGTTACAAAATTTAAAACTATATTGTTTGTATTTATAATCGCACAATATGATATGTCAGTATTCTAATGTACATTCCTTTGAGTATCAATTCCACCTCTAATTCTCAGGATCGTGAGTTATCATCCTCACCTCACAGACGACGTTCAAACGTTAATTTGAATATAGACTAGTTTACAGAAAAAAAATTATGTTAATTTAAAACTTTAATTCTATGTAAACTCTTGATCGAATAATATAAGGTAGAGTTTAATATTTTTTCCAAAATTATTCACAACTTCTTGCTTTGTACTGGTTCTATATGTTACTGTTTTTTAATGAAATTTTTGCCTGAAGAGGTCAGCGAAACAAGCTGACGAAACCTTGCAAAAACAAAAATTGCGAATGATTATTCTAATTTACCCCCTGTGATCGCCAAAGAAATTTGTATTCAAAGAAACTAAATTATTGTTTTAAGATTTACCTTTGCCGAAATGAGTTTAGACTCACTGCCAGTGAGACATAAAAACTTACAGCGTTTTACTTATTCGCATGCCATCTGTTTACATTAAAGCCTGGATTTCTTGCCCAATCGGCAGTGCCGCTTCAGCCAATGATTTATTCCTCTTTTGACAATTGCAATTATTTTCGTAGCGTTATTTTCTTGAAAAACTTCTATTGAGGAAGAGCGAAAACTAATAAAATTTTTGAAATTCTATGAGGAGGACTAGACTAACCGAGGTGTTAATCTAGAGGCGATTGGTGATCTAGAAATCAGAGGATTGCATGATCTCGTGGATTTTTCATAAATCTTGGGTTCTTTATAACAATTTTCTGCATATATGTCCTTAACTATGCATTATTTTAATACATTTTATTACAAAAAATACTCATTTTTATGAGCCGCATCTTTTATATTCCTCATAATTTTGCGCTATGGCCTGCCGTCATCGTGAAAAATAGATTTTTCTGTGTAAAACAGACAAATTTACGATGAGCGACCTCTAAATATTATCCGATTTATTACTCCTTTATTCTGGAAGTTTATTATTCGGGAATTTCCCAATTCGGGAATTATATTATTTAGGAATTTTATTATTGGGGAATTCTTCAATTCGGGAATTCCATTATTCGGGAATTTTCCAATTAGAAAACTTTATTATGCGGGAATTTTATTATTCAGGAATTTCATTATTCGGGAATTTCCCAATGCTGGAATTTTACAGTATCGGGAATTTTATAGTATCGGGAATTTTACAGTATCGGGAATTTTATTGTTCGGAAAATTTATTATTTGGGATTTTTATTATTCGGGAGTTTTATTATTCGCGAATTTTCCAATTCGTGAATTTTATTATTCTGGAAGTTTATTATTCGGGAATTTCCCAATTCGGGAATTATATTATTTAGGAATTTTATTATTGGGGAATTCGTCAATTCGGGAATTCCATTATTCGGGAATTTTCCAATGCAGTAATTTTACAGTATCGGGAATTTTAAAGTGTCGGGAAATTTACAGTATCAAAAATTTTAAAGAATCGGGAATTTTACAGTATCGGGAATTTTATTATTCGGAAATTTTATTTTTCGGGAATTTTCCAATTCGGAAATTTATTATTTGGGAAGTTTATTATTCGGGAATTTTCCAATTAGAAAACTTTATTATGCGGGAGTTTTATTATTGGGGAATTTTATTATTCGGGAATTTTTCATTTCGGGAATTTTATTATCAGGAAATTTTATTATTCGTGAATTTTACTATAAGGGCACTTCATTATTCAGGAATTTTATTGTTGGGGAATTCTCCCATTCGGAAATTTCATTATTCGAGAATTTTACAATGCAGGAATTTTACAGTATCGGGAATTTTATTCTTCGGAAATTTTATTTTTCGGGAATTTTATTGTTCGTGAATTTTCCAATTCGGGAATTTTATTATTCAAGAAGTTTATTATTCGGGAATTTTCCAATTCGAAAACTTTATTATTCGGGAGTTTTATTATTGGGGAATTTTATTGTTCGGGAATTTTTCATTTCGGGAATTTTATTATCAGGAAATTTTATTATTCGTGAATTTTACTATAAGGGCATTTCATTATTCAGGAATTTCATTGTTGGGGAATTCTCCAATTCGGAAATTTCATTATTCGGGAATTTTACAATGCAGGAATTTTACAGTATCGGGAATTTTATTATTCGGAAATTTTATTATTTGGGAATTTTATTATTCGGGAGTTTTATTATTCAGGAATTTTCCAATTCGGGAATTTTATTATTCCGAAATTTTATTATTCGGGAATTTTTCATTTCAGGATTTTAATATTAGGAAATTTTATTATTCGGGAATTTTCCAATGCAAGATTTTTACACTATCGGGAATTTTATTATGTGGAAATTTTATTATTTGGGAATTTTATTATTCGGGAGTTTTATTATTCGGGAATTTTATTAATAGGAAATTTTATTACTCGAGAATTTTATTATTCAGGAATTTTTCATTTTGGGAATTTTATCATTAGGAAATTTTATTATTCGGAAATTTTATTATTTGGAAATTCTCCAATTCGGAAATTTCATTATTCGGGAATTTTCCAATGCTGGAATTTTACAGTATCGGGAATTTTATAGTATCGGGAATTTTACAGTATCGGGAATTTTATTATTCGGAAATTTTATTATTTGGGAATTTTATTATTCGGGAGTTTTATTATTCAGGAATTTTCCAATTCGGGAATTTTATTTTTAGTTTGTCCAGCATAGGACATACCACAAGAACAATCCAATTTATAAACAACATTACACTGTTCTCATTTTTTCAATGGGTCTTTCCCCAATTTTATAAAACCGTCAAATTTTGAATCAATTATAAAAATAGTATTAATATTAAAGTTAAAAAAAGTCTACGAATTGGATAAGATATATCTAGACTTATTTCGATCCTTTTTTCAATAAAAAGTTTAGAATAACTATTGTAATTTAATATTTTTTTAACTAAAATGAAATTTTCATTGTGAAAAGATTCATCGGAGAGAAGAATAGCTGAATCGACTAAATTCTTCACAATACCAATCTTTTTGTGTATGGTATTATTTGACACAAAATTTAAAAATCAACCGAAATATGTACTTTTTCTAAACCAGTTCGTGATAATATCACCTGAATTTTTTCTGATAATTTTTAAGCTTAAAAAACTCATATAATTCTCAGTTTCAACTTCAAATGTGAATTTTAACCTTTCGTTATAGCTATTGAAACAATAAACAATGTTTTCAATTTCGTCTTTCGGATCAATAAGAAAAGTGTCATCAACATGTCTATAAAGCGTATGGATTTTGACCTTTAAATTTTTTTAAATTTCGAATTCGAGATCTTGTAAGATAATTTTAGCGAGAATACCTGATCAGAGACCATACAAATATGGTTATCCGGAATTTTAATTTTAATGATATTTTCTCGAAAAGTAATGGAATTTTTGACGAAGGAATTTAATTTCGGAATGGAATCGGATCAGATTTTACTCATAGTTTTAGCCAAGTAACAAGTTGGAGTGTCAATATAAGATACCATAGATCTTAGAGGAAAATTGATTTTATGAACTTTTGGAAGGCCATAAATTCTTGCTATACTGGTATTGGAAGTTGACAACGACTTTATTTCAAAATTACTACCCAAATACCCTTTAGAATTCCAATCTTTTAATAAATCAAAAGTAGAAGTTTGAAGTTTTTGAAAGGATTAGAAGCGATTTGTTGATATGTACTAGTATCACTGAGCATTGCATTCATTTTAGAATAATAAAAGGATTTTTCGAGAATCACAGTATTATTGCCTTTGTCGGTACGAGTAATTAAAATATCCTCGTTATTCTTGATGACATTTTTGGTTATTTTAATGTTTTTACGAATCTCTTCATCGATATGGGAAATTTTTTTCGTTTTTTTTTCAAACAATTTGAAGTTAAAGATAATATTTAATGTCTAAATTCTTCTCTAGATTCAAATGGGATCTTTTCTAAATTAATTTCTATATCTTTTACTATTTCTAACATTTGGTTTTCTTTTTTTGAAACAGAACATGAACTCAATTTTTCGCCAAGTCGAAGTATGTCAGCCACAGGTTTAGGAATTGTTTTTTCTGACAAAATAACAAGCCAAGGATCAGAAAAAGATTCTAATTTAAATTAAAAATTTAAAGCTTTTTCGGGTTTCAATCGTGTGCAAAACTACGAAACTTGCCGATGTTTCATGAACACTGCAGTTCACTTCTTCAGGGCTGACCTGAAACTGAAGTTTCATGTTATCTTGTTCTTTACATATATTATCTACGATGCCTGTGATTGGCCAGAGCGCTTCATGGTGGGAACTGCTCGAACTTGATTGGCCAATCAAGTCTTTTTTTTTTAAACCCGAGAGGAAGGAAAGCCAAATCGGATTGGTATTATATCCATTTTTGGGGCACAGCATCCCTTTTTAAAGGCTCGCGCCACCCCCGCTCAAGATCGCTGTTGCGTTGGTGGGGAAAACGCGGCTGCGCATTAGGCCGGCGCATGGATGTTGGGTCTTAGTCTCGGTCCTGTATCTAGGGTTGCGTGTTGCAACGGTTGCATATATGATTACCTTACAAGTAGAATTTTCATCTAAAAATGGTTAAATTTCCTTATTGCGTTCTATGAATTCATTTGAAATGTATGATCAGAGCGCTAAATACCCTGTCAAAAAATAATTTTTTTTTTATGACAGGGCAAAAAGAGGAGTTCTTTGAAAAAGGGGAAAAGAGTGCGAAGTCTGTATTTGGAATCTTTACTTCTAAAATCTGTAATTATCATTTTTTACAGCATACAGAATAAATTTTATTCACATTTTTTCATACGGTACAATAAATCAGAATAGACTGTAAATAATTAATATTTAAACTATGATAGAACACTCGGCTCCCGTTAGTAATAAGCTTGAATCCAACTTTTAGAAAAATATAAAATTTTGAAACATGTTCTGTCAGTAATTCCACTTTTTTATTTGGGTTAGGTACTTATAATCTTAAAAACTGTAACATAATTATAATTATTTCAAACAAATTATCTTAGAAATCTCTGTTTCAAAGATTTTTCCATATTATTGCTTTATTTCCGCAACAGTGTTTGTGAGCAAACAAAGGATAAATATCGCTTGTTTAATTATGGATTTTTCTTACATCTGTCGACATTTGCTGAAAAAAAGTTAAGCCTTTTGTTTGAACTAATCTAATATGCATTTCATTAGATGTGACTATCAGAAAAGTTTCAGTAAAAGAGATTATTTTTAATAATTTAGAATGTTTTATTTTCAACCAATATAACAAATTTCATCTTTTCATCTATATTCACTCGAAATATGTAGAAAATGTATATAAAACATCGTCCAGGTATTTTATTTAAATATTATTTTATTTTCTCAAATGATTTATACATAATGACTGGTTTCGAAATATCTTATCTTCTGATGTGTATCATATGTAAGCCGCATATAAATTATATTCACTCACTTATAGACAAAAAAATAAATGTCAGTTTTGCTTTGGCTTTCGTGTAGAAATTCCTTATCACGGTTACGAACGCAATATTTATTCTCTCTGATAGTGCAACAAACAAAATGAATTTTTAGCCAAGTACCTGGTTTTCTAATGTAGAAATATAAATTTTTAGCAATAAGGAATTCTCTAAACAAAAAGTCATCTACCAAAAAATTTTAATTTTCAAGAAAAGAGCTAATTCAGAACAAAATAGATGTATTTTAAACTAAAATCATGAATTGAAATAAAAAAAATAACTTTTTAGAATGTAGTTCAATTTCAAACCAAGATGTCACTTTTTCGACCAAATAATATGAATTCTCAACGAAGCATGTAACAGTTGATATATAAACAAAACTTTAAATTGAATAAATGGCTTACTTCTGCCAAAGAAATTCTAATAGGAGCAAGATAACATTGTTTGATTTAAAAGTAAGACCTATTTTTTGGAGGGGAATATTTATTTGAAATAAGGAAATGCGACTTGAAGAAAAAAATTATTTTAAAGTGAAGAAAATGTTTGAAAGATTCGGCAAACTATTTCCCTTCATCGAATTCTTGAATATTTGAACAAAAAATATCACCCTGATTCAAATAAATATTTCGTTGAATAGTTCGCTTGGAATAGTGTTCGAAACATCATCCCCATATTTCAGGCAAAAGTTTTGGCTTGCAGAGAAAATTTCATCATAAGATTAATTTCGCGAAAAACCGGAAGAAACACTTCTAAAATCTTACGCAATATTACTCAAACCAGCTCTGCGTTCTTCTAACTGCGTAGACATCATATCAAGAGTTCAATTGAAAATCTTGACTTTGAAAGATCTTTATTACTTTTAATTTAATGATGTTGACTCAATTCATCAGAATGTCTCTTGGAGCGACGTTTTCTTATTTTAGAAAAAGATGTTGAACGTCGCTTAATCCCTCTCGTTTTTATTCCCGGATCTCAAAATTATGTGAGAAAATGTTTTAAAAACTTCAGTGAATCTAAATCGAAGTACGTCTATAGTATCATGTCTATAATACCAACGAGTTGGATTCAGCCTTTTCAAAGTCAAACTCTCACTTTCATGAACAAGATCTTTTAACAGCGGCCAGCGCTTTATACTGTGCCCGAAGAAAGTGTATAATAATGCCACAAAAGTGACACTGGTGACATCGTTCTTTATTATTTTACTAAGATCTTTTCCTTTAGCTTAGGGTGCTCTTTTTCAACAGTAACATATATCTGTACAGCTTTTATTTGATGGATTTTCGCGATGTCCTGGGTAGTGTTCTTCACTTTATTTTATTTAAATAGTGCATTTTCATTGATTTTCAATATGGAATGCAATTAGGAACAGGGCTTCTGTATCCTCACCATAATACAGCTCCATTGAAAACATTGACTTTGAAAAAATCCTCGTCACTTCCAATGTAATAATGTCGACTCAATTCATCAAAATGTCTTTTGGGGTGACGTTTTCTTTTTTCAGAAAAAGATGTTGAACATTTTCAATGCTTTGCCAAATCAGCATCAGTGATTTTTGAACTCTCGATGTCCCCGCGAAAACTATTGACACTAATGTGAGCGTCATTCAACATCTTTCATGATCTGTGCAGTGCTCATAGGGTGCAGTTGGAGCTATTTATAATATTTCAGCTTGGAACCCTTTGTATATGGGACCATTGCCACTAATGATATCGTTCCTGATTATTTCACTTTTACTAAGATTTTTCACCTTGACTTAGCGTGCTCTTTTTCTATAGAATCATATCTAAATACTTAGTTGATCGGTTTTCAAGATGTCCTGAGTAGAGTCCTGAATAGATTAATTTAAATAGTGCATTTTAATTATTTTTAATATAAAATGCAATTCAGAAAATGACTTATGTGTCCTAACTATAGAAGAATTCATAAAATTGCATTATTGAAACAAAAATAAAAATTTACATGGGCCAGACTAACATGCCCTTATATATCCTGAACCAATTTCCATAATTTCAGCAAAACATATTCATTTTCCTAATTGAAAAATCGAAAATTCATATTCTAAACAAAAATTTTCAACTCCTGATTCAACACACATAAAAATTATATGCTCTTATTTTCACAATTGCTTGTCCCATGAAAACCGGAAGTTTTTTTTCAATTTTTAAGTTATTTTTTTAACTTTTTAATTTTCAAAAAATATATACAATTTTCACTTTATTTTGCAATATCTGAATATGCACACACGCTTTGAGATACAAAAAAGATTAAAACATACATTTGATATAATAGAGTTCAACATAATATAGAAAATGTCGCATTCCTTACAGTTCTTAGATTCTTATAATACACAATAATGGATCAACCTTTATGATCTATGAGTTTTTCATGCGTTACTTGATTCTTTTTTTCAACCGGACAAGATTTGAGAAATCTTTACTTTCCGAATTCAAATATTTCGTTCATGTTTTTGAAAGAAAGCTTTAGAATAGGTATGGTAATCACGAAGTAAAACGAGACATATGTAATCTGCTCATTTACAGCATTCCTTATATAGGTATTATTATAAACACCAATGGGATTAGGAAAAGCCATCAAGGTGAAACATATGGTACCAAGCAGGATCCTCATTTTCTTGCAATAATGTGGACAAACTTGTGAATAATTTTTATATTTGTGTAACTAATGAATATTCTTCAAAATATTGTCAGACATATACTTGTCGTTATCTCAGTCGTCATACAATAATATTTGTATTTCATGCGGCCTTGAACGATTGTGATGCGAATACTTCAGATTTCATCTCAATCTAGATATGCTTTAAATTCAGAAACTTAAGAATTAATAACAAAATTTAAACTCGAACATTCTTTTCCACATAATCTGTAATAGATTCGTGCTTCAATCAATCTTATTCAATTTGAAGAAATTTATTTACTTAGCTTTCAAGGTTATTTAAAATTACTTAATTTTCCGTAAGAGAATAATTTTCACAAAAATCAAAAACTTTCAACGAAATGGTTACTTTTTCAACGAGCGAGAAAAATTTTCTACAAAAATGACAAATCTTTTAACGAAAAAGACAAATTTGTAACAAATAGGGATTTTCTAGTCAAGATTGAAAACAATTTATTTCAAATTTGAAAATTTAATTATAAACCGAATTTTTCAACCAAAGAATAGGAAACTTAGAATCCATAAAAATTAAATTTTCAATGAAAATGATAAATCTTGAACAAAAGATGACTTTCTAAACAAAGTAGATCACCCTTCAACCAAGTAATTCAATTTGTAACCAAAAAGAGAACTTTTCAACAAACAATGTATATATTTCACACAAAAAAGATTTTTATTTCAACTAAAATGTAGTCAAATTCAATAAAAAGGACGTTAATTTCCTACCAGAATATTTCAGTTTTCAACCCAGGAAGAAGAATTGTCACCAAAGCTTTTGAATTCCTAAACGAAATGAATAAGTTTTTGACAACATTGTTGACCCTTTAACCTAACAATAAAATTTCTAACTGAAAATATAATAGTCAGAAGAAGAGCCTGCAAAAAATAGAAATAGAAATACCAGGCAAATAAATTACTGATAAGAATGTTATATCAGGGCAGTCGTAAAAGTTTATTTTCAAAAATCGCTTATTGATATTTTTTGAAATACCTTTTGTAGAAAAAAAAGAGGTTTTATACACCGCGATGTTACGGTAAAAAATCTGTTATCAAAAAAACTGTATAGAATATTTTAATTTTTGTGAACTAACAATTTATATAGTGGATGGAATAGAAAAGTGTTTGTCTTCTTTCACGTTCAAGACGCGTGAAGAAAAATGAATAGAAATATAATTTTAAAGGAGACTTATTCAAGTGTAGGTAAGGTTCGAGGAATAGTTTGTAATAACACAATATTACGTGCAATTGATTTTTTCTGTCGAATGAAATTGTTACTTAGCTGACTTTGGATCTACAAGGTCCACTTCTGTACCAAATCTGAGAGAGATGGTGTTACAAATTTGGTAACACTGCTCCTGTAAATAATGTAGTAAATTACAACTGGTCTTGTAAATATGTACAGTGTGTCGACGATAATGCTAAAAATGTTCAGAAATGTACTTCGTTGACACGAAACTGTTGAGCCTTCTTTTTAAATTCACTTCCGGCATTTATATAAAAATTTTTGTTGGACTGAATCATTTATTAATCTTCAAAATTCTTTTTTTTCTGTGCCTTTTTTTGATAAGTATTTTGTAATTCTTGAGAATTGAGAACTTACGTGGAAGGATTAGAAAGCAAAATATTTTCTGAAATAGATTCATGGAAGTGCCAGGAATTTATTATCAACGATCAAGAAACCGTTCTAAATTCTTATTTGTACGATTGCTGCTTCTGTTGTAAATTATACAATTTGAATGAATAAAGTAGTTTGTAATATATAATTTTGTGCTCGGGTGAAATTGTTTCAAATGATAGTATTTATATTATTTTTATAAATCGGTTAACAAATGCAGGGTTTACGTATACCACTTATACCCCTTTTTAAGGAATTCACTTTTTTTCCTTGTTTTGAAGAAGCTTCCTCTTTTTTTCGTTTAAATGCGAACTAAAGTAAGAGATCAAGTTGAAAATTCAGCTTTAGAACATAAAAGTCATCTTTTTTGTTCGAAAATTAAACTGTCTTCTGAAAATTCGTCTTTTTGGTAGGAAAATTCAACTGTTTGGTTAAAAATGCAACTATTTTTCGTTGTAGTTTAATATTTTTTGTTTGAAAATCCTGGAACCTTTGATTGAAAATTCAACTATTTGGTTAAAAATTTAAATATTTTGTTGATATTTATACATTCTCATCACAATGAAAATGTATTAGTGGGTATTAATTTTATGTGAAAATTGACTATCGCGGATTTGAATTCAAGTGTTTTTCATTAAAAATTTAAATATTTTTGGTTGAAGATTCATCATTTGAGTAAAAAAATTCATCACTTTGGTTAAAAATTTAACTATTTTGGTGAAAATGCGTTTTTGTAATTGGAAATTAATTTTTTAAATTGAAAATTTAACTATTTCAGTTGAAGATTCACTATTTAAGCAGAAAAAGTATCTTTTTAGTTGAAAATTTAAGTATTTTGTTAAAAATTCGTTTTTTTTTGTTGAAAATGAATTTTTTTTCAACTTAAAATTTAACTATTCTATTTTTGATTGACAGTTAAATATTTTGTTGAAACTGCATCTTTTCGGATTAGTTCAACTGATTTTTTTTTAATTAAAAATTTTTTAATTCATCTCTTTGGTTGAAAATTGAACTATTTTCTTAAAAATACATTTTTTGTGGTAGAAAATTAATTTTTAATCGGAAAATGTAACTATTCCAGTTGAAAATTCAAATATTATTAGATTTTTCATTGAGAATTCATATTTTTTTTATTAAAAAATTGATCCCTTCGGTTGAAAATTTAACTATTTGGTTAAAAATGTGTTTCTTTGTCGTTGAAATTTAATTTTCTTAACTGAAAATTTAACTATCACTGTTGATTATTCGTTATTTTAGTTGAAAATTCATCTCTGACTGGAAATTGAACTTTTTTGTTCAAAATTTTGTTTGTTAAAAATTAATTTGTTAACTGAAAATTTAACTATTCTTTTTTTGGCTAAAAGTTAACTAGTTTGTTAAAAATCCATCCTTTGACATAAATTTAACTATTTTTTTTTTAATAAAATTTTTTTTTTTTTAAATTGAACTGCTTGGTGTAGTTATAAATGATAATAGAAATCGAATTTCGCGTTTGAAGCTCGATAACATGCAATTATATGAACGCTTTGTGCATTGCCTAAGCGCCTTAGCGCATCGCCTGAACGCTTGGCGTCTATGACTTCCAAGGCGATTGCATCGCATTGCTCGTCAGTGCAATTCTTTTTCTGCATAAGCTTACACGAGAGCAATGCAAAGGGTGAAAAAAGTCTGTAATATATTCCACTCCACAGGTAAAAAAATGTACCCAATTCTGACTTTTAAATCGTCGTAGCGCAAAAACTGTTCATAATTTTTGAGTTTTTGCCATAAGGATTTTTTGATCGGGAGAGAAACCATGAATTTGGTGCGGGGTCCTTTTTACAAAACTTCTAAATATTTATGAAAATTATTCAAAATTTTTCTAAAAGTATCTGAAAATCCATCAAAGGTAAAAAATTGCCTTCAAATCTTGCATATTCTTTTTTGACAATTTTGGAAATCCTTCGAAATCTTTTAAAATATTCTCTTAAAATTAATTATACCGAATAAAAAATCATTTTCAATTTTCTTAGAAATCTTAATAATTTTTTCATCCTTTTGAAGCCTTTTAAAATTCACGAAAACCTTCTAAATTTTTTGTTTTAAATCTTCAAAGTTCTAAATTCTTTAAAATCCTTTCAAGTTTTAAATTATTTTTCAATCATTTCAAAACTTTTAAATATTTCTTAAACTTACTCGAGTTTTTCTAAATTAATAACTGTTTAATTTTTATATATTCATCAAAATTTTTTTCTTTTTTTTAACTATTTAAAATATTCTCCTAAAACTAATTTTTTTCAACATAAAACATCATTTGAAATTTTCCCAGGAACTTCAAGCAATTTTTTTTATTATCTTGAAACCTATCAACATCCTTGAATGGCATCACCATCTTATTTTGTAATCTTCAAAAATTTATATTTTGTTTTAATTTTTGGGAAATAGTTTTAAGTTTACAATTAAGTTGGTATCTTTTCAAAACTTCTAAATATCTCTTAAACTTACTCAAATTTTTAAGAATTAATCATTGTTTAATTGTTAATTATACATCAAAATTCGACAATTCTACTCATAAATTCAAAAACTTGAAAATAGAATAATTACAATTGTGACGTTCAAAGTTTAAATTCAGTTTTCTGAAATTTTAACGATTCAAGGCTCTCTATTTCAAACAATTCAGTTTGAAATTATTTAGTTTTGAATATAAATGTAATTGGTTTTAAGCTTGAATATTTTAGATAGATAGATTTTTCTTCAAAAAATTTCTAAAATTGACAGTCAAAAAATAAATTCACTGTCATTTCCAGGTTTTTCCCGTTCTTAAAAAATTCGTGGTCACTTTCCAGGTTTCCCGGTCCAACGAGCACCCTGAATATGATTTTTTGTTCATTTCAAAATAAAAAAAGAGAATAGAAAATATCAAACAATTTCAAAAACATTTTTTTCTCTTTTTTCGGATGCGAGTTCGGATGCCAACTCACAAATTTTGTTCCCTCAGCTCAAACATTCAACGAACGGTACACTTAATTTTTAACATCACAACGCAAAAGTTTATAAGCGGAAAGTGAATTTATCTTACGATTTATTTATATTTGTTATAAATACTTATTTATTATAATCATAGAAGTAAACTTTGGGAAGTCCTTAAAGAGTACGGAGTACATGGTTGGCTCCTACAAGCAATACAAACAATATATAATTTACTATCGAAATTTTCAATGTTATTGTTGTTACTGAAGCCGATAGCGCTTTTGACATTGTTGGGAAATAATTTCTTTCTCAGAAAATTTTCCCTCAGAAAATTTACTATCGAAATTTGGAATGTAATTTTTGTTATTGAAGTCGATAGTGCATTTGACATTGTTGCGGAAAAAATATATTTTTTCAGACAATTTTTCCTCAGAAAATTTACTATCAAAATTTTCAATGTTATTGTTGTTATTGAAGCCGATTGCGCTTTTGACATTTTTGGGGAAAAAATTTTTCTGCACAAAATTTTTCCTGAGAAAATTTACTATCGAATTTTTCAATGTCATTGTTGTTATTGAATTCAATAGTGCATTTGACATTGTTGGGAAAAAAAATTTGTTTTCAGAAAATTTACTATCGAAATGTTCAATGTTAATGTTGTTACTGAAGCTGATGGCGCTTTTGACATTCTTGGGAAATAATTTCTTTTTCAGAAAATTTTTCCTGAGACAATTTACTATCGAAATTTTCAATGTTATTGTTGTTCCTGAAGCCGATAGCGCTTTTGACATTTCCGGGGAAAAAAGTTTTCATCTGAAAATTTTCCCTCAGAAAATTTACTATCGAAATTTGCAATGTCATTGTTGTTATTAAAGTCGATGGTGCATTTGTACTTATTGGCAAATAATTTTTTTTTGAGAAAATTTTTTCTCCGAAAATGTACTATCGAAATTTTCAATGTTATTGTTGTTCCTGAAGCCGATCGCGCTTTGGACATTTCTGGGGAAAAAATTTTTCTCCACAAAATTTGTCCTCAGAAAATTTACTATCGAAATTTTCAATGTCATTGTTGTTATTGAAGTCGATAGTGCATTTGAACTTGTTGACAAAAAATTTTTTTTTTGGGAAATTTTTCTTTAGAAAATTTAGTATCGAAATTTTCAATGTTATTGTTGTTATTGAAGCCAATAGCGCTTTTGAAATTTCTGGGGAAAATATTATTCTTTCGAATATATGCCCTCAGAAAATCTACTATCGAAATTTTCAAAGTTATTGTTGTTATTGAAGCCAATAGCGGTTTTGACATTTTTGGTGAATAAATTTTTCTTCAGAAAATTTTCCCTCAGAAAATTTACCATCGAAATTTTCAATGTTATTGTTGTTATTTAAGCCAAAAGCGCTCTTGACATTTCTGGGGAAAAAATTTGTCTTCAGAATATTTGTCCTCAGAAAATTTACTATCGAAATTTTCAATGTCATTGTTGTTATTGAAGTCGACAGGGCTTTTGGCATTTCTGAGGAAAAATTTTTCTTCAGAAAATTTTCCCTCAGAAAATTTACATTCGAAAATTCTAATGTTATTGTTGTTATTGAAGCCGATAGCGCTTTTGACATTTTAGGGGAAAAATTTTTTCTTCAGAAAATTTTTCCTAAGAAACTTTAACATCGAAATTTTCAATGTTATTATTGTTCCTGAAGCCGATAGCGCTTTCGACATTTCTGGGTATAAAATTTTTCTTCACAAAATTGGTACTCAGAAAATCTAGTATCGAAATTTTGAATGTTATTCATGTTGTTGAAGTCGATAGTGCATTTGACATTGTTGGGAAAAAAATTTTTTTTCAGAAAATTTTTCCTTAGAAAATTTACTATCGAAATTTTCAATGTTATTGTTGTTATTGAAGTCGATAGTGCATTTGACATTGTTGGGAAAAAAGAAAGTTTCGTTAAGGGGTCCCTTTTAACATATCAAAAATGCTAGAACAGATCAATTGCCAAACCGGTTTTTTTTTCTTTCGAAAACGGTTCCAAAAGTTACTTTTGCGTGGAAGGATAATTCCCATTGCATTTCAGAGCAAAATTTCCAACAGGAAAAATAAAGAGAACAAAATTATGAGAAAAGTTTGTTAAAAAAAATAATCCGCTATCTTTCATAGGTTTCGAGTTAGAATATATTGAAAAAAAACCCACTTTTTTTGGATTTTCACCGAAAAATCACTATTTTTCAAAAAACACTGTGTACCTTTGCACCTAATTACTACACGGAAAAGTGCTTCACAGGTGAGTGAAAGTAGACTCAATTTGCTGTGATTTCCAAAAAAGAACAATGCCCTACCTATAATAGGTCACATGTTATGACCCCTCAAAGTTGGTCATTTTTGCCTGTTTTTACGGGGAAAAAGGTGGACTTCAGTTTTTTCAAAATAAATCGAGTCACGTTTAGTTTGCATTGATGACGCTAGAGGATGAAATAGAGTCTATAAAATTCTGCGTACATCTAAAAAAAATAAAGTCTTTTAAACTTATTATTTTGGGAATTGCAAGGTTTCAAAAATTTAATTTTTTTTTTTTGCATTTTGGACTAAAAACGAAAAAGTTTTGTTTTTTTGAAACACCTCGTTTCCTGTCGATCCTACGACAAAGTTTATACAGAGCAAATGAAAGTGGAGTCAATTTAGCATAATTTCAAAAAAAAGAAACTGTCCTAGTCCTAATAGGTCACGTGATATGACCTTGGAAAGTGCACTCTTCCTGCACAGAGGCAGCTAAGCGTAACGTAAAGTATAACTGCGCTCATATTTCGAATTTTTTGTCCCAAATAAGTGTATATATCTCATTTATCATGTATGTACATATATTTTTTATCAATAAACAAATAGTTTTTGAATAATTTTTTGTAACATAATATGATGTGACATTTTTTTCGCATGAAAAATAAGTAATTGATTAGTTGAAAGTAATTACATATCAAATATAATTCATTATTTTTGAAAATTATTAAATAAAGAAGTAATTATATAAATTCGTCGTATGTAAAAGTAAAAATTAAGTAATTCAAAATAAACAGAGTATCAATAATTGCATGAAAAAATTATTTATGACTGAATTTGTTGAATGAATGAATTACATGAAGTATTCATCATAAGATACTGTTACGAAAAATGATTAAAAAACTTTTTCTTTCACAATAAAAAAAAAATGTTATACATTTCAAATCAATTTTCATCACTTTTTTTTTGCCACAAAAGTACACCATAAGTACTCAAAAGTTGTTATGACAAGATACTGTTAGAAAATATGATTGAAAAAATATTTTTTTATTGATAAAAATTATATATATATATATATCACATTTTTAATCAAATATAATTACTTTTTTGTTAGAAAAGTCTGCAAAAAGTACTCAAAAGTGGCTATGGCAAGATTTTCTTATAAACAATTATTAATAAAAAATATGTGTTTATAGATAAAAAACGTATCACACATTTTCAATCAATTAGAATCACTTTTTACCACGAAAGTACTAAAATAGGGCCAAAAAGTAATCACTAGTGGTGATAGCAAGCTTTTGTTATAAACAATTATTTATTTATCAATGGCAAAAGACGTTTTATACATGATAAATGAGATATATACACTTATTTCTTTCCGATTTTCAGGTTACACCGTTACAAAAAATGAAACTTTAGTATTTTAAATTTTGTTTGTTTCCCAAATTCTACATGATATTCTTAAGTATACTAGTATTATCACTATCACATAATTAAAGAAATTAATTGTACTAGAAACATCATTAATGCACGTTTGAATTTGTTTCATATTTAACATGTTAATATTTTGAACAAAATACATTTTCCTGAGATTAGTGAAAATGATAAAAAGAAGTTTGACTGCAATAAGTACAAACCCAGTACTCTAGATATAACTTTACAAATGGAAAATCGTTATTATTTAATTAAATGTTTTAAACATTATTAAATAAGCTCGAAAAAATTCCCTGACATATTCAGGTTTTCCAGGTGACTGGATACCCTGAATAATTAAAAACTAAGCAGAAAAATAAAATGATGCTTACTTACCTTGTAATGATCTTCCCACAAACGATTCAACTGATGTGCTCCTGACATTTGATAAACGAGGGGCGATTGGACCCTGGAATGCTCCGAATACGGTTTATTAGTATTATCGTTGTAAGAAAAACATTTTCCAATGAAGGAAGATGCTGAATCAACGAAGCTGGAAATAGAAGAAAAATTGTTTTAGTTTTGAGAAATCATTTTTTTGCATTAGGTTTTTTTGGAAGATGATGTCAGATAAGATCAAAGCTCCTTCGAATCACAGCCCGAATCTGTGAGGATTTTCATCAACTCACGACTCAAGGGCTCAATCTCGATAAATCATCATTTGGAATTTTATTATGGAAGGGATAAAATTATTTGTAGCAGAAAAAACGAGGGAAAATTAATCTATTTTTTAATACAATAAGAAAATAATCTATAATTAGGTATTTAAGTTTCTTTTAAGTTTCAATCAAATTTGAAAATCAAGATTCTTAGAATTTCAATTTTGACGAATCCAAATATTTTAAATTGTGAGAACTTTTTATAGAAAAACTAAGTTTTTTTCATATTTTGATTTATTTTTATAAATTAATATACTAGCTGGAGGCTATTTAATTAAAGCACATAATTTTTCACATAATTTCAAGATTACAAAAAAAAAATATTCTAAAATTTGTGATTGACGTTAAATTATCTTCCGAACAGAACAGGTAGATTAAAAAAGGATCTAATAAAAATGTTGAGAAGTTTTTTTTTGCAATATTTGATTTTTGTAAGTACCTGAACACTTTTAATTGATACAATTGGAAAAAGGATTTCTATCAAATTGTAGTTTTCCAACGTAGAATTATTTGTATGTTAGAAGCGCATTTAAATTATAATTTCATCCACCCTGAATTTTTTAAAACTTAGGTTTCTGTCAAAATTTGATTTTTCAAAATCTTCCTTTTTCATTTATTTGCAATTTCATATAATTTAAATTTTTTTAGGATTTTAAATCTGGAGTACACCAAACTCTCGGTTTCAGTCCAGTGTCGAGGGTTGTCTTCGGTCCCAAATCGAGGGATCCAAACGTAGGGCGAGAGACGGTTGCGACTCTCGCCTCGGAAGGGCCGAGTGCGCGAGTAGTCTGTCGCGTAAAACGGTTCAGGCGGTCTCGGCTTATTGCGCAGTTGAAAAAGTCGCGGTCCGTTAGTCTTTGTTGGCGCTAGTATTTTTGTTGGCGTACGACAATTTGCCAACTAAAAATCAATATTATAGAATCAAAAAACGACTCAAATATTTCGCGGACGGTATGGATAGGGAAAGACAGGATGTGGATAAATGGGAATGTGTGGATATGGGATGATGAGAAAGAAAAATTGAGTTAAGTGTATAGGGAGGGTCCATGGCGACAAGGGGAAAAGGCGGAGACTAGGGATAGAATGGAGGAGGTTACAGAAACAGTAGAGGGTGAAAGGAAAGGAGAAGGCGGAGCGACGGGGTGTCCACAAAATTAGGGTGGGGACGTAAAGACGAAAGAAGCAAGAAAGGAAGGAAGAAAGAAGTGTGAGTAGCGTTTTGGAACGTATCGAGGCTAATGAATGAAGATGAAGGATTCTGGGTAGAGGTGAAGAAATGGGATGTAGTGATGCTGAGTGAAACCTGGGTAGATGAGAAGGATTGGAGGAGGGTGAAGAGAAAGTTACCCAAGGGTTATATGTGGCAGATACAAGAGGCAAATAAAGAGAAGATAAAGAGAAGAAAGGAAGGGGGTATGGTGTCAGGAGTGAGGAATGAATTGGTGGAAGAAAAGAGAATGGAAATGGGATTTGAGGAAACAGATGGAGTAATGACGAGCATTGTGAAGATAGGAAGAGGAAAATTGAGGATAGTTAGCATTTGCAGGAGAAAGGAAGAAGAAGAAGGTTGGAGTGTGATTAGGAAATAGGTCGCGACAAAGGATGATCAATTGGTGTTGATAGGAGCTGATCTGAATGCATGGACAGGGGAACAGGGAGGGAAAGTATGGGATAAAGACAGTGAGACTTTAGGAGAAAATCGGAACACAAGCAGGTGGACCAGGAGGGTAGGACTCTGTTGGAAATCCTGGGAGAAACAGGATGGTTAATTTCTAATGGGAACTCGGAAGGGGATGACGAAGGCGAGATTGCGTTTGCAGGAAAAGGGGAAACAGTAATAGACAACATTCTGGCCCAGGAAAGGACAAGGATGCTGTTGGAAAGAATGAAAGTAGGGAACGAAATAGCGTCAGAACACTTCCCGGTCATTGCAACGTTAAAATGCGGGAATTGGAGAAGAGAGGGAAGGGAGAAGGAGGGAGCGACAGGGAAAAAAGCAAAGAAGGGAAAATGGGGAGTTGATAAGCTAAGAGAATATACAGAAAAAATTGATTTAGAGAATGTTTCGATTGAAGATGGAGGAGGCGTGGATGAGATGTTGTGTAAGATGAGGGGAAAGGTAGAGAAGATAGTGGAAGAAATTAGGCCAAGTAAGGAAGAGAGGAGGGAGGAGAGAGGGTGGTGGGATGTGAAATGTGTAGAGAATAAAGAGTGTATGATGTTATCGTTGAATAATTGGAAAAGAGGAGAGATAGGCAGAAAGGAGTATAATAAAAGAAAAAGGCAACACGAGAAATTACTGGATGTAAAACGACAGGAGGAGAAGGTGAGGTACATGAAGGACGTAGAGAAAGGAATAAAGGAAGGAACAGAATGGGAGGTGATTAATAGAGAAAGGAGTGGATGGAAAGGAATCAATGAAAATAAAAGTATGGATGAATGGAAGGTATATTTCAAGAAATTGCTAGAAGGGGTGAAAAGCAAGGTGAGGGGGGATAGTAGAAAGATGAATGAGGGTGAAATGGAAGGTGGGAATGAGGTGACCAGAGAGGAGGTGAATCAAGCAATTGAGAAGTTAAGAAGAAACAAGGCGACAGGAGAGGATGGGATGGAGAATGAAGCGTTGAAATTTGGCGGACGAAGGGTTAGAGAAGAGAGAGGTTGAGCGGATTTTCATTTGTCTCAACAGGAATACTTTTGCACCAAAAATATTCCTTATGTGACTAACTTTACCGAATCTTGCAGCCAAATAATTCTGCTTGTTAAAAAAATATATTGACGTCGTTCAAAACATAATAGGCAAGAGGATGTTGCTTTTATTTCAAGACAACTTTTTCTCTGAGAGTCTCTCAAACCAAAAGTGGATTTTCTCTTCATGAAAATACGTCACTCATTGCGTTATGATTTTTTATAGTGATTAATAACGGTAAAAAATTAAAAGATTAGGTTTTCTAATGTAAGAGCTCAAAACTTCTTATTTAAACTATTCCTTATTGCTTTGAAACAGTCCTATGTGCCAAACCAGTTTTGCAACTATATTGATGAATCTTCAACGAAAAAATTGAATTTTCAACAAAAAAGATGAATTTGTAACCTAAAAATTTAATTTTTCATCAGAAATCAAATAGTTAAATTTTCATTTGAAAAATTTATTTTTAACAAAAAAGTCCCATTTTTAGCTCTGAAAGGTCAGGTTTTGACGAAATACATATATTTTTGAACAAATAGTTGAATTATCAATTGAAAAAGATAAATTAAAAAACAAACGGAACGGTTAAATTCTCAATTCAGAACATAATGTTCAACCAAACAAAAATATTATCAAACAGCCCTTACCAAAATATAATTACATAATTAAAGTTTCAATCGAAAAGTATGAAATGTCAACAAAATATATAAATAAATATAGAAATGAATTTTCTACCGAAGAGAAAAATCGAATTTTTTGCGAAGTACTCTAATTTTCAACAAAAGAGAAGAATGTTTAAGTAAAATTATGAATCTTGAATCAAAACAATCAATTTTTGAGAAGGTAGTTCAACCTTCAACCAATTAGTTGAATTTAAAAAAATGAAAGCTAAAAATGTAACCAAAAATGGCATAGTTGAATTCTAAGTTGAAAAATCATTTTTTAACAAAAACAGATTAAGTTGAATTGCCTTGCTTTATTAATCAGTTCATTTTTAGTTGCATAATTGACCACAGAAGATTAAATTTCACCAAAAAAGGAATTTTCAATCACAACAGACACATTTTTAAGAACGACGTACATTGGCAACCAATAAACATTTTTCAGAAGGAAAAAGAAAATTTTAACTAAAGTATTGAATTTTCTACCAAAATGGTTCAATTTTTGACGAAATGATTACATTTCTTAATAAAAAAATATAAACTTCGAACCAAAAATGATAATTCCCAACTGAAAGTACATTAATAGACTTTTGATTAAAAAAAATTAAGTTTCAACACAATAAATTGGAGTTTCTTAGTGAATACTGATAATTCAGTTTTCATTCAACTGAAAACGAGAAATTTGTGAAAGAGAATACAGAAGGAAAACCTTTTCTCTTTTTTTTTCCTGTACTGTACAACTGTCCCGGATGAGCTAACTATACTTAATTTTAAAAACATGTTTTTTTCGTGTGGAGTATTTTTGACCAATTACGTTACACATGTTGAGCTTTTTAACATTATGTGTTTAAAGATTTTTATTAAATTGAATACTCTGTTTCTTGTTGCAGAGTTGAGTTTACAGTTAGAGCGTTCACCTAATAACGACTCCAGTCCAGTTGTTCCTCGCAGCCGACCTTCTTCTCTTGACCTTTCTCTTTCCCTTGCCATACCTCATTCCGTTTCTCCAGTCAGATTTTCGTAATCAGCGCATCAAAATACATAAATATACATAGTATGAAAGAAATCGTCGGCTTACGGCTTTCGGAAGTCCAATTATTAGTTTAAAATGGCTTTAATTTGATATTATACCATTTTTTATTAATTATTATATATATTTTTCATTAGCTTGGCCCATTTGTGCCCAATTTTTCGGGACGACTAGACGCAGCCTTCAAAATTATTATTATTTCAATTCAAGATTGTTCAATTGGAAGTAATTTCAGTTTTTATTAATAAAATTTTAATATATAATGTTAAACTAAAAAGGTTAAAGACCTCACTCATGCTTGAAATAAAAAAATTACAATTGAAATAGATTTTAACAATTTTATTATTATTACTGAAACTATTATTAGAAGTATAATATTAGAATATTAGGCTTTTTTTTATTCTAAGTTTTTAATTAAATAAATAAAAAATATTATTTCCTATTACACTTACGTATTTCTAAACTTTATATCCTTGAAATAATAATAAAATGAACAAATTCAAAACCAAACAGACTAAAAAAAAAAGCATCTCTGTGAACCAACTTCATGCTGGGAACACTAACTTGTCGATTGTTATTAATAATAATATTCAAATGAAAAACTTTCTTTAAGAAAACAAATTTAAAAAAATATTTTTTCGTACTCGATACAATAAACTGAAGAAAAATAAACAAATAAGCAATTTCATTCGATTTACTTTATCGCTTGACGTTTAGATACCCTCCGGCGTGACAAATCGTGACGGTCCCTCAAACGCCCCCCCCCCCAGGATCCCGGGATTTATGGACGGCCCCTTTTGTAATTCTTTTTCGTGACTTGCGTGGTTTTTCCACAAATTAATTTATTTTATTTTTAATGTTATTTTTTACGATTAAAAAAGAAATAAATATTCTATCAAAAAGTGATTTGCAACGAACTTATTGATCTTTTTTGAAGCACAATTCTTGTAAATTGATCTTTTTCGTATCTTGCATAGTTTGACCGCAAAATGGAATTTTTTATTACTTTTTTATGGGTTAAACCAGAACCGATGGTCAAAAAATGCTGGTTAACCAACTTGATTTTTCAGTTTGATCCCTCAAATTGTGTGTAAAATTGCGATCCAATCTAGTCTTTCAAAAGTTATCGGGGTACTAATTTATATTTCCCGCTACGACTGCCCCTTCAGCCGCGCAGTCCCATTGAGAGCATGAGTTCCGCATTTGGTCAGTGTGCAACGCTAGTACTACCCTTTCTCACAAATGAGAAGAATCGTCAAGAATATATTCAGTTTGTCATAAGGACATCCGCAGGATTTCGCTGGGAGCAGGTGCTAATCTTAAAAATTGCACCCGCTCCCAGCGAAATCGCGGTATAATTTCAGATGTAACCACGTCTCACGACAGTGAGATGGGTGGCCAGTCTGCGACAAATTCAATACGATGACCCGGCAAAAGTCTCATGTACCCTGAGTACACGGAGCGACCCAAGGACGACCGCCTTCTGCCTTTTCCCCGCAAGTGTCTCAGCATTTTCTTGACACGTAGGGATGCTTTTCAGGCTATTAACCAGTGAAACCTAGGCACCTCCAAAGAGCGCCGATGATCAGGACGATTAGCTTAACATAATATTCCTGGTATAACCGTCGCAACTCCCTTATAAGGTCTTTATACCTCTCTTTCTTTTCATTCTCCTTGGCTATGATGTTTTTGTACTTTCTTGTACTTTCCATAGACAGAAGGTTCTAGACGTACTGCCATATATAACCCGCCCGTTTGGGTCAGTTAGTTAGTTCTTGCAGTTCTTCGTCATCCCTCACTTGTAATTCATCTCGTGACTTGTTTAAATAAAACGTATATAAAGAGTGAATTCTACGGAATTCAAGAAAAATAAAAGGAAGAGACAAGAATTCTACGGAATTTGAAAAGAGAACGAAAGACGGCAAGGAGGATTACACGTAATCCAAAGAAGAACTCCGAACTTCTTTACGAAGTAGCCCGTCAACCGAAGAAAATTAATATTCATTGTTTAATAGTGCCTGAACTAAGTAGGATACTATACTACGAAAAACAATTAAATAAGAAATTCTAAAAAAGAAAAACTGAAAAAGAACAAGGCCCGCAAACAGGCGGAATAGGCAACGGCCTATCAACAAAGCATCAGCCAAAAGGAGATAGCAGAGATCAACAGGTGCAGCACACCACGAGTAGCAGCCCAGGTATCGATCCGCGCCTCAGAAGCAGCTCGACGGAGTAACGCGACGCAGCAAATTGTACGTGAAGAAGAACAGTTTTCAGAAGTGCAGTGTCAATTTTAAGGTAGAATTTTGTACAGTTTGAAGAGGTTTAAAAGGTCAATTTTATGACTAAAATCATAAAATTTAGGCCCAAATACTATCAAACTTTGGGCTCACGTCGGTACACACGCTTATGGTGCTTCCTGGCCTCTGTTTTCGTCAATAAACCGAGAAACTCACTTCAAATTTGCATGAACTTGTTGTAGCACGATTGCGCAAACGAGAGGTTTGAACGGAAAAAAGTTGTCACGAAAAAATTCGTCGCCAAGAAGAAAAATCAACCAAAGGAAAACATTAGGAGAAGCTAGACAAAGGAAATTTATGAAAAGTAAAGTTCTACCGCAAATTTACACCCGTTCATAAACAAGTCAATTATAGGTACACTCCACACAAAAACGAAAAATCAGGTGAAAGAAAATTAAAAGAATATTTTTTCAATCTGGAATTTTTGAATTATAGAGAAAATAAACATTACGGAACTGAAACAGACTCATCTGCAGACTCTGACATGACAGACCTAATTGACAAAATCAATAATCCCTTCTTTACAGCAGAAAATATGTCCTGCGCATCCTCACCCAATAGAACGCAATCTCCCTCAATAATGACCACAGAGGAATTGCTAAGATTGATGATAACGAAAATGGACAGAATGGAATCTACAATAAACCACGTTATTATTAACCTAAACACTTTAGCTGGGGTGAATGATAGGAGAATAACGGAAATTCAGAAGATGGGAAAATCCTTACGTTTTAAGGTCGAGGTAGTGACCGATAATCCAGATATCAAAAGCGGCGAAAGTGAGCGTGAAGAAAGAAGACGCGACCCCAAGGCACCCCGCGTGATCAATAATTCATCTAACTCGCCAACCGCACCACCCTCTGGACCACCTCACAGCTCAAATAACCAAGAACAAGGTCAGGGTTCTATCGATTTGTTATCAGCCAAAGATATAATTTGAACTATAAATGAAATAAACGGTTACGACGATATAGGTATAGAAGATTTTATAAAATCCGTAAAAAGAGGAAGGAAAAGATGTACCCAACCCGATCTTTTACTAGATTTTATCATAGCCGAAAAAATAAAAGGTAACGCCGAGAAATCAATTAGATATATAACATTTCCGGGGTGATGACCTTGTCCATCAACCGTTGAAAGGTTGCTGGGGCCCCGGTGAGACCAAACGGCATACGTTCGAATTGGTACAATCATTTTCCTGGGATAGTAAAAGCCTTGATTGGCTTACTATCTTCACTTAGAGGGATCTGGTGGTAAGCCTTGCTTAGATCTAAGGTTGAGATGTAACGAGCGGAATTTAGGCGGTCCAAGATTTCCGCCATAAACGGAATCGGATACGCACCTTTCTTCGACACCTCATTAACCCGTTGAAAATCAATACACAGACGGTAATTACCGTCCGGCTTACAGGCTATTACCAACGGGCTGCACCACTCACTATTTCAAGGCTCAATCAAATCCTGCTCAATTATTATTTTCGCTTCTGCTATTAACGCGTCACACACTTTAGGTGACATGCGATAATTCCTCTGGCGAATAGGAGGATTCCCGTGCATGTCGATAACGTGCTCGACAAATTTCGCGGCGGGTAACTTATCGGGTTTCGGTTTTATTAAACCCTTCAAAAACTGTTCTAAATGGCCTTTCTCCGCTTCATCCAGCAACGCAATGCCTTTACAAGTGTCGATCTCATTCTCGCCCGTGGGACCAAACACAAATTTTATGATTGACTCGTCAGCCAGCCACAACTGCCTGTCATGCAAATCCAGAACGAAACCAAACTTTTCCGCAAAGTCCATGCCTAGTACGCAAGTATCAGTTAGCCCAGCTATGATCTTAAAGTTGATGGAATGAGTGGTTCCTGAAAAGGTGGCCGGCAGACACGCTTCACCAATGACAGACATAATAGTGCCATTGGCCATCATAACCGCGCCTACCTTCGAGTAATCAATTTTATAACCACCGGAACCGAGTATCTACAAACCCACTGACCCTAAATAAGTTCTAGATGAACCCGTGTCTACCAATGAATGGATTTCAGTACCCCTTATCGCTATACTGACGTAGGGTTTCGAGTTGGTACCAATCCCTGATAGACGATCAGGTGTAGTTTCAGAAACGTTGTTAATGAGCTGCCCCTTCGTCTCCTGAACATCTGAGAGTTTGGTAAATCCAGCACTCAAAGATGGGTATGATATCAAACGAGAGAGCGATTTTGAAAAACGAGTGGGAACATGAGTTCCCGAATTAAATTGAGCGACTGAGGGTGGGGAGGTCTCCCTCCCTGCTTCATGAGTTGAAGCCAAGTGATTGAACGTCAAATCAGGCTGAGTTTCAGGAAAAAACTTCTGAGTTAATTTAGGTTTAGTTTCAGAAAATGAATTCTGAGTCAATTTAGATTTATTTTCAGAAGGTGAGTTCTCAGTAGATTCAAGTTTAATAGTCGAATTTGAAGGGGTTGAGTTAGGTATATTACGAATTGCAGAAATTAGGGTCTGCCTTGGAATAAAAGGAGTGGCGTCGACCCTGCGACGGCCCTCCTTTAATGGTTTCCCTGACAATGGGCAAAATTACAAGTCTGCCTAACTTGGCCTTGCTTGCCACAATTATGGCAAAACTTGACTCATCGAGTTCTACAGGTTCTCCAACCGTGATCAGCTCCACCACAATTGAAGCAGGGTGGTTTGGCTTTGGATTGGACCCTCTTTCTCAGAGATTGACTTCGTCTTTAGAAGTCTGACTTAGCTGAAGTCTGCGCCAAACCCTTCTCACTATGAGTTTCGCCCTTATTGGTGTTGGCACTGTGTTCGCAAATATTAAAGTATGCTACCCTGGCCACTGATTATAATCAGCATTCTCAATTGAAGTAAATGCAAATATATTTCACAATAATAAAATTTTAAAAAATCAAAAAAACATTAATGAAAAATATTACAAAATATAAAAAGAAATGTTCTTCAAAATACTACAACCGTCCCGCGGTGAAGAACGTGAGTAGGTACCAAGCCGAAACCAATGGAGATACAATGCAAAAACGAAGATCTATTGTACAGGTAGGTGGATAAACAACATTATACCTGTGATCAATCACAGGGGTGCCTTTCCACCCCCACGATAGGCTCAAAAGGAAGTCCTGTGTGATCTAATTTATTTCTATGACCTGTCACAGGGGTGCCTTCCCGCCCCCAAGACAGGCTGGAAAGGAGGTCGTGTGTGACCTAAGTTATTTCTGTGACCTGTCACAGGGGTGCCTTTCCGCCCCAACGATAGGCTGGAAAGGAGGTCGTGTGTGACTTAAGTTATTTCTGTGACCTGCGACAGGGGTGTCTTCCCACCCCCACAACACCTGGGAAAGGGGGTCGTGTATGACCTAAGTTATTTATGTGATCTGTCACAGGGATGCCTTCCCGCCCCCACAGCACCTGGGAAAGGGGGTCGTGTGTGACCTAAGTTATTTCTGTGACCTGTCACAGGGGTGCCTTCCCACCCCCACGATAGGCTGGAAAGGTGGTCGTGTGTGACCTAAGTTATTTCTGTGACCTGTCACAGGGGTGCCTTCCGGCCCCCAAGATAGACTGGAAAGGAGCTCGTGTGTGACTTAAGTTATTTCTGTGACCTGTCACAGGGGTGCCTTCCCGCCCACACAACACCTGGGAAAGTGTGTCGTGTGTGACCTAAGTTATTTATGTGACCCGTCACAGGGGTGCCTTCCCACCCCCACAACACCTGGGAAAGGATCGCGTGTGACCTAAGTTATTTCTGTGACCTGTCACAGGGGGGCCTTCCCGCCCCCACGATAGGCTGAAAAGGAGGACGTGTGTGACCTAAGTTATTTCTGTGAACTATCACAGGGGTGCCTTTTCGCCCCCACGATAGGCTGGAAAGGGGTAGGGGTTCGGTGGTTGCTGCCATTACTTACGGCCTCTCGTCGCCACTTAGGGCCTGTCACCACAGAAATTGACAATAGAGAAAGAGCTGACGGTTAGATCTATCACTAATTTTCTCGAAAACTATCAGTCACAAAATTTTGCGTAGTGGCTTAGATAAACGAAAAAACCATGATTTTTGAGGTTTCTTTATGTTTTCACCATGAAAATCGCTTTATCGACAATTTTCATTATCATATTCGTATTCAGCGCGTCAAATTACATAAATATAAGAAGTTTTAACAAAATAAGAAAAAAACGTGACCAAACGCATTTCCGTAACTTTCTTCGTCATTTTCTTGTTTTTACTACGCAATCCTCTTTTTCTCAAAAAATAATGGTTTTAGGTAAAAAGTGTATTCCACAAAAAAGATGTATTTTTATATTAGGTAAAACTTTTGTTTACAACATTTTTCGAAATTCTGCGTATTTACTGAGATAAACGCAAAAAAACATGATTTTTATGCTGTTTTTTATGGTTTTCACCATGAAAATCGTTTAGTCGCCAATTTTTCAGGAAGATCATGTACAGATCAGATTTTCAGCTTAAGACAGATCACAGAAAAAAGCTTGAGAGTAGGAAAGAAAGTTATATATATATATATATATATATAAAAAAATATAAATATAATATAATGACCACCCATCTCACGGTTGTGAGACGTGGCCATGAGTGTGATTTACCGCGGTCCTACTGGAAGCCGGTGTCATTTTTAGATGGCAGTCGCTCCCAGTGGGACCCTGCGGTGGTTCTTTAACTTTATTTTTTAATCACACACACACGCGCGCGGTGTCCCGAAAGTTACCCATTGTGCAGGCACTCAAACGTCGTCAACTTGTCGCTAGGGGAAGTGAATAGAACCGAAGGGCCTATGAGAAAGCCACCGAACGCGTCCTCGGGTTGCAGATAGAGGAACCCTGTACCAAGGATTTCTGCTGAATATCGTTACAATTGTTAAGGAGCAGTCGCGGAAAATTGTCCAGGGATAGTCCCGGAGGAATAACCCCTCAGCGAAAGCGTGACAACCGTGCCGAAAGCTGAATGGCATCTGGACGAAGTGTCTTACACGGTGTCCCTGGGATACCAGGCGACCTCTCGGAGTATGCAGCCTTATCCTTGCATGCGGGGCTCTACAAGGACAGACAAAATCTTTTCCTAGCTGCTCGTGGGAACAACAACAACACCATCAAACCACCGAAAAGTTGTAGATGCAATTCAAAAAGATCGAACGCGCAGAGCACCCGACAATCGGTGGGCAAACAGTGCCGATCACCCTACAGTTCAGGGTGCTGCAAATAATAATTTAAATGGAAAAACGACGACAAACCGGCGAAACGTCCACATTGAGTGGACGAATCATTTTAAGGATGACGTGCTAGAATGCTACGATGTCAGCATTATCCCTGTTCACGGAAGCTTTATGACGCGGATGCACACTCTTTGGTGCCAGAAAAACCAAGAGCTTCAGCACGTTTCGCAATCAGTCTTTGCGAAATCAACACGTCTACCTCTTGCAAAATGGATAAGTACGCGGAACGCTTCCCCAACCGCTGCTTGAACACGGTGCAGAAGAAGATGTGGAAGCGACATTAAGACCAACCGCGGAAAGCAGACACTTTCTGAGAGACGATAGCGATTTCAGGACAAGGAGGAAAATTGGCATACTGGTCCCTCCTAAGCCCCAAGATCTGGCTGAAATGGATGCCCCCCTTCGTGAGGATATATCGGAGGAGTCCGACCTCTGGACCATCAATTGTTCAGTTTACGGTGCCGCGAGAGCATTGGCTGATTCAAATGGAAAGGAAAAATCGACGATGGATCAAAAGACCAAAAGACGCTTGTATCAACTGAACAAGAAGATTGGATGGGCAAGACTGAATGCGTCCGGTATTCAGTGTGCGATTGACTACATAATATCTAGTAGACTTTTCACGGAAAGGGTTTGAAAGTTCACTCAAGGACAAAAAATCTTCAATCATACACTGAACAAGTTAAAGCTGCGGACAATCAAGCAGCACATTGTTGACAAAATACGGATGTTATCTGATGGAAGGAAGAGAATACGGACGGGTGAGAGATGGATCAAGGAGGATCAACAGTTTCTCCCTGACCCATCTCGCCTATTTAGTGATCACCTTGTTTCTCTCAAAAATCCACCCAAACCCGACAAGGCAGAGACTTTTTGGAGAAAGGTATACAAGATCCCAAAAACACTGGAGCTGAAAGAAGATACTGATAATATCATCCGCTTCAAGGAGTTTTGCGACAACCTCATAACATCTGAGGAGGAATGTCCAATCCAACCGAGCAATTCACGCCTACCCCGAAAGGGAAACGGCTTAATGATATAATAATAATAATAATAATAATATATTTGTTTAATTCCTTGGTATTTTCAAGAGCTTTAGGTCATTTTAAAAGATTACCAAAAATTTGTTATTTACTTCAATAGTTTGAAGGGATTTCAAAGACTGAAATATTTTAGGGTATTTTAAAAGATTCCAAGGCATTTTCAAGAGATTTAAACAATTTAAAGGGATTTCTAAGGGTTTCAATCATTTTAAGGAATTTTAATATTTTAATGGATTTCAAAGATTTGTTCACATGAATTGAGGGATTTCGTGGGGTTGCAAACATTTGAAGAGATTTTCAAATATTTTTTGTAATCATTTGGAATTCGCCCTGCATTGAAAACTCACCTTAAATTCTTAGGCACTTCATCAAATTCTTTTGAATTCTCTTTAATTTTTCTAATCTCATTTCAAACCTACTCAATTCAATTAATTTTTTCACATTTTTTAATTGTTTTCAATTCACTTGATTGCTTTTCAAGTTCAGCATGATTTTTTTATGAATTTCATCGAATTCTTATCATTTCCCCTAAATTCCTCTAAATTCACTCAAATTTTATTGAAATTAATTGAATTTTTTCGATGGATTTTTTTGATTTTTAAGAAGTTTTTATTTAATTGATCCTGAAGCCTTTTAACCTCGCCTTAATTCTTAGGCATTTCATTAAATTCTTAGGTATTTCATTCAATTTTTTGGAATTTACTTGCATTTTTCTAAGCTCATTTCAAATTTTCTGAATTCAACAAAGTTTTTTCATATTTTTAAACTGCTTTCAATTCACTTAAATTTTTTAAAAATATCCTTTAATTTTAATGGATTCCATAGAATTCTCGTTTATCTTAAATTCATTCTAATTTTACGGAAATCAATGGAAATTTTTTTATATTAAAAATGTTTTCCAATTCATTTGAATTATTTTGAGTTTTGCTTCAATTTTTTTGAAGTCTTATGAATTTATCTTGAATTTGTTACCCTTTGAGCGCGAAAAAAGTACCCTATGAGCGTGGTGGTCCCTATATTTTATCCTATAGGGACTGTGAGGCCTGATATTGGTTTAGATAGTGCAACACTTTGAAAATAAATTTCAACCCATTTTTTATAAACTTCTTCACCATCATTAAAAGTCCTAATACTCATAACTTAGGCAAGAAAAATTTGTTCGTCTAATTGGTGAAATATAGGTCGTCTAAAACCTCTTGAAAAACAACATATTTGATCCAAAACGATTCTGACTTCAGCATGTACAGCCTACCGATTTGAAATGAATGTGTTCTAAACTAAATTCAAATTCAAATTTAACAATTTTTTATTTTAAGTTTTAATTCTTTAATATTGAAGAATTATTGGAAAAGCGTTTGAAATAGAAGAACTTTAAATTTAAAGTATTAAATAATTTTAAATTGAAACATTAAAAATGATTTGTTTCTAAATTTAAATGTTGCAGAATTAGAAATGAAAGTCTTTTAATAATTAAGTTATTAGATATTATTTCAAAACGTCTAAAAATTAGTAATTTCAAAATTTAATTATTTAAATTGGACGATTAATAAGTAATAAAATAACAATAATAATAAAATACAAGCTATTTACTGGCATCCTCAAAGAGAGGATATTAACATCTATCGAGCCAGTATGGAGTGCAATAGTTGAACATTTAATTCGAATTACAAAGTAATATGTACACCATAAACTTGTAAAATCTCCATAGTGACTCAAGGCTGAAGTGAAAAAGGGCTCCATTGGAACCGTTTCAACCCAAACTTTGGGTTCATTTAGAAACCATTATCAATTTGGCTTCCTTTTCAGCAAGAGAGGTTCCTTTTTGTTGCAGCTCCTTTGGAACCTAAAATTGGTTCCGATAGAAACCCCAGTTTTTTCTGTGTATCTGTTGGAAACTTCCAATAAATGTATTGGAAGCTTATTTCCGAAACGTAAGGTAACGCTACAATACATGAAGTATTGGAATTTCATAATATTTCGTAGAGTTCGTGCTACGGTGATTCCGACAATTACAACACTTGCAATACATGTATTGCAGTTTCGCCATTCCAATATCTTGTTTTGATTTTTGCCTTACCCTTGTATTGTAGAAGTGTTGTAAAATTCCAAACATTTTTAACAGTGTAGGCAATCTGTATAATAGAGAGTATCACATACTGTGCCTGGAGTCTGTTGGGTATTATATATAATGCCTAGGGATTATATAGTTTGCCTGTAACATATACAAGTGAATGATTACGTAAATAGCCAGACATGCTGTAACCGAAAGTATCGGCCTAGATGCATTAAGTATCGTTAAGGTAGTATATAGAATTCATACTCCTGAAAGAGCAAGAGAGGAGATAGACGATCCACGAGAGTATCAGTCGAGGAAACCTACATATTAGTCACTCACGTGAATCGCTCGGAACAAAATTTCGGAAGCCGCGCATGCCGAGTCGCATGTTTGCGATCGAACGTGCCGAACCTCATAATTGCGATCGCACGATTACGAATTCTGAAATTTCGAAATTAGGCCCTCGACAAATTTATTCATAAATTTCATGTTTATCAAGTCGCCTAACTGTAAATTTCGATAATACAACATTATCCACAAATTCATTCAGAATGTTTCTGTGTCATTCAGCACTCAGCCCGATTAGACTAAGATAATAAGATAATTTTCTAGATAATAAGATAATATAATAATAATATATAATATAATAAATAAAATAAGATAAGATAATAAGATAATCTATCTCTGATAATAAGATATTTATATATCCGTATCGATTAGAATGGAATTATCATTACGTATGAATCCGTCAAATGACGCGAGTTCATTTCGAATGATTTTGTGCCATTCAGCACTCAGTTCAAATGATTCCGCATCGATCGGAATAAAATTTCATCCCGTTTGTATCCGTTAAATGACGCGAGTTCATTCGGAATAATTCCGTGCTATTCGAATTCACTCCGAATGATTCCGAACTTATCAGAATACAATGTCCATTCTGTCTGAATTCGTCAAATAACGCGAGCTCATTCCGACTGATTCCGCATCATTCCGAACTCAGTACGAATAATTCCACACTAATTAAAATAAAAGTCCCATTCAGTCTGAATCCGTCTGATGACGCGAGTACATGCCGAATGGTTTAGAGCCTGATGGCCAACAATCAGAATGATTCCGGTTCGATCCAAATACAATTGCCACACTGCGTTTGAAACGTAAGTTAAAGAAAAAAAATGGAATGGCTCGAAATTATTCTGAATGACACGGAATCAGTCGGAATGAGCTCGAGTTAACAACCACCGCAGGGTCCCACTGGGAGCAACTGCCATCTAAAAAACGACATCGGCTCCCAGTAGGACCGCGGTACACAATGCGGCCCTAAGAGTGCTTTATAACCATCTTTGTCGCTCTTACGGTGTTGGCTGCGATCCTGCCCTGCCGAATGCTCCAAGGGAGATAGAGTCAATTCTCCGAAACGGGAAGTGCCAAATTTTCTGGAACTACGATTTTCGAGCAGCCGTCTCCGTTGAACCCTCGAGGCCTGACATTGTTCTCCAAGACTTTGAGAAACGAACCACTCAAGTATTAAGTATCGCACCTATTAGTATCACATCCTACATCCCTTCAAAGTATTACATAATTCTTAAGAAAAAAACTTTCGTTATTGATCTGTGAATGATTGAATTGTAATTAACTGAGTTTGTTATAAGTGTACTAAAAAATAGGAATAAATAAAGCATGGCCCAAAAAGGCTTCATTTTTTCCCCAAAATTGTTGCCCTACAATATGTTCCTCTTGGTGTTAAATTTCCCCTGAATATTGACATTATTAAAAGAAAAAAATATTTAGGGATCTCTCAAGACTATTTTTGCACAAAATTGGTTCTTTAATTACCACTATAAATGGATTATTTCACTTTAGTACATATGCATTTTATCCTTTCGTATTTTAATGTAAAAAAATCTATTAGCAGCGGAAACTAAAATAAAACAAGCAATTTTTTGCAAATAATGGGATTACGAGATCCCTAAATTTTTTTTTTGAATTCTGCCAATATTCAGGGGACATTTTGACACAAAAAGGTACAATTTTTAGGGGATCAAGCCATTTTGGGAGAAAAAAATAATAATGACCAAAAATATTAATTAATAATAATAATTACCGGAGGTAAGTATAAATAATCTCTTTCTCTGCTTGTTATATATGTAGTTAAATAATGATGTTCCTTAATTTATGAAAGTAACTTTATAGAAGGACAAGAATTTTTTAATGGTACAAGCTTTTAGGAGTATTATAATTATTACTGAAAAAATCCAACTCGTAACGAAAAATGCCATTGACATATTGGACTCTTGAGCCTGAGAGAAAGATAAGCTCCGGTCGAACCTCCTGAAAAATGTGCAATTATATCAGACAAAAATTTCGAACATTTCACTTTAAAGTTAAGATGAAAAAAATATATTTATTAATCATTTATTATTATTACGTTTGCGGTACCAAAAGTAGAGTGACAATGTTTATTATGGTGCTGTTTTTTTTTTGCTATTAAGAAAGTGAAATAGAAGTGAGCGTGATGAAATTTTGTGGGGAGTAAAGAAGGTAGGGGTGAGAGGCTGAATGAGATTGAGCTGCCAGTGCCGTTTGAGTGCCTGTTTTGGCCGATTTCGGCACCTAAACGGCACTGAGAGTGCTGCGACGGTCATATAATGGTCCTATTGTATTCGTCACGTACCGGTCGGGTAGAGTGGTTTACAGTAGTTGGCCGCCATCAACCGTATTCCTTTTTAAAATTGTCTTCAAATGTTAACACTTTTTTTAATTCATGAATTTTCTCATTATATATATTTTATAATTATAAATTATATACTAATATACTATTCTGGCGTTGAATTCAAAAACGTTGTCTATTTTATCGTATCTCATTCCATTCACGAGATACATTATATTCATTCCAATTTTAAACTTCTAAAGAAAAAAGTTAGATATCTGAAATTATTGAAACCCGTAGATTCTGAATTTCTAACTTTCGCAGCGGTAATTTCAAAATTTTACAAATTTTAATTTCTAATTTTTAATATATTCAAGAATATTCGAAAAAAAGTTAATAGAAGTTATAAAAATGATTCTTCACTTTGAAAAATCGAAGGAAATCCAAATTAAAGGAGGCAGGCTATTTTATTGGGCAAGCGAACTCAAATTCAGAGAAAATACTGTTTCGGAAACGGTTTGACTTCAGGAAGAGGTCAAACAATGCACAATTACACCCTTTTAAGGTCAGTGACTCATTTGCCGAAACTTACTCTGCCTAGGTGTTTAAAACGCCAAGTCTTTCTAATAAAAGAAGATGCAAGATAAGTAGAATGACTCACTTTCTATTATAAGCTTTGAACGGACGAAATTTAAAAAAAAATCAGATTTCAAAGACTCAAAATTCCGCAATTTTAAAAACTGGAGTCCTACCGATCTTGTATTGAATTTTAAGTTAAAAATTGTGTTGTTTAAAATATAAATAAATACAAATTCGACGATCTGCAATTGATTTCTCAGTAATTCAATAAGTTTTTAAATTTTGAATGGTTATAATTTTAGAGCTCTGGATTTTCATATTAAACGCAGAAATTTCAATTTTACAGTGTCATACGTTCTAATTTCGTAATGAAAATTTAAATGGTTGAATTTGGAAACGTATAAATAATTATGTGAAATTTTTTTTAGACGATTAAAATTTACTGAATATAATTTGAAGTTTTCAAAAGAAGTTTAGATTTGTTTAATTTTCAACATTTTTTAGTAGACTTTTTTTATTTGAAATGTTTCCCATTCAAAATAACTGCATCTTGAACATTTTTTTTAATAATTAAGTTTTACAGGATCATATTTGAAAACTTTTCGATTTTAAACGTGAAAATAGTGATAAATTTATTGTTTGATCTCAGATAAATTTGTTGAATCAATTTTAATGTTAAATTATCATTCATTCAATCTAATAGCAATTAAAATTCTAGAATTTTAGAAGCTTTAAATTCAAAACATTCCATTTATTTTGCAATTGCTAATTGTAAAAATATCTCTTGAGGTATAATACTTGAAGACTGGTTATTTACTAAAGATAAACCTTAGGGGGTAAGTTTTTATTTAAAAAATTAAACACTGTGATTTTATTACAGCTTCAAAAGTATCGAAAAATGGGTATGTTTTGAGTTTTTTTTTTAATACAATTTTCGCCCATTACATATTTCATATTGAAGTTATTTTTGCTCATGTTATATACCAGTTTAAATACACAATTGTGTACGTTTACCATTGAACCCAAATAATTTATAATATCTAAGTCTACATACATTTATTTTATTCAAATTTAGAGCTGACTCGAATTAAAATTAAACAATTTAGAATATCTGAATTAGAAACTTTTATCGATTCTGGAGGATAACAATTTAAAATTGCTTAATCATTAAGGCTATCAATTAAAAATTATTGTACAATATTAGCAGTCGAATTGTCAATATAAATCTGAAATATTTCAAGATGGCCTCAAAAACCTACTGAATGCTAATTTTTACGAACAAATAATGAAATGCTGATTTTGTAAACTGAGTATATTTTAAAGTAGTATTAGTAATAGTATAGTATTTTCATTGTCTTGCTCCTATAATTTGAGAAAAACGTATCCTATTTTTTAAAATTGTTACTAAATACGCATCATAGCGTAAGGTGGTTCTGAGCAAATTTGTAGATATAATTTAGGCGAAAAATGTTGTTAAATAAAATGTTATTGTAGCATTATATTTCGTGAGCCTTAAACAAGCCGAAAATTCCTGTAAAAATAGAAATTCGACATTTTTAACCCTTCACCATTTCTCTAAGGTGGTGCTGCTGTCTTTGAGGTTTTGGTATGTTACACTAATGTTGCAAAAATACATAAACAATTTTAGAAAACCACGATATTCAGAGAGCCTTTTATGAGCTTAAAAGTATGATAAGAAGAAATTTGTTTAATTAATGTAATAAATAAAATGTTTTTAAAAAAGTGTTTACATAATTTTTTTAAACTCAGCCGTAAATTCCTATAAAAAATAAAAATTCGAAATTTTAATCCCTTCACCGTTTTTGCAAGGTGGCGCTGCTAACTTTACGTAAAGTTGGCAGCATCGCAGGTTCTCTAAACAAATTTCAGAGCCAAAAAGTTGGCATTAGCTCATTGGCATGAGTCCTTACTTATTGCTTTGAAGAACTAATTAAATTATGAAATTGTGCTGTCAACTTCAACCACCTCTGTTACTAAGTATTGTTAACATTCGAGTAGAAATAAGATGCGTCGCCAAATGTTAATTATTGTACGCTCTTACTGTAACCTAGCGACAACCGTTCACTGATGTTTAATATCAGCATTTTAAAATTTGTCAGGTAGGCCAACGAGCAAATGAATTCCTTCACTGCAGGGAGTCACCTATTTCTAACAATGATCCGGATCTTTTGAAACTCGAGTTCTCTCCGTGTGGTTGAAAATAAAACTCCTGCGTGGGTAACAGAACATTCATCTAATTTTTGTAATTGATCTATTTTGTAATAAATTATTCTTTTTTGGTTTGTAAATTAATAGTTTTAACCCAAAATTTAAGTATGTAATTCTTGGTTGCCAATGTATAATTTTAAATGTATGCTTCAAAACTCATATATTTTGTTGCAATTTCTTATTTTTGTTTGAAAATGTAACTTTTCATAAAAATTTTCTCAAAAAGTTTCATCCCCATATCTCATGTAGAAGTAACCCCACTCACCCCCTAAATATTTTAAAAATTCAATAAAATCAGCTGAATTGAAAAATACGCCAGATTTTTGCTGATACTGTTTTATATTTATGCCAAACGAGCGCGCAAAAAGTTTCACCTCCATATATCATGTCGAACTAACCCCACTCACCCCCTAAATATTTTAAACATTCAATAAAATCAGCCTAATCAAAAAGTATGCCAGGTTTTTGCTGAATATTTCTGTAATAAACATTTGTTTCTTAAACTTTAGTGTAACGTGTTCCTTGTTGGGTGTTCCAGAGTATTGTACAACGATTCAAAATTACAGACAATGTAAAATTTTCTGAACATTAACAATTTCTCATAAAGATCTACATATTACAGTCCGGTAATATACACAACTATATGATTCGAAATGTACGCGACATTTTTTAGTCGACGATTGCGGCTATTTTAGTAACTACTTTGTTAAATACCAACTGCCAACTTACACTGCGTGATATCCACTTTTTTTTATGACACCCATGTTGCCACTGTTTCACTTAAAACAACCTCGCAAATGTCACCAAAACGTAAGAAAATCGCAAAACTGATAATATACTATTCATAAATAAATAATAGATGTGGAGTACAAAATCTCCACTGAAGTCTGTACAACATTTTTTTTTTCACTTTATCTTTTACTCGTTGAGAATACGAATAGAACATCCGACTCTCAGAACGCGCTACGATAAACAATCTGACAATTTATTTTCGAGAAGCAAAAAAACCAGTGATCTATTATTCGTATAGCAGAATAATCTAGAATTTGAAATGCGAATAGCTCAAAAATGCAGTACTTCTTTTTTCGAGAAGAAAAAAATTGAGAATCTATAATTGGTATAGTAGATGAATCTAGAACTTCGAATTCAAGTGACGAAAAAATTCAGTAATACAATTACAAAAAGAAAAAAAATAGGGAATCTTTTATTCAAGTAGCGGAATATTGTAGAACTTCGAATTCGAGTGGCAAACAATTTAGTACTTTAATTTCGAGTAACATAAAAGTCCGATACCTTAGTTTCGAGGAGCAAAAAAACTGTAATCTATTACTCTTGTAGCAGAATAATTTTTGAACTTTGAATTCGAAGAGGAAAAAAATCTAGTACTTTAATTTCAAGGAGAAAAAAAATCCGGAATCTATTAATCGCATAGCAAAATGATCTGGAACTTCGAATTCGACTAGGAAAAAACTCCGATACTTTAGAAGGAATCTGTATCATCATCGGAGTTGGTAACGATCGATCATGTGTAGATATCATTCACTTACTGTGAAAATGAAAATCAACAATATCGATCTAAGGTAACTCCTTAAATAATAGGAATTTTTAACGTCGTTGCAGACTAGATGGAGTTTGAAATTTATAAATTAAAAATGTTTAATTTCTGAAAAAAGATCTTTCTCCTTCAGTCCGGTGGGAATCGAACCTCACGTCTTCAGATTGCCGGTCGGGTGGTTTAACCACTAAGCTACTAGAGAGATCGAAGGCAGATACTTTTTCCAGATATAAGCTTTTCATTTTTACGATGATAATACAGATTCCTTCTAATTTAATTTGGATTCAAAACATAACTCATTGCTATGAAAAGCGTATATATGAAAAAAGCATCTGCCCTCGATCTCTCTAGTAGCTTAGTGGTTAAAGCACCCGACCGGCAATCGGAAGACGTGAGGTTCGATTCCCATCGCAGCGAAGGAGAAAGATCTTTTTTCAGAAATTAAACATTTTTAATATATAAATTTCAAACTCCATCTACTCTGAAAAGAAGTTAAGAATTCCTATTATTTAAGGAGTTGCCTTAGAGATATTGTTGATTTCCATTTTCACAGTAAGTGAATGATATCTACACATGATCGATCGTTACCAACTCCGATGGTAATACAGATTCCTTCTAAAGTATCAGATTTCTTGGCTAGTCGAATTCGAAATTCCAGATCATTTTGCTACGCGATTAATAGATTCCGGATTTTTCTGCTCCTTGAAATTGAAGTACTAGATTTTTTTCCTCTTCGAATTCAAAGATCAAAAATTATTCTGCTGCACGAATAATAGATTAGTTTTTTTGCTCCTCGAAACTAAGGTATCGGACTTTAATGCTACTCGAAATTAAAGTACTGAATTGTTTGCTACTCGAATTCGAATTTCTACAATATTCTGCTACTTGAATAAAAGATGCCCTATTTTTTTTCTTTTTGTAATTGTATTACTGAATTTTTTCGCTACTTGAATTCGAAGTTTCAGATTCATCTATTATACCAATTATATGGATTCTCATTTTTTTTCTCCTCGAAAAATAAAGTACTTGATTTTTTTGATACTCGCATTTCAAATTCTAGATTATTCTTCCACACGAATAATAGATCACTGCTTTTTTTTTGCTTCTCGGAAATAAATTGTCAGATCGGTCGTAGTTTTGTTATGCGGTGCGATTTAGTCACCGAACTGATTAAGGGTACACTTTGCAAGGTCATTATTCGTGATTTATTACGGGTAGGAACATCTTCTTTTTTGAACTTACGCAGAATAAAGTCCTCTTTCATTTAACTCCTTAGAACTTTCTCGTGTGACATCCATGAAAGGAGTGATTTCTAAAAAACACGACTTTCGGGTTTACGGTTAAAAAAAGCACAAAAAACAGGTATATTTGGAAGGTCATTACTCGTGACCTATTTGGGGCAAGAACATCTTTCTTTTTAACTTACGCAGAATTTAGTCCTCTTGTATTCATTCTCTAGGAACTTTCTATTGTGATAACCCCGAAACGAGCTATTTACAAAAAACTGAACTCTGGGCATTTAACCGTAAATTCAGGTCGAAATGGGTCACCTTCGGCAGGTGCTAACTCGCGATCTATAGTAGTTAGGACAATGTTTTTTTTTAAATTACAGGTATTTAAGTCTAATTTAATTCATCTGTTGACTGTTGTCAGATCTGACGATCAGGATCCGAGATACAGAGAAACCAAAAAAAAAAAAAACATGTGATTTTTTGCAAAAAATTGAAAAAAATCGGGTTACTTAGAAAGGCCGTAACTCCTAGACAATTGGTAAGAAGACTTTTATCCCTAAAATGTACAGGAAAGCACCAATCCACTGCTATGTGATATTTTGCACCTTTTAACAAAAAAATGTCCGTGTTCCGGGACAAAATTCTGTTCACAAAACCTAACCCCTTACTATGCACCTCCAAATGAAGTATTCAAGAGAAAAAAATGACTCCTTAAAAAATTGCCGGATAAAAGTACTAGATTACTGGACCACTACTACACAGAACCGACGGAGAGTTTCCGAGAAATGTAATTCCCCGAACAAATGGAATAAAAATAAAACAGCTACTCTTTAAAAAAGGCTTTTTTGAAAGCTTATAATTTTTGCCCCAATTAAAAACATTTTTAATAATAAAGTTTATTTATCAAAGTATATTTTGAGATTTGATAACAAGAAATCACGTTTTACCAGTTTGTTTTTAAAGTCATATAAACATAATTTTTCTAAGATTTTGGAGAAAATTCAAAAAGATTTTTGAAGATTTAACATACGTCGAAAAAAAATGTAGACAATTTTGAAAGTAATTTTCTCTATTTTACAGGATTTACAAAATACAGTCCAAGCTCCGAGCAGTGCCGCTCCGAGCAAAGACGCTTATCCGATTTCTCGCTCGAGCTCTACCCCCACCACTTTAGCGTCTGTCCCGATCGACGCGTTTCATATCTAACGCTCCGAGGAGTGCCGGGAACGAAACGGCCGAATCTGAAGGTTTTTCTAGGGCCAAACCTTGACGTTGTTAAGTCAAACAAATTTTTCATTTTATTATACATATAAGAAATTAAATATTACGAAATCTGTTCTTTATTCAAAATTATTTTTAATCCACTTTAACCAAATTTGCTATGCTATAAAATCAAATTTATGTACTATAAGGCTAACTAATCATTGTTTATCTTACGTTTCGTCAAATATTTAAAGGCTTGGGATAAAGATTAAAATTTAAGAATCCTAAATTAGATTAAAATCAAATTCAGAATCTCATTTAATGTCCAACACTCAAGTCAATTCTTGTTTTATTTTCAGGAATTCTATACATTAGATAAAGATGTTCTGTATGAATGTTCAATGAGTAGAGGTCGGTGGTGGTGTTAAATTCCCATCTGGCAAATGAGCAGTTTTCCCCAGTCTGGGCAGGCCTGCTCTAGCATATGACGCCACATTTTGAGCCAAGACATTGCCGATGATAGCTGCAGAGCGTGTCATGCACACCCTGAGCATCTAGGACACATACTATCTAGTTGTCCAACTCATGCGGGAACGAACTAAATCCAAAGGCACAATGCGGCACTAAGAGTGTCATGCTTCATCAGCATTCCCATATGTCGGAAGTAAGTTTTTATTTTTGTTAAAAATTGAAAATTCGATTTTTCATTGGCACCAAAAACCGATTTTCAACCCCACGGAAATTCTAACGCCAAAATTCTGTTGCAAATTGCTAGAATTTCGTTAACTTTTTCAGAACAAGAGTGGAGCCTGTCTCAAACTTTGGCTACTGATTTCAAGCCTTTCAGCTCTTCAGAAAAATTCCGATTTTGTTGGTACGCATTCAACTCGTCGAATTCTAAAGAAGCAATACAATGTTTCTTTGCTCAAGCATGACATGTTCACATTTGAAAAAACGTGAAGTTGTCTCGTCGAAAAACGCGTTTTTTCGGCAAATATTAAAAGAGGTCTAAACTTGAACACAAGTTTTGATGTTGATTTTCTAATTTTAAATTATTATTTGTTACAAAAAATTGCACGTACAAAAAATTCCAGACCATAAATTGCTTACAAATTGATCATTTTTGAACTGCTGATTATATTTTCAAACTTGAGCCAATCCAAGTTTAACTGCAAAATGAAAACCCATGAAATCGAAAAATTTAGCATTCAACATGAAAATTCAGAACTAAAGTCGGGAGGAAATTTTAAAAACGACACTATCACAGCTTTTAATATGGAATTTTTAATGTGTGAATTTAAAAGTATATTACTGTGAACTTTAAAATTCTAAGCTTACAAAAATTAATCTAAAAATAAATTTCAGAAAAAACTTTAGGTTCAAAACCTCAAAGATAAAAGTGCTTTAGAATGTGCAATCAAAACAATAATTTTAAATTAAAATTATAGAAATTTTAAACACGATAAATATCATATTGATAAATATATTATGTATAAGCAAGTCACATTCAAAGCGACTGGATAGATTCGTTTACTAGCAAATGTGATTTGTGTCAAAAAAAGTCAGTCATTACTGTTCAAAATTGCAGAATTTTAAATATTGCGAGAAATATTGTCAACTTTTCATGTTTCATTATTCTAAACACTTTGAAAATAATAAGTCCTTTTTATTTTTAATTGTATCTCTTTATGCTGGTACTATAGAGAGAAATGATAGGCAAAAACTATTTTTGACAGACACAAGAATCTCCGATTGTTTTTAAATATGATCGTAACACGTTTCATATAAAACTGTAGATTAGCACTCTATTATTACTATTTTTACTATAATAATAGAGTGTCAGTTCACTGAGTTTCATCTGAAAAGTGTTACGGGCAATATTAAAAAAATTCCAAAAACATTCGGGAGTGTTTTGATTAATTATTATTGAAAATAGGTTCTCGAGATGGAATATTGAATATTGATAACTTATTATCGGAGCTTGGATAAGAATTAGTAAATAATACTTTATGTGATCATATATTATTCGCGTACTTACTTATTTTCCATGATAATTTTATAACATCATATCCAGTCCACATATATAAGCCTCTATATATACACTTAAATGACGCCTCTATCAAGCTACAGTTCTCTCACAGAGTATATCCCTTGAAGAGCGCATTTGCAGGCTCACTTTCGGCTCGCTTGGGATTTACTCTCAGTCCCTGGTAATAGCTTAAATTCGCTATGAGTAAGGTCACTACGAATAAGGCCGCTTCCCCTCATCCTTGCTCGAGCTTGCCGAGACGCTTCCCCCACTCTGAAGCTGACCTCGAAACTTCAGTCAGCAGCTACCAATAGTGCCGCCGTAGAATTCGCAAATTTTATGGTATTCAGGAGTTTTCTTATATTACCCAATTATATCGAATATTAATTGTGATATCTTCATATTTTATAATATTTTTCGATATTATATTTGGATAATATAAAAAACTCTCAATAAAACCATAAAAATTGCGATTTCTATGACGGCACTATTGGTAGCGGCTGACTGTTATTTCCGAAGTCAGCGTGAAGTGGGGGAAGCGTCTCAGCGAGCTCGAGCAAAGGATGAGGGGAAGCGGCCTTATTCGTAACAGCCTTATTGATAGCTTTGATTGTATTATTCAAAGTCCTTATCAAAGCTTGCAATCTCGAATCACTTATTCTTGAGTTAAAAATCGATAATAGAAAGTATGATATATACATTAAACGTTCCGTCTGAAGCGTCAAAAGCCAAATCTGACTAAATGACTCTTAAATTACATGTCTTTACCCTGAAATGCCTGATAGATCCTTCAGTATGCTAAAAATATGTGCTTTTTAAAAAATGTGTGTGTCTCGGGACGCACGGTAGAAGTGAAACTTCGAAAGAATGTTTAAGTGGAATTTACTGTTGGAATAAGGAATTCACGGAATTCAAAAAATTGATGGAATTACACGAATTCATGGAATTCTAAGATTTGAAGGAATTATATGAATTCCGTAAATTACGTGAATTCCATTAATTCCATAAATTCCATAAATGCCATGAATTCCGTGAATTACAATAATTCCATGAATTCCATTAATTCCATAAATTCCCTGAATTCCTTGAATTTCGCGATTTCCTTGAATTTCATGAATTCCTTGAATTCCGCAAATTCCATGAATTCCGTGAATTCCATGCATTCCATGTGTTGCTTGTTTTCCGCGAATTCCACGAATCAGATGCATTCCATGAATTCCATGAATTCTGTGAATTCCTTGAATTCCGTGAATTCCATGTATTCCACGTATTCCTGGTATTTCGTGCATTCCATGAATACCTTCAATTCTGTGAATTCCATTAATTCTACGAATTCCTTCAATTCTGTGAATTCCACGAATTCTATGAATTCCTTCAATTCCATGAATTCCTTGAATTTCATTCATTCCTTGTGCTACATTGTGTACTACATTCACACTGCCATAAAAGCGCAATAAATATGTCAGGCAACTTGTCAAAGAGACTCTCCTATGGTAAATGCTAAAGACCGTTTCTCTCAGGATTCCAGTCCACTGACCTTCGTCAAGATTTTGGGGTCTTCACTCTTTATTCTTCGAGTACCCACACAGCTACGCTATGTGGCTATTCGAAGACAACTCTAGTGACCGCGCAAACTGCGATCTTCAGTTTTAGTTCAGAAAATTCGAGAACAAACGTTCGCTTCACGGCCGACCCATTTGGACATTTGGAATTAATTGTGCAGAAGTTAATTTGCGGACTGTTATTGAATGAAATTTTCCAAATTCTCACCGCGTCTCTAAATCTATCCTATTGTACATACGATATTATAACTTTTCTTTCATTTTGATATTTATCTTAATTTTATCGTTTTTGTAATAGTGGCCTTCCCTTGCCACAGAGTCTTGTATTCTTTGAGGCAATAAATATACATACATACATACATACACTATTGTTTAAACTAAATACCAGAATCTGGTTCCTTTATTCACCACATTCTGTTTTTCGTCTGGTCTGATCATTTCTCCCGTCAGTCTGGTCGACTAGAGGGAGCAGATTCTGAGCCAGACTCTGGCCTCTGTCATACAAGTTAGACGTTGCTACTATGGTAGCTTCAAATGTCAAACGAATGGCCACTGAGGTCTGTTTGAAAAACTCATTTTGTTTTGAGCAATCAATGACACTGAGAGGAGCATATTCTTTGAAATCACTTTTCTTCAACATTGGATCAGGCTCTTTATCATAGTAGGCTACATGAAAGTTTGCATAAATCTCATACAGTAGTGCAAACTGATTATGGTCAAAGTCCATATATGTCTTGAGGTGGTGTAAAGCAGGGGGTATTCATACAATTCCTATGAGCAAAAGCTCATAGTTGTAAGAAAATCATTTTCAATAATGTTCAGCAAATGTATATTTTACTCATATGAAGCCATTACATATGGTATCATCCATTTCACATTATGAATGGAGATCTTAAATTGCTCTTCGTTTCCTGGCGCTTGTCGTGCTTGAACAATGGCATTCAAGTCACTGCGTGATCTTGTCAGGATAAGTTCATGCTTTGCGTTTACAACAATCTTTCGATAGTCTCCAGCAAATCCTTGGATCATATTGAGTGGTATGATGACATCAAAGTATCCTGCATCATTGGCATTTTCCATCAAATAAATTGGTCCGGGGGTAAATGAGACGTAGATTCTTATGGTGCTTGTGAGACCGACATTTTTGCATCGATCATATTCAATACTATTGAGCTCACAGTAAACCTTATTAAACAGATAGCAGATGGCATTGCTCACTAGTGCTGTACCAGTAACAGCTGTTATCCTATCAGGCCTTGTTAGCCTTCCATACACATGCAGTGAACTCTTTCTGGATAGTATACGCAAAACTTGATGCTGGACAGCAATTCAAATTTCATCACTGTTGTTGAATGATGATAAGGCATAAGGCTGATGTGCATGAGTCTCATAGTGAGCTATGGACTCATGAAATCTCACTGGTATTTGAATGTTTAGTATTTCTTTCATTTTTGTTGCAACAAAAGGAGATGATAAATACCTTGAATGGACGTTTCAGTTTCTTTTTCGAAGAGCTTTGATCTTCAGACCAAGCTGTATCAGAAAGAGCACGTTTCGAAGTTTTAGCGCCTTGCGTGCTGCTTCAGAACTGGCTTGTGACTGGCATGTCGACGCTCTTATATATACTCTATTGCCATTGTACACGATATTCGTTATGATGATTTTAAGTGTAGTCGTATTGCTATAACCTCTCCTTGGAAATTCATCAAGTCTCCGCACAGTACGGCGAATTAGAAAATTGGGGTTCAGAATGATCCAGATCTTAGAATTTTCATCCGATTTTATCTTTTTTCCCCCAATTCAAGCTAATTAAATTCGTCAGAGGTCTGTCGAGGCCGATTTTGCAAAAAAAGCTTTGTTTGTTTATTATTTAAGTTGCAAAATGCCAAAAAACCATAATTTTTCATATTTGAGCTGCCTGTTCTGTATCATTTCCCTTAAGCATGTCAAATTGTACACTGAAGTTGAGCTCATTTTATACTGATAATTTTTAATGCAAATGAGTTGGTCAGCTTTTTTTTTTTAATAGGAACATGCATTTGCTCCAGTGCAAATCGCCTGATCTATTTCCGAAGTTCTTTCTATGATATTTTTACCTTTTACTTTATTTGTTCAGAAATTGCACAATTGTACAGTTAATCCAATTTTATAGAGTAACCGTTGATAATACGTCTACAACTGTTAGGACCTTTTTTGTGCCCTATAAAATTGTGAACATTTTTTAACGTAACCATTTTCGACCTAAAATCAACCGTTCTCGAGTTATTTTAAAAAACTTGTTATTGTTCAACACTTTCCATTATGGCGGCCGTTGCCGTACACACATGGTTGGGGACTTTTTACAGTGTCTTTATAAAGCCATCCCCAACGTATCTGTGAAAAAATTCTACTTGTCCGAATTTTTTTATCAAATGCTTCATTGACTGGAATATGCGGGTTATATTACGTATTTCGAAGTTTCGAACCACGTTTGCCGGCGCGATCATGCTCTCGCTTTGAGGTTCTGTTGAGAATTTTGTAAGGTGGTAACGAAATTTCCGACTTTAGTTTTAAACTACTTCCCAACTACTCTGAAATTATGAAACATTTTCTTCACAACAACTCGAAAACTGACGCTTCTTGACAAGTTTAGATTGGAAATGTATCAGAACTTCACACTGGTGAGTTCGCACTATTTTATGCAGCGTAGGGTGGTTATTCATCGGCAAGAACCAAGATTCGACACTCTAGGCATGAAGATTGTCGATAAAACAGTAGAAGAAGACGAATGTTGATATACTCTGTTTTCAGAAATCTTTCTTACGACAATGTTCTTCGGGACAGTCGACACGAAGTCGTTCGAGTCACGATTGGCCGATCTGTTACGATATTGTACTAGTAGGCGTAAATGCCGCGAAATTTCAAAGTTTAGCAAAATAAAGCAGAATAAATCTTGGTAACGATATTGTAATTCTGAGATAGATGGTTTAAAATTAAAAGGTAAATGAGTAAAGACATATTTGAGATCTAATGTGTACGACCTAATGAAAAAGGCTCAGTTTGAAGATTTTACTCTAGAAGTTTTGATTGTCTTTGTGAGTTAGGGTAGATATGGCCGATTTTGGGTTTTTATGCGGGGGTGATATGGTCAAATGGGCTCTGCCTAAGTTCCGAGGTCGTCCTGGAGGTTACCCATCCGATTTTACAATTAGTGTACAAAATGCAGGGGTAATACTTTTAACTTTGCTCCATCCTTAGATTCCAATACATATATTTATTATCTTGTGATAACAAGAAATGTGTCATTTTTAATTGTCTGTCGCTTTTGGTCCTACAATTTATATTAAATCCAATTTTAGGGTGATATTTTCGTTCCATAAACAAATTTGCAACCTCCTTGGAACGAAAAATGAAGAATTCGTCCTTTTGGACACGCCCTATTCATGAGCCTAACATTTTTGAAGCACAAAAATTGTCTGTGTTCGAAAATGGGCTGAGACGATTATTTTAAATCTTCTCCAAAGAAGTTCGTTAAATGGCAAAATACGACAATTTAACAATAGTCGAATAAGTCGCGTTCAATGCGATATAATCAGCGAGAAAAATAATTTTAAAAAATTTGAATTTAAATTTCGAAAATAGTTGCCTATACGATCACGGTGCTTATTGCATGATATTACGTGCAAGTAATGTACAAAAGCCGAACTTTGGTGAATGTAAATATAAAATCGATAATTATTAATTATATAACAACAATCCGTTCTAGATTTCAGCGTTTAAAAATTTAAAGATACAACTTTGTGTGCGGTACAAATTTTTGATACGCCAAAAACGTAAAAAGCCATATAAGTGAGGTTACGCGTCCAGGTACCTTCTAAAGTTTTCGCATCACAACCTGGGATTCCTAATTTTTTCTAATTCCTAACTTTTTGTGGAATCCATTTTCAACATTATTTCGCACGTTTTTTCACTCACGTTATTAGTTAATGAATAAATCGTGCAGTGAAAAAATTCACTTGCGCACATTGGGTGCTAAACAATATTCACTCATGAGCAGGTGCAGTTTCTCCGCTAGCCAACAAATGAAATCCTTTAATAGTTAAAGGAATTCTTTTCAAGGTCAAAAGAAATCGTTCATCAGTAAAACTACTTCCGTTTTGCATTTAACGTATGAGTCTTTGAACAGTGAAACGATTCTATTGATGGACAAAAGAAATCGTCTGAATTTCAAAGGACGCATTCTGAAAGGAACGTAAGTTTACTGTTAATAGACTTTTTCTTAGAGTGTTCTATTTATAAAAATCTACATATCATAATGACGGCAGGAACTTTTATGACCCTGCTAAAATATATACTTCAAGAAAAGGGAGAACCTTTCCCTGCCCTTAGTAGAAACTTACATCATGGACAATTAGGAAATTTTTACTATTCAGTCGAAATTAAGTATAAAAAATTCATACTACTGAGTGCAGCATACGACAGATATTTAGCTAATAAAATAGCAATTAATAATTTAGTTTCAATGTTAACAAAAAATACTAATTTAATTTGAAATTTTTAGAACATCCCGTTCAGAATGAATATTTTGGAAAAATTACGAGAGTTCTGCACAGAAAGAAACTTCCTCAACCAAAATATGCAAACATCCAAATTAAAACATCAGATAGACAAATTACCTGGGTGATAATATGTACTGTAGGAGATATTAATCGGACAAGTGTGCCGGACAGCCTCATAGTAGCTGAAGCTTATGCGGCCTTGAAAATACTATTGACCCTATGTATTATCGGGAAACACACAACATCCTCCGTAGAATCAATCAATAATTGAGTCAAAGAACTTAACTTTATAAAAAACGCTACTAGCACCTACTTGCCTTGATTCATCCAAGAAGGCAGCTCAGAAAAAAATATTTTAAAAAATCCTACCCAAGGAAAATATAAAACTAGTAGGAAGCATCGACAAGAAGAGGATATTACCAAAGTAATTAACGCAGGTGCCTTTACCTTTTATGCGGAAATCACTGAACAATCAACGAGTGGACTTCCGAAAGCCGTAAACCGACGATTTCTTTCATACTGTGTATATTTGATTTTCACGATTTCACCATGAAAATCGCCGAGTCGCTAATTTTCATGTTTACTCATATGAAAAAAGAGCTCATGTCGGAATATGAGAAGTGCCATACTGAATTTAAAATCAACCTTGCTAAAACTCGTGTCTCGGTAGACAATTTATCCACCAAAATTGACAATGTTTCATCCAACGTAAGACACGGAGATTAACCAGCGATTAACTCACGTAAGAAAAACATCCTAATTTTTAACATGCCGGAATCCGAGGTTGAAGGAGATGTTTCTCCAGAAAGCAGATCTTTAGATGACGCTTGCAGGCTAGCACGCGCTGCGAGTCTTTTTAAATTTCCCCCAATACCAGCCACTCGGCTGGAATACCAAAATCCACTTCATGGTGGAGCAAATTGATGAAGTTATACTTATTTTTAATGTACTGGGAGGCTCCATCTGTAAAATGAATAATTTTTTGGGGTTGAAACTTCTCTTTTAAATAGTGTGTAATAATTTTTTGAAATCCGTACACAGCAATTGTGTCATGAGTCAAACAGTCTGATAATATAGCAAGACTGCTGTGCTTTAGAATGTTGTTCTCTTTAAAATAAATTACCACAGTAAAAATCGTAGCTTGATCATTCTTCCAATGAAATGACTGAGCTGCATTCTAGACTACAAAGGCATAGTTTTCAGCGAAATCACAACGAATAAGAAATTCTCCTGCTTTCAGTGTGTCCTTAAGGTTTTTGAAAAAAGATGACTGTTGTTTGGCTGTAAAAGAGTGAGATGTATGCTTAAACAACCCAAAGAAATGATTTATTTTACAGATGGAGCCGCCCAGTACTTTGAAAATAAGTATAACTTCATCAGTATGCTCCACCGTGAAATGGATTTTGGTATTCCAGCCAAGTGGCAGTGGTATTGGGGGAAATTAAAAAAGACTCGCAGCGCGTGCTAGCCTGCAAGCGTCACCTAAAGATCAAAATTTGACTGCTGAAGCCCTGTATCAATGGGCTAAGAAAAATTTAGCTGAAACTTTAGTATTCTTTAGTCCCAAAGAATAGCATGCCATCACAACTCAAGAACTTAAGAGGAGATTCGCATCAGTAAACACAGTGCCTGGAAAACAAAAATGTCACTCTTTCGTTCCCTCTGCTGAATTAACTCTCATGTTGAGAAAACATTCATCATCAAGAGTATGTGATGTTTTCCTGAAAAAAAAAACGGTGGGGCAAAGAAAAACGAGAAGTGCACATACAGTGTAATAAGCAAATTATTTTACTCAATTTTCGATGTGAGAGGCCACGGGACTCACACTAAAAATTTACCCCGAATTATAAATTTAATTTTATTTTAAATTTCCTGCAAGCCAAAAATAACAGTTTTGCGAACAAATAATAAAAAGTACAATTAAATAAGTGCGCAATAGATGGTACGTCGTGATCGTCGCGCCTAGCTGCACTGCGACGCAGAAACTGCGCGCAAGAATTGTTATATATCTCCACCAATTTCTTCCACCCCAATTTCGACCATGGCTCATTTTAAAGGGAGAAAGTCAAGCTTTCTTTTAAACATAATTTTGGAAAATAAATTAACAGCCGCACTTAGAGAAAAACTCAAAAATATGTTTCAAATCAAAAAATGAAGCTCAAATCATTTTTTTTATCTGAAATCATTGCATTAAGCGTAAACCTGATGAAAAAACGTTTCCAAAACCTCCATAAAAAATTTAATTTGGATAACTTTGACCCCTGTATTCTGACAACCCGTCGTTGTCCTATATCTTCACCTCATAATAATTCTTCAATAGACTCTTTTAAAGCGGCTACTATCCCGTCTCCCGAATTGCCTCGTATATGCGTTCGTTTATCTTATTCTGAAAATCTATACGCACTTCCGGTTTCTGTAAATTTTCAATCCTGATTGGCATTAGTTTCGTTTTTGTTGTTTTCTTTTTTCTCCATCCCCGCCCTAAGTTTATTTTGGAGACTAAAAGGTAATGATCAGTAGACCGTGGAATTAAATTTTTGATTTTTCATTATTTTTTGTGCAATAAAAATGAGAATTTTCGATTTTTCAAGAAAATGCGAAAAGTCGTCATGATAATCCTGTAGGACGCACAAAAAGAAACACTTTTTTTTCTGTCTATTTTCCGTGTCGTGCATTGTTTGGCTGAAAATGTTAATTTGTTTTCCTCTTTTGGAATTTAAAAATGCTGTAAGTCTGAAAATTTTCATTTTATCGAAAAATGTCATTACAATAAATTGTTTGAATTTTTGAGTACTATGAACAGGCGCACATATAATTGTCAAATTGTGAAAAAAATATACTTAAAAATGTTCAAAATGCGCTCACTTTTGGAATTTTCATCCAAAATGGCTGGCTAACGAACTTGACTATTCGTTTACGAGACTAAAAGAGTATACACAAGGCCAATTCAATCGGTCAATTCTTTCGAAAGTCATCGAGCTCGTAGACAGACATACATACATGCATACATGCAGGCAGACAGACAGACAGACAGGCAGAACATTCGTGAAAACCTTTTTTTTTGGGTTCAGGGGGTCTCAAAACGTGGACGATTGACAAAAACCGGGGGATCAAATTTTACACATATCTAATACCTTCTCTGGATGAGAATGTAAAATTGCGAATTTTCAAGTACCATGAGCATTAATGATGGTCATTTTATTGTTTTAATCGTTACAAATAGTATTGAGAACATGAGAAAGATGAAATATTTTGAAAACACACACACAAGGTGAAAAAAAATTAAATAATCAAAGTTTTGATGAGAATGTGCCCACTACTCGTGCCGATTTTTTCACTATTAATGTTATTTTTCACGAATAAAACAGAAACTATACATCCTATCAAAAAGTTATTTATAACAAATTCGTAGATCTTTCTGGATTGCACAGTTTTTGTTCAGGCATCATTTGTCGTATTGTGCATAGTTTGACCGTGGAATTAAATTTTTGATTTTTCATTATTTTTTGTGCAATAAAAATGAGAATTGTCGATTTTTCCAGAAAATGCAAGAAGTCGTTACGGTAATCTTGTAGGGCGCACAAAAAGAAACACTTTCCTTTCTTTGACTTCTTTCCGTGTCGTGCGTTGTTTGGTTGGAAATGTTAACTTTTGATTCCTCTTTTGGATTTTGAAAATCCTGTAAGTCTCAAAATTTTCATTTTATCGAAAAATGTCATGAGAATAAATTGTTTGAATTTTGGAGTACTATGAACAGGCGCACATATAATTTTCGAATTGTGAAAAAAATGGCCTCAAAAATTTTCAAAATGCGCTCACTTTTTGAATATTCAACCAAAATTGCTGGCTAACGAACTTGACCTTTTGTTTGCGAGACTTAAAGATTATACCAAAGGCTAACCCAATAGGTCAATTCTTTCGAAAGTATCGTGCTCACAGGCAGACATACATACATACATACATACATACAGGCATACAGACAGACAGACACATTCGTAAAAACCTGTTTTTTGGGTTCAGGGGGTCTCAAAACTTGAACATTTGACAAAAACCGGGGGGCTCAAATTTTACACAAATCTAACACCTTCTCTGAATGAGAATGTAGAAATAGGAATTTTCAAGTACCATGAGCATTAATGATGGTTATTTCATTGTTTTAATCGTTACAAATAGTATTGAGGACATGGAAAAAATTAAATATTTCGAAAACCCACACGCAAGATGAAATAACTCCTTCTTTATCAATGACATGTCCAAGATAAACTACTTCTGGACGTAAAAATTCACATTTATCTGGCTGGAGTATTGAATTTGCTTCTCTTAATCTATTTGCTAATTTTGTGAATTTGTCTTCGTGCTCTTCTAAGGTATTTGCATATAGGACTATGTCATCCAAGTATACAAATAATTCGATTCCCTGAAGGCCGGTTAAATCGAGAACCATTAAACGTTGGAAGGTTGCAGGTGCATTCTTTAAGCCGAAGGGCATGCGGTCGAACTCATAGTGTCCGTAGGGCGCTGAAAAGGCAGTTTTGTGCGAGTCTTCCGGATTCATTTTTATTTGATAAAAACCACTGGCCAGGTTGAAAACCGAGAAGTATTGGGCTTGTCCTAACTGATCTAGGATATCCGTGATATTAGGCAGGGGATAACAATCTCCTATAGTTTGTTCATTTAATTTACGGTAATCTAAAACCATACGCCATTTTCTATTTCCGTGGGAATCCGGGTTTTTAAGTACGAGAAAAGCAGGTGAATTTTAAGGGGATTGAGATGGCTTTACTATTTTATTTCTTATTAGCTCATTGACCTGTCTAGTTATTTCTTCTCTTTGAACTTGGGGAATTTGTATTGTCGTGTAAATATGGGTTGACTGTCTCCTGTAGGGATATTGTGTCTTAGTACGTTAGTTGCTTCAAGAGGTTCATCTGGGATTTCGAAAATGTCTTAATTGTTAATAATAAGTTTTTCAACATGAGCATATTCTTCTTGATTTAAATGTTCTAAGCGTAATAATTTCTTTATATTTTCGAGTTTATTTTCTTCGTTATTGTTCAAAATTTGATGAAAGTGATTTTCTTTATTATATTGTGTATCAAAATAGTTGAATGTATGTTCAAATGGTTGTGATTTTAGATTTTGAGTTTGTTTTTTATTTGAAGTTTCCGTATAATAATCCGGTATTTTGATTTAGTCAAAATCTAAAAGTTCTACTGTAGGGATTGGAATTTCAACTGGATAAGGACAAGTAAGTGTTTGCAATTTTGAGATAGGCTTTTCCATTATTATTTGTTACTGTTTCCTTTCCTAAAAATCTTCCACTATTTGATAACAGTTCAGGAATAAAACCAGTTTCTTTTTCATTATTTTTAACATGAACATAGAAATAAAAAATTATTCTTGCTGGGATGGTCATTACTTCTTGACTACCAAAGGGATAGTATTTTTCATTTATTTCTAATTGTTTCTGTTCGTAGCTTATTTTCACGTTATTGTCTTGAAAAAATTCTGTTCCTATAACGCCATCATGATCTACTGGAACTTCATTGGAGATTATATTAAAAATTGTTGGAAATTCAAAAATATTTATTGTTATTTGACCAAGAATGTATACTGGGTGTTCGTTAATTCCTGTCAATTTTGTTTATTTATTTTTATAAATGATTCGACTGATTTTTCTTTAAATAAGTTGGGACCAGCTCCTGTATCGATCATTAATCTAACAGGATTTTTTAAACCGTTTGATGATAATGTTATATGCGGGATGTTATTAGTAACGCTAAAGTTGATTTTTGCTATTTTTAGTTCCTTAATATTTTCGAAATTAGAATTGGATGCATTTGATTCTTGATTTAGGACTTCCTCTGAGCAACCGGTCTGGGAAGGACATTGGAGTTTTCCGGATTTAATTGTTGTGGAGGATTTAATTGTCGAGACGAAAATTTCAAATGTATTAGAATGTATAAGCTGAATTATTTATTTATCAAATAAATATATAGGAATTTTTAATCCAATCACATTTTGATTTATAGTTTAAACTTTATCATTTTTAACATTCAGGAAGAAAAAATTTAATTTTCCTTCGCGAAATGAAGCTTGTCAAAAGTATTTAACTTCATCTAGAATTGGAAAGTATCTAATACCCTTATTCTAAGTATGTAGTGTTTTACACAATTCAACTAAAATCTGTTCTTTCATATCCATATCAATCCATTCCTATCTCCTCTTCAAACCTTCAAATGGCCAATTACATTCATCTGATGATATCAGCGTGAGGTTGGTCGATGATAAGACGTAATAAGAGGGTTGGCTATGATTATTTGTTAATTTTGAAAGTGGCGCATATGAGCGCATTTGAAACCACATACGTGAGTCCCTTCATCACTGCGGATTAAAAACTTTCATTTTTTTGGTCATCACTTTGCAACATGTTGTGACCTCCATATCTTGAGAAATTTTCAATTGATTCAAAAAATTTTCATGGCGTATATGAGCGCATTTGAAACCCCACACAGAAGTCCCTTCATCACTGCGGATTGAAATCTTTTTATTGTGCTGGTCATCACTTTGCAAAATGTTATGACCTCCATAACTTGGGCAATTTTCAAGATAATCAGAAAATTTGTATGGCGCATATGAGCGCATTTGAAACCCCATACGACAGTCCCTTCATCACTGCGGATTAAAAACTTTTTATTTTGGTGGTCATCAATTTGCAAATTGTTATGACCTCCATATCTTGTGCAATTTTCAAGATATTCGGAAAATTTTCATGGCGCATATGAGCGCATTTGAAACTCCATACGAAAGTCCCTTCATCACTTTGGATTAAAAACTTTTTATTTTGGTGGTCATCACTGTGCAAAATGTTATGACCTCCATATCTTGAGCTATTTTCAAGATTTAACGAAAATTTGCATGGCGCATATGAGCGAATTTGACACTCCATACGATAGCCCTTTCATCACTGCCGACTAAAAACGTTTTATTTTGCTGGTCATCACTTTGCAAAATGTTATGACCTCCATATCTTGGGCAATTTTCAAGATATTCGGAAAATTTTCATGGCGCGTATGAGCGCATTTGAAACCCCACACAAAAGTCAATTCATCACAGCGGATTGAAAACTTTTTATTCTGGTGGTCATCACGTTGCAAATTGTTATGACCTCCATATCTTTGGAAATTTTCAAGAAATTCGGAAAATTTTCGCGGCGCATATGAGCGCATTTGAAACCTCATACGACAGCCCCTTCATCACTGCGGATTGAAAACTTTTTATTCTGGTGGTCATCACTTTGCAAATTATTATGACCTCCATATCTTGGGAAATTTTCAAGAAATTCATAACATTTTCATGGCGCATATGAGTGCATTTGAAACCTCATACGACAGTCCCTTCATCACTGCGGATTGAAAACATTTTATTTTGCTGGTCATCACTTTTCAAAATGTTATGACCTCCATATCTTGGGTAATTTCCAAGAAATTCGGAAAATGTTCATGGCGCATATGAGCGCATTTGAAACCTCATACGACAGTCCCTTCATCACTGCGGATTGAAAAATTTTATTCTGGTGGTCATCACTTTGCAAATTGTTATGACCTCCATATCTTGGGAAATTTTCAAGAAATTCGGAAAATTAGTAATTTTCGTTTAACTAATCCAATCAATACAATTCTACTAATTGTCAGTGACTCAATTCTAGCTACAGCAATTATTAGAATTTATCTGACAATCAGTTATATTTTACTAATTCAAATTTAGAGAGATAAATTTAAAGATATATCCCCCTGCTGAGAACTACCTCGTTTTTTGTGCTTATTTCCTCTTTGCTCTTCATTCATGCATGAAAGATGGAAATTTATTGGAATCTGTAGGAGTTATCGCATGCACAATTTTTTTAACAATATCATCTGAGAATGATCTTTGCTAACTTTTACGGAAAATAAGGAGCCTATATCATAGTTTGGGATACAGAGATTATTAATACAATAATAGGGGTTGTTGAAAAAAGGATGATTATTCTTGACTCAAGCATTAAAATTCCACATCTAAGTGTGCCTAATTTCAATATTATTTTAGTAGTGATATTCGATTTACAAAATATACAAATTAAAAATTACAATGTACATATAACTGTTGTAATATCGGTTCGAAAATTTTCCAAATATTATATTTAAATCCTTAGCTCAAAAATGCTGAAACTTCTTCTGTGTCTTTTATATCTATAAGCTATCTGCTATATTTACCCGTGTGGAAAAATTTCATTGCATTCTGGTGTCAGGCCTGGCCCATGTCTAGATTTTTCTAGATCGTTTAATCTGGATGGTGTGGTCTAGCCCAGAACTGGCGCTTATCAGCTATCTAAGTCCAAAAAAGTTCTAAGTTCAATTAGAGCATTTTTCGGACATATTCCGAAAAATGTACAAGGTGTCTAAAATGATAGAAAATTAGAAATTCGCACTATCAAACCAAGACTTTTTTTCTTATCACATTGGCAGTCTGGTCTGGTCCAGGTATGGCGTTGATCTGATAAATACACTTATAGTGAAGAATATTTTTTTCCATGTCATTAAAAAAAATAAAGGGAGTCCGGCTTGGGAATAGTAAAACGAAACGTTACACCTTTGGCCAGGCCCAGGCCAGACCATTTGGTCAGCGGCAAGACTGGAAACCAGACGATCTGATCTGGGCCGGGCCAGCGCCAGAAGATTTTTCCACACGGGTAAATTGTACAGTAGGTGCTACTTTAATACTTGGAGTTCCAGAATTTTACTTAAATTATACAACTAAATTTAATTAAACTCTTTGTATTATTTTGATTTAAAGAATTTAAAATTTAAAAATTTAAAGAATTTTTAGATTTAAAGAGTAGGATTTACTCCTGATTATTGCAAATGTTTTGAAACATTTTTCTAGATTTTGCAGAGTTAAACTCGAAATTTCAAAAGGTTGATTTAGCTAAAAGAAACTTTTAACCTGGAAACTAAACATTTTTTGACTCGTTTATTAAAATAATTTCAACGCAGGCTGATTCAAAGCTAAATTTTCTGACATTTCCGATGATTCTACTCACAACGTCGTATAATATAAAAAAAAAATTTTTTTAATTAGTTTTCAACACAGCTACATCTATGCAGAAGTCAATCTTGACAATGTAAAATGTCTAAGGCTGTGTCTCTAAATGCTGTCAACCTCATTATTATTCAAACAACAGTAAATAACAACAGCGAAATGTGTACATTTAAAAAAGAGATTAAAAATTTTCTATTTCATGGTCGATTTGGGGTATCCAAAAGTATTCAGAAAAATATTGTGGCCACTGTGTACAGTGTACACTGTACAGAAATAAGTATATACTTTTTTAAAGGAATTAGAAAGGTTTGAAATGAATAAAACAATAATAAATCATTTCTTGAATTTGTCCTTAAAGTCCATGAATTTGAATAATAACTCAAACAAATTTTTATTTTATCTTTCTATACTTCAAATTCAGTGCATATTTAAGTAAAATTAATGTTGGTTCTATATTAAATTCAATCTAAAACGCTTCAAATTCCTAACTTTTCAGGTAAAAAAATTACATTTTCAACAATATAGATGAATTTTCTACAAAAAATACGATTTTTCAACAAAATTCATGAGTTTTCAACCATACAATGAAATTTTCTACTAAAAAAGATAAATTTTAAAGAAAAGTCATACATTTTCTACTGAAATGATGAATATTTAATTAGAATATTTGAATTTTCAACCAAAAAGATAAATTTTTAACAAAAAAGTTTAACCATCTCCCAAGTAGTTTAATTTTCAACCAGAAAGATAATTTTCCAACCAAAATGATGAATCTTTAACTGGAATATATACTCGAATTTTCAACCAAAAAGATACATTTTTAACAAAAGAGTTTAACTTTCAAAGAAATAGTTTAATTTTCAACCAATATCATGAATTTAAAACTAAAATTATGAATCTTTAACTAGAATAGTTGAATTTAAACAAAAAATGAATTTTCAAACAAAAAGCTTAATTTTCTACCAAAAAATACGATTTTTCAACAAATTACATGAGTTTTCAACCAAAAAGTTGAATTTTCAACTAAAAAAGATACATTTTCTACAAAAAAGATAAATATTTAACAAAAAAAAAACAACTTTCAACCAAGTAGTTTACTTTTCAAACAAAATGATAAATTTATAACAAAAAGTTAAACTATCAACCAATTAGTTTAATTTTGAACTAAAATGATGTATCTTTAACTGTAATAGTTTAATTTTTCACCAAAAGATACATTTTTAACGAAACATATGATTTTTCAAAAAAATACATGAATTTTCAACCAAACAATGAAATTGTCAACTAAAAATGATAAATTTTCGACAAGTGATGAATTTTCTTCCGAAATGATTAATCTTTAACTAGAATAGTTGAGTGTTCAACCAGAAAGATAAATTTTTAATGAAAAATTTTTAATTTAAACCAAGTAGTTTAATTTTCAGTCAAAAAGATGATTTTCCAATCAAAATGATGAATCTTTAATTAGAATAGTTCAATTTTCAACCAAAATGTTAAATTTTTAACAAAAGAGTTTAACTTTCAACGAAGCAGTTTAATTTTTAACCAAAAAGATGATTTCCCAACCAAAATGATTAATCTTTAACGGGAATAGTTGAATTTTCAAACAAAAAGATCAATTTTTAACAAAAAAGTTTAACTATCAACCAAGTAGTTTAATTTTCAAACAAAATGATGATTTTCCAACCAAAATGATCAATTTTTATCAGAAAAGTTAAACTTTCAACCAATTAGTTTAATTTTCAACTAAAATGATGTATCTTTAACTGTAATAGTTGATTTTTCAACCAAAAACATAAATTTTAACAAAAAAGTTTAAGTTTCAACGAAGTAGTTTAATTTTCAACCAAAAAGATGATTTTCAACTAAAATGATGAATCTTTAGCGAAATAGTTGAATTTTCAACCAAAAAGATCAATTTTTAACAAAAAAGTTTAACTATCAACCAAGTAGTTTAATTTTCAAACAAAATGATGATTTTCCCTTGAAGCCTTAACTAAAATACATTAATTATTAATCATAAATTGTATTTTTAACCAGAAATATTGATTTTTTACCTAAAAATACGAATTTTCAACAAAATACATACATTTTTAATCAGTTCAATTTTCAAAAAATTACATAAATTTTCAACTAAATATTTTGAACAATGGATGTGATTTTAGTCCAAATTTTATTTGAATAATTTCTAGTCTATTTTTTTCGATTCTAAAAATTTTGAACTAATTAGTTGAATTTTTAAGCTAAAAAAGTTCAATTTTTAACTAAACATTATATAGTGTAATTTTTATTAAGGAGAGGTAATTTTCAATTTAAAAAACCATTTTTTCACAAAACTGTTGAATTTTATATTGAATAGTTGAATTTTATACCAAGTTGTGAAATTTTTAAGTCAAGAAGACGATTTCTCTATAAAAACATTTGAAATTTTAACCCGAAAATATGAATATTATTGAATTTTTAATCTAAAAAGATGAATTTTCAAAGAAAAATGTAATAGTTGATATTAAAAAAAACTGATTTTAATTTAAAATAAAAAAACAATTGGATTTAACCAACAAAGACAAATTTTTAACAAAATACTTGAATCATCATCTAAAACAGATTATTTGCAACTAAACAATTTGATTTTCAAACAAAAAATTAATTTTCTTCAAAAAAAGACGAATTTTCAAATAAATAGTTAAATTTTCTACCAAATTGTTTTATTTTCAAGTGCAAAATATGAATTTTTTACAAAGCAGTTTAATTTTTAGCTCAAAAATGTAAATTTTCAACAAAAAAAAAGAAAGATTTTTATAGTAGGTACTTTTACTTTCAACCAAGGAATTGAATTTTTAATCTAAAAAGACGAATTTTCAAAGAAAAATGTAATAGTTGATATTTCAACAACAAAAAAAGATTTTAATTTAAAATAAAAAAAAAGTTGGATTCAACCAGAAAATACAAATTTTGAACAAAATACTTGCATCCTCATATTAAACAGATTATTTTCAACTAAACAATTTGATTTTCAAGAAAAAAATTTGTTTATTCCAAAAAAGATGAATTTTCAACAAAATACATCAATTTTCAAACAAATATTTAAATTTTCTATCAAATTGTTTAATTTTCCAGCCGAAAATATTAATTTTTTTACAAAGCAGATTAATTTTTAACCCGAAAATGTGAATTTTCAACAAAGTAGTTAAATTTTCAGGTGACAAAAAAAATACTTTTTAACCAAAAAAAAGCAAAGTTTTTTAAATAAAATTATAAATCTTCAACCAAAAAAAAAAAATATTTTTTTAGTGAGTAGTTTTACTTTCAACCAAGGAATTTAATTTTTAATCTAAAAAGATGAATTAAAAAAAAATGTAATAGTTGATATTTAAAAAAAAAACAGATTTTAATTTAAAATAAAAAAACAGTTGGATTCAACCAGAAAAGACAAATTTTCAAAAAAATACTTTAATCCTCATCCAAAACAGATTATTTTCAACTAAACAATTTGATTTTTAACCAAAAAATTTACTTTCTTCAAAAAAAAAAAGAATTTTCAACAAAATACATCAATTTTCAACCAAAATTTTAATTTTCTACCAAATTGTTTTATTTTCAAGCCGAAAATATTAATTTTTTACAAAGCAGATTAATTTTTAACCCGAAAATGTGAATTTTCAACAAAGTAGTTAAATTTTCAGGTGACAAAAAGTATTTTAATTTTTAATGGAATTTTCAACCTAATAATTGAATTTTTAACGAAAAAAGTAAATTAGTCATCAAGAAGATTAATATTCTACCACAAAAGACGAAATTTCAACAAAATACAGAAATTTTCAAACAAATGGTTACATTTGAACTGAAGAAAATTAATTTTGAAATAAAACATGGTATATTTATATTTTCAGTTAAAAATGTAATCTTTAATTTAAAAAAAAATAATAATTTCTAATCAAACTGATTAATTTTCTATCAAAAAAGATTCATTTTTAATAAAACACATTGTTGAATTTTCAACTTCAGAAGATAAATATTCCAACTAAATATGGAATAGTTAAATTTTCAGTTAAAAAAATAATTTGAAGAATGTTAACAAAATAGTTAAATTCAAACAATATTCAGATTCGTTTTTGCGCATTCACAAAAAAGAAAGAGATTGTTTGAAAAATGATTCTTCCCATTGTTTATTCATTACTTTTTCATAACTAAAAAGCCAATGCAAAGTTAAAAATGTTAGAAAAGCCGCTAGTTTCTAGCAATTATCTAAGAGAAAATAATTTCGGATAATAAATTGTTTAAACAATTATGTTTGTGAACTTGCATTAATTATTAACTCAATAAGTAAAAAGTTGACAAAAATAAAAAAAAATATAAAAAAAACCCAATTATATAGCATTACTACAGGAGATGATAGTTATAAACAATGATAATTTATTTAAACCATTCCTGTTGTTAAATTGTGTTAAGTTTCACCTCATTTAAGTGACAAGTGTACAAAAATTTGTATATTTTAGAAAAAAAACGCAACTTTCTAGCATTATTCAAAGAGAATCTTATAAAAAACAATAATAAATTATTTAAACAATTATGGTTATTTTAGTTAATTATTACTATACTTATATTGTCCATTTTTTACTATTCTTGTTGAATATTCCAAATTTTAGTTGATTCATCAACTCGATTGAAAATTTGACCACTTTGTTAAACATTCGATTTTTTTGTAAAAAATTAAATTTTTTGAACTCAAAACGTAAGTTTTTCATTCTTGGTTAAAAATGTATATATTTTTTAGTTACAAATTTAACTATTTGAATGAAAATGTATCTTCTGTCAATGAAAATTCAACTGCTTGGTTAAAAATGTAATCTTCTCAGTTGAAAAGTTATTTCTTTGGTTAAAAAATAATTATTTAGTTAAAAATTGGTCAAATTTGTATTAAGATAATGTCCTGAGCTAGAACTTTATGCTTTTTTTCGAAAATTCAACTATTAGGTAAAAATTAAGCTGCTTTGCAGAAAATTCAACAATTTTGTGAAAGTCTTTTTTTTAATGTCTCACTGTTTTGTTGAATATTCGTTTTTTTCGTTTGAAAATTCAACTAGTTGGTTAGAAAATTCAAATATTACATTGACAATTAACTATTTTTGGTAGAAATAAATAACTTCGTTCAAAATTATCCTTTTTGTTCAAAAATTTAACTATTTTGTTCAAAATTCGTCTTTTTGGGTTGACTTTAACTGTTTCTTATTTATAATTAAAATCTGTCGAAAAGTCATCTCTTTTGGTTGAAAACTGCTTTCTAGAAAATTTCAAAATTATTCATCTTTTTTATTAGAAAATTAAACTATTTGGCTGAAGATGTATCTTTTTCAGTTGAAAATTTAACTACTTGGTTGCAAATTCATGTATCCTGATGAAAAAAAAGCTTTTGATGTTCACGCGTTCGCCCGGAGCAAACACGCGTGCACCAAAAACCTGTTACTGCTTTAGATGGGCCGCGGAAAATTTACCTTTAATATCATCATCTTCAAGCACAAGCTTAACGCTTTACTTTATAATATACTTAATGGTCTCACGATAATTCACTATAATGAAAGGAGGTGTTTCGGGTTTCAATCGTGTGCAAAACTACCAATCCTGCCGACGTTCTTGACATTGTGTATCAATTCTTCAGCGCTATCCTGAAATTGATGTTACAGGTTATGTTGTTCTTACATTACATACTTTCTACCATGTTTGTGATTGGCCAAAGTATCCCACCGTGAAGACTGGTCGAGCTAGATTGGCTAAGGAAGTTTTTGCTCAGCAACCCGAGAAAGCGAAAAGCCAAATGGTATTGATATTTATATCCATTGTCCCTGTTAATTTTATCAGGGTGTCTCAAGATTTCTGTTGCTTCTCTGCACTTTCCTAAAGAAATATTGTACGTTTTTGCGGTGACGGTTGTCTTGTCAAATGAAATGCTATGCCCTCTTTCGAGATGATGCTCAGCTAGTACTGATCGCGTGAAATTTTTTAACCTGACCTCGCTCTCATGTTTCTGTACAGGTTGGCTCACTGCTCCGCCAGTTTTCTACAATGTAGACTTTGACTAGTCCCGTAGGATTAAAGATCTTTCCAGGCAAAAACAAAGAATAAAATTCGAGAAATTACTTCCAGAAAAACATGCAGACCACTTGCAAACACAGTGAAAAAAATCTATAACCATTCTCTCAGCAATGAAACAATTTCAGCCTTATCTGGAAGATATAACGCGGCACATAACGGCCAACATCTTACGCAAAACCCAACTTCTGTTCTCAAACTTATCAGAACAAGTAAAAACAGCAATTCAAGCACGCAATAGGAATAAATACATAATAATATGACGCACAGAGAAAGGCAACACAACAGTTATAATAAATAAAGAAGACTATAATAACAAAATCATGAACCTTCTTACGGACGAAAAATATTTAGAAAACTTGAAAAAGACTTCACAAAATCGATATTCAGCCAAATCAACAGCCTTCTGAAAGACTCAACTTTACAGCAAAACACTATATGAATTAATACCTTATAATTACAGGTTACAACCTAGCACGAAAACTCTTTTGCCCTTTTCAAAAAAATACGACAAGACATCCTAGTGTGTGTCGACGTAGTATTTCTCTTTATTAAAGTACCAATCTCTGATACAGTCGATACTAATGAATCCCTTGAGTAATTTCCCTTGAATCTCATACGTTTGATAAAACAATGTCTCAATAACAATCACTTCTCTTCCAATAACCAAATCTACGATCAAACAGTAGCAGCAATGGGATCTTCAATCTCGCCTGCCATAGGCAACATATTTATGAAATATCTTGAAACTAAGATCTTCGACCAATTCAAGCTTAAACCCGAATTTTAGTGCTTTTAATTTGACGACACTGTTGTCATCTGGATACATGGAGTACAAGTACGCAATCGGAAAACTGACAGAGCCCTATAGCTGTGCTTCCCAATAATTCCTTACAAGGGTTTCTAAAAGCGTCTAGTATCCCGTATGTATCACGTGAAATTCCGACCTTGTTATTTCTCATGCTGAATAACTCTATACTTCTCCCTCCCTTCATACTGATCAACGCCGGTTTATTAAACAGTATACTGAAATATATTCAGTATGTACCATTCTCTCAAGATTTGGCATGTTTTATTTTTACTCAACAAAGAAAAATTTTGAAGATTAAGGTCCGTGATAGTGACTAACTTAAATTTACATTTTAGAGCCTCGTCATTATTTTACTCCCCTGGTGATGCTGGAAAAAAGTTTGGCCCTTTCATGGGAATTTCGAGTGTCATTTGATAAGGAAAAGGGGAAATCTTGGAATGCTAATGGCACGAGTAGCTATCCTGCGGTGGAAAAAAAATCAGAATAATCGCTGATGTGCCCTAGTTCTTTCAGTAAAACTCTGCGAAAGTCGCTTCGTTCTAAAGATTTTGGGATGGCAAATAACGGGGAAAACTCCTGGGGGCGCGAAGGCTCCAGAGCGGGTGCCAATTTAATCGCCTACAATTTAGGAATCTGTATCTCCACCTTCGAGTATTATACATTTTAGTTTTTATTCAAATTTTAAATCTTCACTAAATCAAAAAAAAAAATAACAAAAAAAAAACGGTAAAACGGTAAATTTTCACGACAGCTAATATGCATCGAATGCCGTAACAGCTTTTATCTTTCGCCACTCTCGCCTCAGCCTGACTTTTCCCATTTCAAATGACAGGTGTTGAAGTGAAACATTGGCGAAATTTTAAATCGCTGGCATGACATCTTCATTCTCGCGAGAAACTAAGAATACTTTTCTAGATTTCGTGTTCGTAAAATGCGGGATTTTATATTTTCTGTGGTCTTGAAAATAGAAAAAAAAATTTGAAGAGGGAAAGGAATAAAAGTAAACAAGGCTGACAGTAATAAAAAAACATAAAAATATATTTAAGGTATAATTTTTTGTGTGGGTTTCATGTTCTTTTTGGTGTGGTGATTTTTCTTTATGTTGGTGGAAATACTATTTTCGAAATGAGACGCGAGCTTTCCTGATTTTTCTTTTTCTGTGATGAGAAGATATAACAAAATCATAAAATTAATTAGTTTATAAAAAATCTTGAACTAAATCTGGGAAATTAAATATGAGATGAAACTTAGCAATATACTAGTTTTATTAAGGCTTCCGAAAGTAACGAATCTGGTTGAATTCTATAAAAAATCTGGATATTTTAGAAACATTTCTCCAATTTGCATATAGGATTATTTTTATAATTAGGTAAAAAAATTGTCGAAAAATATCAAAAATTTCATTTCGTTACATACTGCCAGAAATCCAACTGAATTTTTTATTTTATTTACTGTAGCATTCAAATGAATTCAAAAGAATTTTCATATTCTCTGTGAGCAAATATTCCATGCCAAATTAGTAATTAAATAAAACCTTATAATACATTTTAATTCTAGACTTTATTTTCCAATCCCTGTGAAACAAACTGGAAATTCTTATATCCGAATTTTCAATAATGCATTAATTAAAATTTATTATTTTCCTGATATAAATTAGTGTTTAGTGACAATGCTAAACTTATTCGAATAATTTGAGAAGAGCAAAAAAAGTTGTGGTTTGTCATCCAAAAGTATAATAAAAAATATTTTAGGGTGGTCCCTGATTATGTAAAATCATTATAAAAATTTCAAAGTAAAGAAAAATGTGTGCAAGGTTCTTGAATTTTTTAATTTAAAAATAGAATAAGATATTTTCCTCAAGAAAATAAAATTAACCAAAATTTTTTTCCCGAAATCGTAATTTTCCTAAATTAATAGATTTATCAAATTTTGTATTAACACTTTTTAAAATATTTTCTTTACAGGTTTTATTGGTTTTTCATACCTTTAGTTATTCCCCATAAATAATCCCTGATGAGGGGGTCTAAATTGACTTCGAAACATGTTGGTCCGCTCGTAATATAAGAAGAACGGAGAAAGGAAAAAGTGAGAGGTTTGTTTTTGGTTTACTTTTTCCCTTTTTCTCCCTCTTTTTTCATTATGTTATTCTTGTCTCTAATCAGCCGAAAAGTGAGGTTTTTGGGAAGTTTATTTTTTAATTTTGAATCAATTTCTTGCTTATTCTGCAAAAATTATTCATGATAAAATGGATTTCTCTCCAATCTTGATTTAAAAAAACTATTTTACTACTATTTCGAACAAAATTGAGCCGCGGGGTGCAATAACCAGCCTGAAGCTCGAAAACGCGTAAAAGTATTGTCCGATCGTCTCAAAAAAAGAATATGTTCAAAATAGAAAAATAAATTTTTTGAAAATGTAGAATTGTACAGAATAAGGAAATGAAACTTTTTCCTATTAGAATTTTTGTTGTCAACCGTTTGTTTTTAATAATAAAAACGAAATATTGAAAAAAAATTATCTCATTTAATTAAGTTTTAAAACTTAAATCGTTCTAACTCGGCCAAATATTATTGAAATGAGTTCATATTTGCAGGACACATTCAAAATACTCTAGCAATGCCTAGAAAATCATGAAAAACTTAACGATTGTTTATTGTTTATAATTCTTTAATTGCAAAATGAGGTCAATCGATAATTGTTTCCTTGTTTTCACCGGTAAAAAGTATCTAGGTAACTTCGACTGTCTAACAACTTCCAGTGAGTGATTTGTTTATCAATATTGAATCAAGTTTTTGGGAAAATCTCTTATCGATGCGTTGAAAATTTACTGAGATATTCAGATTGGGAAAAAGTACTCGATGTCTGCCTGCGCTGTTAGCGAATGCGTCGCGAGGACTGCTCTGTCAGACAGCGTTCTCAAACCGGGCAGACGTCGAGTACTTTTTGAAAATCTGAATATCTCAGTAAATTTTCAACGCATCGATATGAGATTTTCCAAAAAACTTTATTCAATATTGATAAACAAATCACTCACTGGAAGTTGTTCGGCAGTCGAAGTTACCTAGACACTTTTTACCGGTGAAACCAAGAAAATACAATTATCGATTGACCTCATTTTGCAATGGAAGATTGTTAAACAATAAACGATTGTTAACTTTTTCATGATTTCCTAGGTATCCCTGGAGTATTTTGAACATGTCCTGCGAATGTGAGCTCATTTCAATAATATCTGACCGAGTTAGAACGATTTAAGTTTTAAAACTTAATTAAATCAGAGAGAAACTGGTGTTCAATATTTCGTTTTTATTAATAAAAACAAACGTTTGAAAACAAAATAATTCCTTCTTCTGTGCAATTCTACATTTTCAAACAATTGATTTTTCGATTTTGAAATCTTCTTTTTTTGAGACGATCGGACAATACTTTTACGCGTTTTCGAGCGTCGGGCTGGTTATTGCATGCGGCGGCTCAATTACACTAAAGACACTATTTTCTCACGATTTTCTGCTAATTCAACTATTTATTTACTTTTTCATATAAAATATTATTTGAATTATTTGCTAATTGGCTATAAATTGTCTCAATGGCTGATTAGGGCCGTCCAAAATGATGAATTTTCAAGTCAAAAAGGTCGATAAAAGCGAGTGCGAAGCACGAGACACGTGAACATGTGAATGTGTACGATTAGAAATTGCATGGAAAAACGTTTTGTTTAAAATCAATGTAGATGAAAACAGAACTATCTGAAATTTATACCCCAGTATTTGAATATTTTCTTCAATATTGAATGGATCAAATTTAAAAGTTCTGAATTTCTATGTTGAACCTGAATTTTCAAATTTTACCTTTCATAAGTATGAACTTTGCAATTATATTTAAATGAATGAAGTTAGAAAAATATAATCCAAAACTTCGAAAATTTTTTCATTTGAATATTCAAATTCATAGAAAAGAATTGATATATCAAAGGATTTGTATATGCATTTTTTAAGTTTATAATGAATCATTTTACAATCAAATTCTCTTATTATTGAAATTTTAATCTGAAATCATTCAGTTTCGATATTCTTTAATTTAAAATCAAATTTTCAAACATTCAGTTCGTAATTGTTAATTATTGTTTCAAAACTTTGAAAAACTCTCCACATTAAAAACTTTGTTTCATCATGGATTATTTCTTAATTGATATTTTCAATGTCACGAAATAAAAATCCAAGGACGCGAACGCGCGTGTGCATGTAATGCTAGTTATAATTAAAATTTGAATACAAATTATGATTCAAACTAAAAATATATTATATTATATACAATGTATTATATTTTAACCATATACATGAATTTTCTATTAAAAAAGATCAATTTTAAACCCAAAAAAGAATAATTAGATTTTCACTAAAAAAAATGATTTCGCAACAAAAAATGACGTTTTAACATCATAGTTAAATTTTTAAGCCAAGGAAACGAATTTTCATTCAAATAATTGAATTATCAACCAAAGCAGATTGATTTTTAAACACAGTTTGAGTAGTTTAAGTAGTTTCCAACGAAGAAGAATAATTTTCTACTGAATAAGATAATGTGTAGATCTGGTGTTTTTCATTTTACTGGTCGTTTACCCCAGTTAGGAAACTTAATAAACTTAAAAAAAATACATGAAGTTTGAACTATAGAGGATCAATTTTCAACCCGAAAAGAATTGGTTTCAACTAAACAGAAAGAAATCTCAGTTCTCAGAATTCTCAACGAAAAATGTTATACCTAATATTTCACTTGAAAGGGATTTTTAATTTTTAATCCAAAACAGTCGAATTCCACCAAAACCGAAGAATTTCTCACAAAAAAAGTTATATTCTCAACTGAACCAGATTAATTTCCAGCCAAACAGTCAAACAAGCCTAATTTTATATTTACAGGAATAGGTAGATTTTCAGTTGCAAACTTAAGTCTTGACCAAAGAAAAATATGAATTTTCGAAAAAATAGTTAAATTTGCATCTAGAAAAGATAAATTTGTAATGAAACAGTTAAACAAGACTCCTTTTCAAATAGCTCAATCTCAATTTATTTTTCTTTACCAAATTTCAAAAGGACGGTGCCAATTTTGGGCCCGATGTGTCCATCTTAGAGAAGCGTATTACCCCATGTTTTTTGGTATGCTGATTCCAAATATCTTTTTAGTTTTGCTGTTAATTAACCGGTTTCGGAGATAAGGAGAAAAAATTATTTTGATCATAAGCATAAACCTCTTCTCAAGTCTGGCAAGATAAATCGGTTCCGCATTTGATGGACGATTTCCGGATAGTTTGTGCCATTATTAATCGCTTCAGAATCACAATAATATTTAAAAACTTTCGGAGTATTCCAAAAGAGTTTAAGGAATGTTCATCTGGTTTCAGAGGATTCGAAATATTTCAAAATATTTGAAAAGATTCTGAAGCAATCGATTTCGGTAACCGGATAGGATTTTAAATGTTTGAAAATATTTTAGGGTATTTCAAAGGATTCCAAGACACTTTCAAGAGTCTTACAAATTTTAATGCATTCCAAAAGATTTTAAAGTTGATTAAATATCTTAGGATATTTAAAAAGAAATTCCAGTAATTTGAAGTGATTCAATTCTTCCGCTTTCTTCCTTTCTTATTTATTTGCCTCTAATGAGCCGAAAAGGAGGTAGTTTGGAAATCTAATTTCGATTTGTGAATCTATTTCATGCTCTGTTTGCATGAAATTATTCATAAGAAAGTAGATTTTATTTCTATCTCGAATTAAAGAAAAAGGATTCTAAATATTGCAGGGCTTTTTAAAAGATTCCAATTCCATTACGGAATAGGCTATGAAGCAAATTACGCATAAAAAATTGTCTTCTTTTGGCGACGTTAAGAAGTCCTGCTCTTTCTTTATACTGCGTCATATGTTCACTCCTGGGGATGTTATAGATGAACCGAATGCAAGCATTAGGCATACGCTCAAGCTTTTCATTCAGCTCATCAGTAATATCGTCATATACCACACAACAGTAGTCAAAGAAAGGAAGGATGAGGTTTTTGACTAGAAAGATACGCGTTAAAGTAGAAAGTGGTTTCTTATTCCTGTTGAGCTGTTAGAGGATTCTAAAGGTTCTTCTTGAAATATCCGAAACTTGTTCAATCCAAGTAAGAGAGCGATTAGGAATGTAGCCTGAATCTTTTACAGATTCCATAAAGGGGATGAAACGTCCATCCATCAAGACATGAGGTAGGGTTGCAATTGTCTCAAGTGATGGAAAGGAAGAAGGTCCTATGATTATAGCTATAGTTTCAGCAGGGTTAGGAGTGAGGCCACTTGTCAAAGCCCACTGCACTACTAGATCAATATCCGCCTGTACCTTTTGAGATAAGGTCTTTAGATTGCCAATGGACGCGGAAGTGTAGAGCTTGAAGTCGTCAGCATATTTGTGAAAGTTGACATAACGGAGTTCGCTACCAAGTTCAGAGGTATTAATATCAAATAAAGAAGGTGCAACCGTGGATCTCTGAGGGCCACCACTCTTGATCTTCCCACAGTCAGATCGCTCGACATTACTAATTTTTACTCATTCAGAACGATTACTAAGATAGCATTCAAATCATTTAACAACTACACTGAGCGAAGAATTTCCGTGTAGTTCGGGTTTACATCCCAATAGTTTAAGTGGTGTCTATTTTTTCTTGTTTCAACCGAAGTTTTGGCGCGCTTGCACTCCTAAAATGTGCGATCACCTCAAACATTCGGGTGCTCACCCGAAACAGCAGCGGTCGAAGTTGTAGAGTGCCCGCCCGAGTACTTGGGGGGCTTGCCCAAATGATTCGGCAGATTCGAGTCGTCATCTGCGTTGGTTGTTGCGAGTTTGACGTTTGCGCATGTTCGCTGATAGCCGCAGCTGATGAACATCAAGCTCTTCCCGAATGTCACTGTTTCTAGGTTGTGTCTATTTTATTGTTCATGTGCGAGATTTCAGTGCGATAAAGTGTAACTAGTTGTCTGCTTTTTCTTTGAATGATCATTAACAAAGGTAAGAGAAGTATAAAACAAATAAATACGATAGACTAGTGTGTATGATGCAACGAGAACTTTGGCAGATGCAAACTGTTATACAAAACCTACAGCTGATTATATGGCCTGAAGGCGAATGCATCAACTCAGCACAAATATAGGCTGGGCAAGACATCACGCGTTTCTCATTCAGTGTGTGAATGACTACATAACATCTGTCAGGAATTTCACTACCTAGGTTTGACAGCTTGCGCGCGAACTGCGGATTCGTCATCACACACTCAACATGTCAAACCTGCTGACCCTCAGGCAGTATATTCTTGATAAAATACAGTTACTATCTGACGCTCGGACAAGTCTATAGCGGAGGGAGATGTTGGTAAGAAAAAATGAACAGTTTTCCTCTGATCCATCTACACTTTTCAAAGATCCTTTAGTTACTGTCGGCCACACGCTCAAACCAGAGGAGGTCAAAGAATTTTGGAGAGAAGTCTACCAAGTTCAGCATCCACTAAGGAAGACTCGGAGAACACAAATTGCTTCAAGGAGCTATGCAGTGCCATCATAACACCTAAGAAGGAATGCCCACGTATCAATACCATAGAGGGGTTAGAAATTTTAAGGGGCATGCAGAACTATTCCGCTCCGGAACCGGATGATATCATGACCTTCTGATGGGAAAAGTTTTCTTCAACCTACCTGCATCTGGCTCGCTTTTTCACCTCATATCTAACGTCGGAACAGCCTATTCCGGAGTGATTGGCGGCAGAGCGCAGAGTGTCCTGCCGAAGATGGGCAACCTAGCTGGCTCTACAAATCACAGGACAATAACGGGTCTGCACACACTATGTCCTACCAGCGCTGCATAGAAAGATTGATGCCGCTCTGACAAACCAGATTGAATATCTTATCTGGAAAAAATCGTTTCACAACTAACAATGTCACCTTTTAAAGATGTGTGTTTCAGGGCAACACGATGAACCTTCTTCTCTTTTGCCTCACATCATTGCCACTATCTCTCGCACTTCGCCATTCTCAAGGGTAATTATGCAACAAACCCGGATATTGAAAGCATAAGGTAACTCATTTATTTGACAATGACAATATCAAGATGTATACCAAGAATCCAGAGTAGTGAATACATATAGATCTAGAGATTGTCGACAAGTACATTCGGGTGATTGGAATGCAGTTTGGGTCAGAAAAATGCACCAAGGTGAATTTAAAGTGAGGCAAACCTAATAGCATACCCGAAGACCCTAAACTTGTCGTTAAAAGCTCTTCACGGTACTTTGAAGCTGAAAAGATCTACAAATACGTAAACGTTGCCATCCCGGTAGTACACAATTAATTTGGAGTGGTCTTATTGACGTATAGTTATGTAAATGAACGAAAGAATGCATCTTCAATCGTCTGTTTCGCGACTTGACATCTCGCGCCGTTAAGGTGGTCGCGAAATTCTGCATCTGGAATATCTTCACAACAGAATCATTTGGCACATATTCGCAAATGGACAAGACTCTCATCTCAAAATAATCAAGAAACACGGATGAGCAGGCAAAGGAGCGCTTTTGTACAAAACAGAGGAGAAGGCTGCTGAAACACTTGGCCTTGATTTCAATTTCAGGGGTGAGCAAAATGCATCAAACTTTATTCATCTCGAGTACTCACACCTGAAGGCCCGGATAAAGAAAACGCAGGAGAGAAACTTACAGGAACAGTTGCTCAACAAGAGGATATACGGCTTTTCGATAGCCAAAGTTCCGAAATTTTACAAACAGGACCCAGCTTGTTGGTTCCTCATAGTCGAGGCATCCCTCGCGCATTCAAAAATTACCAGCAAAAAGTCGAAAGCGCAGGAGCTAATCGCTCAATTAGACCCAGATATCGTCGCGCACGTTAAAGATATTATTAATCGCCAACCCCAATACTTGTATAATCAAATCGAAGAACGGCTCATATCGACGTATTCCATCTCTAACGAGGCCAAGCTGCGTCAGCTTTTAAAAGGGGAGGTGGTCAACGAAAGGAAACCTTCGTTCTTATTAAATCGCCTCAGGAGCCTTATTGACAACGCGTGCAGCGACGATGTGCTGAAATCAATTTTTTTGGAGCAATTTTTAAGCTCAATCCGCGCTATCTTGGCCATGTCCCAAGTTGCCGACCTGTCGGCCCTCGCGATCCTAGCAGACAAGGTTTGCGAGGCTTCGAACCCACCTGCTTTCCAAAACTTCGCGGTAGCTCCACATAATTCCGCTACTCATAACGCGGGTAATGTATGCGCGACAGCGGCCTCTCAGTCCCCCATGGACTACATTGTGGCAATGTTTGCACAGCAGACCAAACAGTTCGAGGAAATTTCCCGCAGAATCACTCAACTCGAGCAGCAACGCGGTCGTCAAAGAGATTTCTCAAACTCTCGCGGCAACTTCCGCTCGTGCAATCGAAATTGATGAGCAAGTAGTGGAAGAAGCAATCTCTGTTATTACCATTCCAGATTCCGCAAAAATGCTTGTAAATGCGAAACACCTTGCTCCTGGAAAGACCCAGCACCGGCGTCGGAAATCTAAAAGAGCCTCATTGAGTGGAGACTCTCGGTTTAAGGCACAACCAGTCCAAACCTCTCCACATACGCGATCGAGATTCTGGCCCCATCTATTTAATAGAAACTGGCTCTGATCTATCAGTGCTTCCCGTCGACGTGCAAATTGATCATTCAAAACCCAGCGAGTTAGTGCTATTCGCAGCCAATGACTCTTGAATCAGCACCTTCGGGGAGAAACGCATTACCCTCAACCTGGACTTGCGCCGCGAGTTCACATGGAATTTTTCCGTAGCCTCAGTTCCTTACCCAATAATTGGAGCAGACCTGTTGGCTTATTATCAACTCGTACCGTTTCTTCACGAATCGCGCCTCGTCGATACCAAAACCGGCCTCAGCACTAAGGCATTCCTCAAATCCACTCTTATTTTCGGAGTAGGTCTCGTCGATCGATCCACTCCATTTTCAAAATTGTTATCTGAATTCCCGGAAATCATATCCTCGTCGCAAGAAATAAATGCGCCTCCCAATGATAAGGTTCAACACCATATCATAACCACGGGACCTCCAACAGCCGACCGAGCAAGACGATTACATCCAGACAAACTCGCAGCGGCTAAAGCGATCTTTAAACAATTACCCAAAGACGGTATTCGCAGACCATCGAGCAGTCCGTGGGCCGCCCCCATACACTTGGTTCGTAAAAAGAACCAAGAATGGTGCGTCTGCGGCGATTACCGCAGGCTAAATGCTGCGACTGTGCCTGATAGATATCCGGTCCCGTACTTGAGCGATTTTCCCACAATCCTGCACGGTAAAAAAGTATTCTCCAAGATCGATTTGCACATGGCATATCACCAAATTCCTATCGCACCCGAGGACATTCCCAAAACCGCTGTCATCACGCCATTCGGGTACAAATATTATGCGACACATGGATATCTTTTGATATGAATCGTATTGTGAAATCAACATTTCTTTGAAAATATTCATTCCTAAGGAAATTGTGCCCAAAAAAATGAAATAAGTTATGATATATTTCACAAGTTTTTAGATTTAGGAAAGTTGCAGTTATATATTGAGCTTGTGAGAAGAGAAAAAATCATCTTTTATAAAAAAAGTTGAAAAATACAAAAATATGATTTCTTGAAAAACTTGTTTCTGTGATTGTATTGTTAATTCTTAAGGTTTTACTTTTATACTTTTCGATTTTATTTTCTCTACTTATCGCTTAAATGTTAAGATTTTAATACATTCCTAGAACCTTATTTTTTGGAGAAGAAAACTCTTTACTATTTTGACCCATCCAATTTTTCAATTTTTGTACGCGCCAAATCATAAATAAATAATTTTAAATAGAAAAATAATTTAATATTTGATGTTAATTCAACTAATTTGAAAAATGGGATGTAACAATATTGCAGATAATATTTTGCTCAAGAAGACTATAATACTATATACTAAATGAGAAACTATGTATTTTTGTTAAAAAAAACTTATCATCTTTATTTCGAAAGAAACAAAAAAAAAACGTAATATTTTTATAGTTGCTATATCAAGACAAAGAAAAAAGATATTTCTCGTCACTGATAAACCGACAGTTACTTCCCCAACAAAAGCTTTCGTAAAGGAATGAAACGGATTTTTTTTATTTGCTTTTAGAAAGAATGGCTGGTGCACTGACGAAACTATGATGCCTTAAGAACCATAATACATTGAACTTTGAATATTTTTCTAGTAATCACAAGCTACTTGTGATGTTGTTTCTGACTATCTTCATCTATATCGATGCCTGATAATTGCGGTTTTTTGGGCCATTTTTACATCTTTGTCCTTTTTTTTCAGTTAGTGCGAAAAGACCAATACTGCTTAGTAAAGATAAAAGACCCATCTAGGAAATGGTGGAATCTTCAGAGGAGTTCAAGTCGTCTGTCTGAAAAGAAAGAGAGGAATTACAACGATTTTCTACAGTTTCTAAGTGAATTGTTTGAATAGCTTCAGCAAACGTTCTTTCTCGCACTTATGTTTTTGAAGGAGATAAATCATTTCTGATACTTTAAAGAAAAAATAGACATAAAGTATACATAGCTGAGGTTGATAAATCTTTACAACACAAAATCGAAAGAATGGAGAAGCGTATTGAAGATGAGGTCAGCTGTAGACGCGTTCATGAAAAACAAAAACATGCAGGTATGTTATTTAATTATTGATTCATGTCTCTATAAACAGTACTGGACCGAACACATTTCAAACCATTCAGGTCCTACACTTGTAGTCGCAGAATATTTCAGGGACAGAATACGCTATGCGCATTTACATTTTTTGCCTTTGATTTGAAAAAAAAAAACAATTTTATCTCAAACTCGCAAGAAAATTATACAAATTTTCAAAATTACCAATATGGCGGCGGTATTTCTGAGAATATCAATAGTTGACTTTCTTAAAAACTCCACGCTTATATTTTTTGCTAATTTTTTGATGAATTGGTACTATCATAGGGGAAATACCCTGTGAGTTTTATGCCGGCCTAACAACCTTTTCAGACGATTCTTTCAACTGTACAAATCTGTCATTAAGTGAATTATAAATTACTTTTTTGTTCAAACTTGTTTCTGGAGTTTTACTGAGTTGATGCATTCGTCTTTTGGTCTTATGATCAACCGTTGGTTTTGTTTTACGGTTTGCATCTGCCAAAGCTCTTGCGTCATCCAGTTCAGCCAGATCTTTGGGTTTGAGAGAAACCTGAATGTTGATGTTTCTCCGGATCGTGAAGCATCGCTCTTCCTCGATTAAATGCCTGCTCGCGGTTGGTCTCAGTGTCGCCTCTCTTTCTCCGTTGTTGGCTTGTTTTGGCTGCGGTAGAGTAGGCGCTTCGCTTATATAACCTCTTTTCCGGAGTTCCTCGGAACGGTTTCGGAACGGTTTCGCAGACCGAATATATATATATATATATATTCGGTTCGTTTTTTTTAGCATAGCATTACACATACAAGATAAAACTTTGAGGTTAGGTAATATGCGAGGTTTATAATACAGTTAGTATACATGTAATAAATCACAGCATTTGTCCTATTATTAGAAGTGGAGTTTTGAATTAGTCTGCTGAGCTTGCAACTCAAGCATGAATAGTTTTTAGCGGTCATTCGTAAAGTATAGACCTCTATATGGGACCCCGTGGTGATTATTTAACCTTTTTTTTTAATTATATATAGTACATACATAATTTAAATCTTAACGCAAACGCACGTCACACCGTCTGAACCAGAGGGCACAAAATTTGGCGACGTCGGTGCCCACTGGGAATTTATCCTCAAGTACGAAGACGCGAACCCCTAACTGCACACAACCAATAAACTTATCTACCTAACACTTAACCATTTGAGCTAACGTAGCGCGCTAATGTTGGGGGTCATTAACAAAATACGGGACACGTTTAGGGGTGGGGGAAGTCTGTCAAAGTATCATTCGCCCTGTTAAGAACAATAGAAAAAGTATCATGCGAGGGGAGGGGTGGTCAGAAGTCCCTGAAAATGTAGCACGTATTTTGTGAATGGTCCCTCGTCAGGTGTTTCAGGCTTTATGGAACAGTTCTATATATATTTTTAATAATTACATAAATAAAGACAAAAGTCAACAACTTCCAGACTTGTCGATGGGTGCAAATAAGACTATTCTATCATTTGGTTCTGTCATTAAAAAAACGTAGACGTTCATTGTTTACATTGTCTGGACAATATGAAAAATGAACGTCAACGTCTTTTTAATGTCAGATCCAACGCATTGGGCTCCAAATTTGACGACCTCTTGACGATATAGCTATGACATCTTTACGACGACTTAACGACATCTTATGTCCATGTCGTTAAGGTGAAACGGTAACTTCCTCCGATCAGTTTGTGCACAAAATCTCGCAAAATAATGCATGAATTGAAATAATTTTTTCTGCATTGTGAAAGGTTAACCGGAATCTATGGCGGGCTTCTCTTGAAAATCACAATTATTTTTAAAAAAAAATTTTATAAACAAAACGTTAGATAATCTAATTGCGAAAATACGGTATGTTCGAATTTCAAGAAGCCCGCCATGCGGCAAGTAATAATGAACATGTAATGAGCGAAAAAAGATTGATTTATTTATTTATTTTAACAACATTTTGCATCAAACCGAAGAAAAATAAAGCAAGCAAAATAGGGTAGGAAAACTGGGCTTTTAGTTCCTGGATTTACCGCCAGTGGTCACTGCTGATATATTCTTCTTTCGCGGATCGTATATATAATTATTTTTATTTATTTATAAATTGATAACCTCGTACTGAATATTTATTTAGTTTTTGAAATCTTTTGGAATATTTTAATATTTTTTGTAAAATCTTTGAAATCCTTAAAATCTTTGAAATCCATGAAATCTTTCATACCTCTAAAATTTTTGAAAGCTTCGTGGAACTGTTTGAAATCTTTAAAATATTTGTGAAATATTTCTTTAATCTCTGTTTATAAAATCTTTTGTTTGTGAAATCTTTTGTATTGTTTTGAAATTTTCTCAAATTTGTTGAAATCGTTAAAATCTTCTAAAGGATTTAAAATCTTTGTGAAATCTTCATGAAATCTTTTGGAATATTTTAATATTTTTTGTAAAATCTTTGAAATCCTTAAAATCTTTGAAATCCATGAAATCTTTTATATCTCTAAAATTTTTGAAAGCTTTGTGAAACTTTTTGAAATCTTTAAAATATTTGTGAAATATTTTGTATTGTTTTGAAACTTTCTCAAATTTGTTGAAATCGTTTAAATCTTCTAAAGGATTTAAAATCTTTATGAAATCTTCATGAAATCTTTTTGAATATTTTAAGATTTTTTGTAAAATCCTTGAAATCCTTAAAATCTTTGAAATCCATGAAATCTTTTATATCTTTGAAATTTTTGAAGCTTTGTGAAACTTTTTGAAATCTTTAAAATATTTGTGAAATCTTTAAAATATTTATGAAATCTTTCTTTAATCTCTGTTTGTGAAATCTTTTGTGTTCGTTTAAAATCTTCTCAAATTTTTTAAAATCTTTGTGAATTCGTTGAAATCTTCTGGAGTATTTACATTTTTTTGGGAATCTTCATGATATCTTTTGGAATCTTTAAAATTTGTTGTAAAATCTTTGAAATTCTTAAAATCTCTAAAATCCACGAAATATTTTATATCTCTAAAATTTTTGAAAGCTTTGTGAAACTTTTCGAAATATTTTGAAATCTTTATGAAATCGTTAAAATCTTTCTTCAATCTTTGTTTGTGAAATCTTTTGTGTTCGTTTGAAATCTTCTCAAACTTTTGGAAATTTTTGGGAATTCCTTGAAATCTTCTGAAATATTTAAAATCTTTGTGAAATCTTCACGAAATCTTTTGGAATCTTTTAAAATTTTTGTAAAATTTTTGAAATTCTTGAAATCTTTAAAATCCTTGAAATCTTTTATATCTCTAAAATTTTTAAAAACTTTGTGAAATCTTTAAAATATTTGTGAAATCTTTCTTTAATCTTTGTTGGTGAAATCTATTGTGTTCGTTTGAAATCTTCTCAAATTTGTTGAAATCTTTGTCAAATCTTTGTGAATTCCTTGAAATCTTCTGAAGTATTTAAAATCTTTGTGAATTCTTCATGAAATCTTTTACAATATTTAAAAATTTTTGTAAAATCTTTGAAATCCATGAAATCTTTTATAACTCTAAAATTTTTGAAAGCTTTGTGAAACTTTTTAAAATATTTGGAACTCTTTATGAAATCTTAAAATATTTGTGAAATCTTTTGCCTTCGTTTGAAAACTCAAATTTGTCGAAATCTTTGTGTATTCTTTGAAATCTTCTGAAGTATTCAAAATCTTTCTGAAATCTTCTTGAAATCTTGTGGAATCTTTTAAAATTTTGGTAAAATCTTTAAAATTATTGAAATCTTTAAAATACATTAAATCTTTTATATCTCTAAAATTGTTGAAAGCTTTGTGAAACTTTTTGAACTCTTTATAAAATCTTTAAAATATTTGTGAAATCTTTCTTTATTCATAATTAACCCTACAGTACAGTCGCTAATGACCCTGGCAGTTGATGCGACTATAAACATTCAACTAATAAAAAATATCCAATGTCAAAACAAACATTTATGCGTGTAAATTATTATGAAATCTGAAAATAATAACATATACAACTTGTTAACATTTCCTGATACATATAAAAAAAACGAATATTTAACAAAATACATGCATTTTAAGGCAAATAATTAAATTTTCATCTAAACAAATTTTTTGACCATAAATGGAATAGTTAAGTTTACAACTAAAAATGGAATAATTATATTCTCAGTTAAAAAAATTAATTTTCAACAAAGAAGTTACATTTTCAACCAAAAAACAAGCGAATGAACCCTTAAGAGCAAAATTTGAAAGTTAAATATAAAAAACTCTGTTTCCCATCAAATTGTTGTAATGCCTTAAATTGAATCATAATTTGTTGTACTGGATTTTGTTCTAAAATATCTGTTCGCTTGAATGATAATTGTGATATAGCCTTGCCCCTTTTGCGACATTCCTTAAAAGGATCTTGTCTATGATACTATCAATAGTAATAGGAAATAATCTCTCGATTACTTGTAAGTCGATCACTGGGGTTTCGAGCATTTCACCTTCTTGTCAATTCACGCCAAGAATAATCAAATAAGATCAGCGAAGCGATAAGGAGATTATCGTAAAAATCTGATAGTGGCAATCGTGGTCAATCCAATTCATAATCATATAATCGCATTTTCGCAATGGTAGAATAAACTTATGTAAATGTGCAATGCAACATAAAATCAGACTAATCATTGCTTTCACATTAATATGCGTCATGAAACTGGTCTTGATAGGATTTATTTTTAAATGTTCGCTAAACTGGTTATAACGTTTCCATTTTTTGTTATGGACGGCAAAATAAGTGGAAAAATAAAAGGGTTTCGTTAAAATTTAATCAGGATCAAAGCAAAACATTTGTAGAAGAATAACCTGATTTGAGGTTTTAAGATAATTAAGAAAGAAATTAAACCAGGGTTGCTACAAAAGACCAATTTCAAAATTCCCGGACAGATCAATTTCAATAAAACGGTTGCGTTTTCAACAGAAAAAAATCAAATTTTCTAGATTATTGATAAATTTTTCAACCAAATAGTCGCATTTCCAATAAAAAAAGACGGATTTTCAAGAAAAAAGTATAAAAGTTGATACTTCAACCAAAAAAGATTTTGATTTTGAATCAAAATTAGTAGAGTTCAACCAAAAAAGACGAATTTTCAACAAAATAGTTGAATCCTCAACCAAAACAGATTAATTTTTACCAAACAGTTGAATTTATAACAAAAAAGATCAAATTTATACTAAAAGAGATGAATTTTCAAAAATTTCAACCAAACAAAAAGAGAATTTTCTACAAAAGAGTTGAATTATCAAGCAAAAGATATGAATTTTCGAAAAAAAGTTAATGTTCAACTAAATAGTTGAATTTTCAACTAAAAGCGATCAACTTTTGACCAAAAAGGATGACTTTAATAAAGTACTTGAATTTGCAACAAAACAGTTCAATGTTCAAACAACAATAGAATAGTTCAATTTTCATTTTAAAAATAAAATTTCAACCAAAAACTGTTCAATTCAACCAAAAAAGAGTAATTTTTAACAAAATAGCTAAATCCTCGACCAATACAGATTAATTTCAACCAAATGGTTGTATTTTCAACCAAAAATAAAATAAGTAACTTTTTAGTAACCGCGGATCAAAAAAGTAACTAAGTTAATAAAAAGTAACCCGTTCCGAGCCCTGTGTCCGTCACGCTTGACTGAGCACTGCCTCTCTTTCGGTCCTGCGCCCCCCACATCACCAAAATGCGGAGGCCATCAATTCTAGGAACGCGAAAATCCAGTTTGCTTAATTCCAGGTCCCAGTGTATTAAATTCTTTTTTTTGATTCTTAAAAAATTAATCAAAACCTTGTAAAAAAGGGGGAGAGGGTAAATTTTTGTCAAAATCATCGATTTTTGGTATTGTGGAGAATTTTTCAAATTTATGGAAAAAAATGGAAAAAACGAGTATCACGTAAAACAAGTAGGACGGACTATGATCCCTCGACATTGTTAATCGCTGAAAAGTTGAAAATTTGAAGCCTCGATCGTTTTCCAAATTTTGAAAGATAAATAAATTTTTTTGTGAATATTCCTGAGTATATTAATTATCCCAAGGCGAAATAAAGACTCAAAATATTCACAATCAGACAGTTAAAAAAAAACTGCTTCAAGGACATTAAAATGTAACTAGATGCTGCGGTTAAATCTATTAATGAATTCTTTGAAGGAAGCTCGTACTTCATGGAGATGACTGTCTCTGCAGAAATGGGTTCACCTTCCTCCTTTAATTTCAGCAACTACTGGTCCGGCGTTGGATGCGGAAATGCGGAGGGAGCGCTAAATGATCGATTGGTTCATGGGAACTCGAACTACTTAATCGTCTATTTCCGCTACCTCCGTCTTCTTCCCATGCCCGTACGGAAATTCGTGGGGTAACTTTGCACACCGATCAACCCATTCAATGCCAGTCGGGGCATCCATTTGCAAACGGTCTATCTCGTGGCAGATCGCAATTCATCACTTCGTACTTCTCACATTTTTCTTATTATCTTAAATGAACCGTGATATAAAAACTTTTAAATTGCTATCCGAACAGTCGAGGTAAAAAAATCTACTAAGGAGCCCATATCTTTAAATTAAATTCAAGACGAAGCTTCTAGTTAGGGGCCGTTTAAAAAGTACATCACACTTTTGGAGGCAAGTTTTGTGACAATTTGTGACGTAGCGAGGGGAGGGGTTTGCGCAAAATCTGACATCACATATGGAAAATATAAATGTAAATAACAATTTTTTTAAATGCTTGAAGAAATTAAAATTATTGATTTTATTTTATAAGTGAAACATATAAATACAGCCTTCACCCTTTCCCTTTTTCCCCCTTTTTTAGAGAATTCCTCTTCTTCTCCCTATTTTCAAGATACTTCCTCTTTTTCCTCTTTTTATTGTTGTTTCGCTTGAATGCGATCTGAATTAATAGAACCCAATAAGAAACTCATAACTATTTTTGGTTGAAAGTTTATTCTTTTTCATTGAAAAGACTTAGCGAAACAGTTGTTTGGAACAAAAGCTTCTTCCTCTTGCGTGTTTTGTTATCTTATATTTTTTGCATGCACAGAATTATTTGGCTGGAAGATCATATGAAGTTTGCGGCTTACGAATAACTTTTGTTATTAAAAGATTGAGTATTGAATACGGCCGCGGAACAGCCTGGCGCCATCTGTTGTCCAAAAGTGGCAATTCCTGAGTGACGAATTTCACTTGTTTACATGCGATTGAAAATAAATAAATTTATACTGAAAATAAGAGTTTAACTGTCAGATAACGAGAGTGTCTTTTTTATTTTCTTTCCGGTTTTCAGGTTACACTGTTACAAATAATCAAACTTTAGCATTTTAAATTTTGTTTGTTTTCTTAATTTAAGAAAACGCTAGAGTTATTGAAAAGTGGATTGTTCTCTGCCTTTTCGTTTTTCTTGGTAAAATCAGGGTAACCTGAAATAGTTATTAATATTTATTATAGTGTCAATTATCACATATCATTAACAAAAATACTGATACTTCTAAAAAATTATATCTGTTATACTTGGAATGTAAATAAATGTTCCCCCTTGAACTGTTTCGCATTGACTTTTTTAATGTTAAACATATGAATTCTTGCTACTGCGCAGACATAACGTTAGATTAACAAAAATCTGTCTCGCTGGAATCATTGTTAAGGTTAGTAAGGTTTGTTGATTGTTCTGTTTTGTATGTATAGTGTACACTTTAACATAGCCCAAAACATCCTTGGGCAGAAATAGAAACTCTTATCATAATATGAACATAGTTTTGAATTAAAATATTTTTTGATGATAAAATTCAAACATAAAAAATTAACATATTTATTTATTCATTTGCTTATCCCTAATTCGATTTCATATAGGCAAATCAAATTTTATAATAAAACGATGTAAAATATTTATAATTTTGTAAGCCAGATGAACCTTCTTGTCTGCTTTTGTTAAAATTATTTCTATTAATTGATTTATTAATTATTAATTTTCAACATAGAAAGTAATTGAAATCAGGGCTGATAAATAAAATCAATTACATTATTTAAACAAAATTCAAACTCAAATAAGCTGAATAGCGGTGCTCTGATATATTTTCTGTCGGTTTACAAAATTTTAACGAGACAGCTGCTTTCGTTTAAATATAATTTCAATGTCTTGACATCTGCATGTCAGCAAAATCAATAAATAAGACTTTAATCAATTGAAGTAATATTTATTAATTTTATTTATTTAAAATAATAATTTTTCATTAATTATTCTTTAGTATATGTTACGGAAAAAGTCTTTACGAATTCAGAATTTAAAATTATTTACTTAAATTCTTGAATAAAATATCTTCACAGCAAGTGTGTATTTTTTATAGATAATTACTCACGAAGTAAGAAAGCAAATTCCACTTTTCCCGTCATCTTGAAAACTTAATTTGAATACAATGTTTTTCTAATGAAGATTTTTTTCTGGTAAAAGTTCTAGAAATAACGAGCTTTGGCAAGGAACTGAATATTTATAGAATGATAACAGTCGTTATAATTTCTTTATATACATAGTATTCGCGTCGACGTGCCGAGTACGTTTTGAAGGTTCTACACAAATACAAATAATTTAAAAATCTCGCAACGAGTAATTATTTAATACCTGAAAAAAACAGTTAAGATACACATGAAATAACAATTACAAGCTTTAAATTTATTGCAAGATAGTACGTAGATTTTACTGATAAAAGAAAATATAAAAAGTTTCGTAATTTAACTTTGAAATGAAGAAGTAAGGTAGATGCCCTGGTAATCGTCCCTGCATTATTTATCGTCAGATGGCCCAATATTTTTTGTATACCAAGACTCGCTCTTGCCGCGTGTGATAAAAAATGTGATTTTCGGTAAGTTTAAATATCCTTTTATCAAATTAGCTTACTTTTCTCGTGTTAATACTTGGTTGCGTGCCTGACGATAACTAACGCATTTGCATAATTTGAATTTTAATCGTGAATAACCACACATCACTACTTTACCACCGAGCAATTCACGCCTACCCCGAAAGGGAAACGGCTTAATGATATAATAAAAAAAGTATAGGTTGTGCTCTGGTAGTCTGGTACTATGCGCATGTCAAACAATTGCACATATTACAGGGTTTAGTTTCTATAGGAGTGGTGTTGCTCATAAATAAATTAGGCAAAAAATATCACTTTTACAAATATAGGTAAGAGCTAAAATTGTATTATTCTGATAAGGGGTAAATTATTGGAACAGGAGCGGGGGGGGGGAGTCATTTGAGGGAACGTTGCGAACATAAATAACATTTGGTATGTTTAGTAGGTTTCTTAATGAAAAATTTGTTAATATTTTTTTACGAATTTTGCGACAAATGATAAACAAATGATAACTTGATAAGTTTGAAAATCATTTTCATATTCCAGACTTCGCACTCTTTCCCCTATTCCCCCATTTCCCCCTTTTTAAAATAATTCCTATTTTCCCCTGTTTTCAAAAAATTTCCCTTTTTTTTCTCGTTTCTTTTGCTTAAATGTGAACTGAATTAGTAGAACTTAATAAGCCAATTATTTTTCAATTTTGGTTGAAAAGTTTGTAGTATTATATTTTTGGTTCGGGATTAATCTCGTTTGATTAACAATTCTACTATTGGATTGAAAATTTATTTATTTTATCGAAAATGTAACTATTTTATTAAGAAGTCATATTTTTTATCAAAAAATAAACTACCAAAAATTTTGTTCTATTTTTTACGGATGTAAACGCGGATTTTTGCGGATCTTGTGTAAAAATGGTTCATGTTTCAGTATCCGTAGAAAATAAAAAAAATTTTGTTTAAAACTGAAAATATGCACGTGTTTCTTTAGTTTATAAGAAAAAGCATGAAAACATTGTTTTTGCACCTTTAGGTACAAATTACCAAAATTTAATTTTTCGTCATTTTTTGAAATATTACATTTCAACGAAAATATTTGTTTCTTACTTTTTTCGTGTGAGGTTACTTCCATAAACTTTACTCAGAAAAATGGACAAAAAAATTCCCATACACAAAAAACGAAAAAATGGAAAATTCGGAAATTTTTAATCGACTTGCCGGGCAAGAAATTTTTTGAAACTTTTTTTGAATTTGTTCGCAATGACAGAAAAAGAACCATTCATTTTGAGCTTTTTCCTCCCACCCTATTGTATACACTATTAAAAATGTTTTGAAATTTTAATCACTTTTATGCACAAAAGTCTTTGAAATTTTAAACTTCTGTGCTTAAAATAAAATTAATACATATGTGATTTGAAATATCAAACCTTCTATGTCTGAAATAAATTTTAGGTAAAAGCACATAAAATTCAAGAACGACTGTTTGAAATTTAAAGCAAATTTGATTGAAGTTTCATACACATATATACCATCAGCTTAATTCTTATAAATATGTTTGAAATTCCCAACAACATTAAATAGAATTTGATAGAATTTTATCTTAATTTATGTTAATACACTTGTGTATGAAATTTAAGACAAAATGTTCTGAAATTTCATACTATTTACTTTAAAAATAGGTCATAGTTCAGAAATCTAACGCTAGAGTCTAAATTAGATTGACATTTTTTGCAGTAATTTTCAAGTACACACATCAGTGTTTTCTAATTTCCAAGTCAATTAGTTGGAATTAATATATAAATGTATGGAATTTCAAACAAGTGTGTTTGAATTGGTATTTCTGTTTTCTTTTTGTTAACTTAAGCCTCACCCAAAATAGACTAATTTTCAAACCAAAAAAAAGGACTTTTCAAAAAAAGAGTTTAATTTTTAACCAGGAAAGATTTTTCAGTCAATGAAGAAAAAAAATCTCAGCCGAAATTTCGAATTTTCAATCCAAAAAGACGAAATTCCTGTAAAACAGTTTTATTTTCAACTCAAAGATATGAATTGGGAACAGAAAAGATTAATTTTTGACACAAAAATATGAATTTTCTACCAAAATAATTGAATGTTCAAGTAAAAAAGATAAATTATGAAGCAAAATTTGAATGGTTGAATTTACACTTCAACAATTTATTTTTAACTGAATAAAAATGAATTTTCAACAGAATAATAAAATTTTCAACAGAAGAAATTAATTTTTTACTAAAATGATGAGTCTTCAGCCACAAAAATGTATTTTTAACAAAAAAGAAAAAAAATTTTAATCAAACAGTTGACTTTTCAATCGAAAAGATTAATTTTCTAAGCAGAAAGATTATTTTTAACAAAATACATGAATTTTCAAAACACTATTTAAAAATAAAGAATTTTAAACATAATAGTTACATTTTCAACAAAAGAAATGAATTCTTAACCAAACATGGAATAGTTCAATTTTCGGTAAGAAAAAAAATTAATTTTCAACAAAAAAAACTCAATTTTCATTAAAAACTGAAGAAATGTCTAGTCAATTATTAATTTCGAAAAAATTGGAGTAAGTTTAAGATATATTTAGAAGTTTTAAAAAGATTCCAAAATAATTTTAAACATGAAAAGGTTTCAAAACATTTAGAACAAAAAGTAGATTTTGGAAGATTTTGAACACAAAATTTAGAAGCATTTTGAAAGGTTTCAGAAGAATAAAAAAATTCTATAAAAATTCATGTTCCCAGATAATAACAAAGTTTGCATTAGGTTCCGGGAAAATTTATTATTTATTTTTTCAAACAAATTTTTAAAAGAATATTAAAAAAATGTCAGAACAAATTTTGATGTGGAAATTAATGTTTCTAGCTTAAAATTGCATCAAAGTATATAATGTTAACAATTTATGAATTTTCTTCATTGATACTTCTATTAAACATTTTGGCTGAGATTTTCTTCTTTATTGACTGAAAAATCTTTCTTGGTTAAAGATGCAACTCTTTTTTATGAAAATACCATTTTTTGGTTTGAAAATTAATCTGTTTTGGTTGAGACTTGAGTTAATGAAAAGAAAACAGAAGTGCCTGTAGTAAAACGTCTGAAGTCGGTAATATGAAACATATTATTTTTGAAAGGAAGAATTATTATTTTCAAAATTTGTCGAATATAGTTCTTAAATTTCTGTCGACACTTGAGCAAATGCAATTTTCTGTTTTGGTTTGGGCAGGAGTAGCCAGGGAACATAAGATTTTCGAAGTTATTAAAATTGTAAAAAACTCGCCTGAATATTCTAAAAAAATTCCAGAAAATTAAAAAACAAAATTCAGGAATTTAAGAATGTTTGAAAACATACATGAATTTTCAACCAAAAAGATGAATTTCCAAAACAGAAGATTAATTTTCTATCGAAAAAGACAAATTTTCAATAAAATACTCGCCACATAGATGAATTTTCCACCAAAAAGATGAATTTTCAACACAGAAGATTAATTTTCTATCGAAAAAGACGAATTTCCAACAAAATACATGAATTTAAAATTTGTTATTGACATTTAAAATATTAATTTATTGAGATCGAAAATCACTGTTTAGACGATGCTACTAAGATTTAGATATAATTAGAGAATATAAATAATTTACTTAATATTGAAGCTAATTTGTATAAACAAACAGTTAGCTATGTCGTTTACTGTGGAAATTAAAAAAAAAAGATAAGTCTGTGCCTCAAAACTCTTAATAATAAGAAAACATTATTATTATTATTAATTTTAAGAACCAGTGTTCAATTTGGCTGTTCCACTCAAAGACGGATTTTTTATTTTTCACTAAACCTTACTATCATTGTGAAAAAAGAAATTGAAGATTTAAATTATTGAACATTTTAATTGTTGATACAATTTTTTTTTAAACATCTATTTCGTGCTTTTTCTTACTAATTTTTTTTCTAGACAATACTTAGCAAAAGTATATATTCAGATAAAAAGTCAAAATTGATATATTGAGCGAATTAAAGAATATTTACGTACTACAAATAATAAAGAATCTTTTTTCGTAGGTCAAGGCTACGTTAGATGCAATTGTACAAAAAATGCAATACAAATACTTGTAAATGCAAGATACTAAAAATCTTGTGCAATTGCCAATGTCATTCGTCCACTACTTGTTGCGATAAATCAAATGAATGGTTTATTTAACTCGTACATATAGTCTTTTTATGAACTATATTACCCCCCCCCCCTCCACTAATATTTATTTAAATTTTAAGTCTGACATTTTTCCGCAAAATTTTTTATTTTTTAGTTCATGCAATATATAAATTTCTACTCTTTATTTTCATACATAGTTTTGCTGAGTATTTTCAAGAAAAAAAATTAGTAAGAAAAAGCACGAAATAGGTGTTTTTAAAAACAAATTTTATTAGCAATAAAAGTATTCAATAATTTAAATCTTAAATAACTTTCAAAACAATGATACTAAGGTTAAGTGAAAAATAAGAATTCTGTCTTTGAGTAAAATAGACAAATTGAACACTTGTTCTTAAAATTATTGATAATAATGCTTGCTAATCATTAAGAGTTTCTAGACACAGACTACCATTTTTTTAAATAAATCATAGCACTTACAGTTTCTAAAAAAATTCCCGCAGTAAACGACATAGTTAACTGTTTGTTTATACAAATTATCTTCAACATTAAGTAAATTATTTATGTTCCCTGAGTATATCTAAATCTTAGTAGCATCGTCTAAACAGTGATTTACGATCTCAATAAATTAATATCTTAAATGTCAATAACAAATTTTATAAACGAAACACCTATTACTGGCTCTATTTTACTGAAAAGTTTTTTAACAAAAATTTTACAGTTACTATTTTATGATATAAAGCATTTTGCACGTATATTGTATCATTTTTCATCGAATACATCAACAATAAACAATTATTGTTATTAATAATATAATTATTACAAATAATATACTGGTGACTTGTATGTAGTATATAGTCCGTAAATTCGCTTTAAATAATCGGCTTTTCCTGAAAGGATTTGAATTGGGAAATTATTTACACTAAAGAACCACAAAAATATTGATAATGAATTATTTATGTTTTCTGAGTACATCTACATTAAATATGATACATATCGAGTTTACTCTTTTATTTTTTTATAGAAAAAAACTTGCGTTGAATAAATAATTATATTGAAACAAAAATAGATAAATATACTCAATAAGTTTTCTTAAAAATTAATGAAATAGATATTTTAGAAAATTTAGATGCTATTTTTGAAGAAGAAGCTTTAAGTTGGTTTCAGGTCAATAGAAATAATTGGCGGAATTTGGACCAATTTATTGAAGATTTTAAAGAAGCATACTTATATGAAAAATACTGAGAAATGATTAAAAGTAACATAAAATTTTGCAATAAAAAAAAAGAGCAAGATATTCTTGCTTCTGTAACAGAAATTAATCAACTTTTTGAAAAATTAATGCCGCGACCAAGCCTAGAACGGCAATTAAGAAAGACTTATGAACATTTGAGGATTGAGTACAAAGTTTATATTGCCAGAAATGCTTTTTCAAATTTTTAGGAATTAGAAATATTGGGACGAGAATGGGAAACGGAATTGGCAAAGTCTAAAACTAGAGGTCAACAACTAAGCATTTTGGATAAGGATGATAATAAAGATAACAAAAATAATAATTATCAAGGAAATTATGAAAATGAAAATAACATAAAAAATGAAAATGAAAATAGAAATGAAAAACAAAATTATGATAAAAATCAACAAAAACATTTTAAACCGAGGTATCAAAACCAACAAAACAAACCACAATTCCAACCGAGATTTCCAAATGGAAATCCCAGATTTTTTAATCCAAGATTTAAAAATAATTATAATTATCAAAATAATCCAGAATTCCAAAGAAATCCTCGATTTAATAATAACTATAATGGTTATAGAAATCAAAACCAAGCGGGCCAATTATTAAATGCAATTAGGCAGCTGTTAGGAAACACAGACACAGCAAACAAATAAGTCTCCACAAATACCAGTGCTTTTATATCACGCGGAAGAGAGTAATAAGTCAGAAGACAAAAAAGAAAATAAAGGACAAAATAAAAATACGAAACATTCAAATTATGAAAATAGTAGGGATAGTAAAAAAGGTGTAATGAATCCAAGTGCGCAGAATTTCATGGATCCCAATTTAGGAAACCGAAATTCAAACTATAGATCGCGAGAACCCATTACATGCTACAATTGCGGGAAGGTAGGCCACTTTCGACGTGATTGTTGGTTTAAAATAAATCAGGAAAACGCAAGCGGTGGTCATTAAAGACGGATAATAATCAACGAAATCAAAAACCGTGAGAATTACTTGACAGACACAAATGACTCGAACGAAACAAGATTTCACCTTATGATAGATTTTAAAACTCAGGAATTCAGAGAGTTAGTTTAAACAGGTGCAACTCATTCATACATAGGTGACAAATTCATAAAAACAATAAAACAGTTAGATTACGAAATTGAAAAACCGAAAAATGATACATTAATGGTCGCGAATGGACAAAAATTAAAAATTATAGGACAAGTTTTAATTCCAATCAAAGTAAGTCATATAGAAAAATACTTATTATTCAGGCTGGTGCAAGATTTAAGACCGATAGGAATAATAGGAACCGATATGATAGAAAGATTAGGTTTAAAAATGGCTTTTGAGAAAAAGATTTGGTGGTTACCAGAATTACCAAATATTAAGTATACGATACAAACAAATATAAGTAAAATGCAGGAACCGGTAATGAACGACACCGAGGAAAATAAAAGTAGGCAGGATGAGGAAATGAAATTAAAATTCGGAACTAAGATAAGCTTGAGAAATCACGTGCGAGAGAAAGAGACAGATTTGCTACAGTGCGAAGTCTCTTCTCCCGTGTCGCCATACACCTTTGTAGAATTATTATTGGTACTCTGTGAAAAGTGTATTCGTATTTAATCATCAAAATAATGTTTTCTTCACTTTTGATTAGTACTTATTAATTTATTGGATATTTAATATGCTACAAAATATTTTTCCAAGAATAATAATTGTCGGCCTAAAAGTACAGCCAGCGCCACCACTCGGCCGTCTTCAAATCTGATGGCACATTTATCCTACAGGCCTTTATAGGAGAGTCATCCCCCCGGTATTCAGATTTCCGCTTCAATCTTCTCGTTCAGACTGTTAAAGCTGGTGGAAATTTGAGTCAAAATTGATCGGAGAAAGGACTATTTATTGGAAATTATCAATAATCATCTTTCTAAAATGTGCTTTTGAACGTGCCTTTATTTTTTCAAAGGAAACGTACACATCTTTACATCAAAATTTTAAATAAGTAATATTATTACTTAATTGTTATTTATTTCAATTTAGTTACGTATATTATTACATTTTCTAAAGGGTTCTAAAAATCTTTCAATGGGTGTTTAGAAATTAAAACAGTTTAAGGGCGTTGGAACCAGGACGCAGCCTCAAAATTGAATTGTCTAATTTTACTTCATAAATACTAGAATTACATTTTTTTTTAGATAATTAGTGCCTATTCCTTTCTTGAATCAAATCTGTATTAGGAGTGAAAAATTGGCTTAATTGGGTTAGAATGAAAAAAAAGTTGTACAAATAAGTATTGAAAATAGCCAATTTTTCAATCCAAATACATATTTGATTCAAAACAGGAATGGGCCCTAATTATCTAAAAAAGATGTAATTCTAGTATTTAAAGAGTAAAAAAAGTCCTTTCAATTTTGAGGTTGGGTCCTGGTTCCAACACCCTTGAAATTTACACAATTTCGCGTGTATTAACAGAAAACGCAGTAAATATAATTTTCGTTTTCACATTTGTATACGCACTACAAATATGATTCTCGATCTCTGAAATTAGTATTTTCGCGTCATTTTCGGTGTGAGGTATTAAGTAAAAGTACTGCTTTCAAAGTAAGATTTGAGAAAAGTCGTATCGTAGTTCAAATTTCACAACTTTTGGCAGCTACCCTTAAGAGATGGCAAAATACACCAAAATTATACATGTCCCTTTATTTTTATTCTAGAATGATATATTCAGTCAACAAATTTCTGACACCATGACGTAGACATTTTTTTGAAACTTCGCATGGTTTGAAATTGAATAAGTCTATATACTATTCTTACGTTATTTAAAAAATTACTTTAGAAATAACTTTCTCAACATACGATACTTATTCGAAGAAGTAACAGTAATGTGAAGTAACGTACGTTACTCTGCGTTACGTTATTTTACCTATACCAGTGTCTAAAGAACCTTATCTCTAAAGTGCGCATGCGCAGAATTTTCACTAGTGCCTGAAGTAAGCCATCTTCAAACTGCGCATGCGCAAAAATTATTCACTCACAGTCTGCTCAAATAAGGTCCTTTAGGTACAATTTAGAAGCAATGGCCCCGGACAAACGCGAGAACGAAGATTTAGGTGGTCGGACAAACTACGGAAGGACATCCTTACCCGTTGGCAAAGAAGTTCACCGGCACGAAGAGGATTCATGCAGAGGTTACATGAACGTTGCGCCAATATGCACCCGGAATATGCTCATAAAACGCATCAGTATTTAAGAGATCAGGTATCCTTTTTGCGCAAAAACGGATGCCCGATAAAACCTGGTGCATAGGAAGTAGCTATGCGGATCCGTGTGCGTTGAAGCGTGTTCTCTTGTGCGTTGTGCAAATGTGTGTGCGCCCCGCTTTATTTTCCAGATAGAATTTTAACACCACCACCGACCTCTACTTATTTATTTACTTATTCATTCAACTTTACGAGAGCGACCACCCCCCAAGTCTCTGGACATTGGATCATGCTCTGGACCCGAGAAGAGGGAAGTGGTGATGGAACTCGAACATGTGGTGATTGAGTATTTCTCCTGTACCTACCATCTGGGCAGGCCTGGTATAACTCACGGATTTCTATTCGTGGCAAACATTAACGAATTCTTGGATGCCGCTCGCCCTACCTCTGCCCTAGAGTTCTTAAATTCTCGAGAATTTAAGTTCGGGTTATATAACGGAGAATATGACAGAATTTAGGAAAATTTAAAAGAATTTAAGATCATTTAAGATTTTTAACAATATTTTTATTGTTTACGTTCTTTACATAGTTACTTTTGAGTTATTTACTTATATAAATATATTTATAAATAAAGAAAAATGCATAGAAGACGTTTTACTGTTAACATATTAAAATTTTGTATTGTAAACTATCTAGTTTGAATTTACCGCCAATTTATCAAAAATTGAGTTGAAAATTGAGGTTATGTTGATTTTGGATCGTTCTCATAAATTCTTAAAGACTTTATACGCTGGTTATATTCTCGGTAATACTCTCATTCTCGTTACCGTTCTCAAAGCAATATAACTGACTCAGAACTCTACTCTGCTCAATAAACAAATAGGGTGCTACGTGGAAGATTGCGCCCTGTCTGCCTAATTGCTTTATTTCAGGAACGAAAATGAAAGGTGGCTTACCTGCCAGCCGTCCCCTACTCAATTGGTTAAACAGGGTACGATTTGATAAAGTCGGTAGAGAAGATGGGTATTGGTAACTCTGATATGATAAAAACCAGAGGTAAAAACAGCGGTAAGAGAAGTCGTAGTACTATACATAATTAATCTAAAGTAAAATTCTGTAATACTAGACAGTGCCTCTTAACGCGGTAAGAAAGCTTGCATTCAAAGGTATTAAAAATTTCAACACCTAGGAATGCCGTTTCTGTCCCCATTTATTGAATCCCCGATTAGGCAGCGAAAATACTTAGATTCCAAACCCTTTTAAAGTCGATCGGAGCTGTCAAGCTTAACCTGAAATAAATTAAAAAAAGCATGTTCGTTTAACGCATTAGAAGGCGTATCAAAAGCATAAAATTTGCCAAACCTAGTAGGCTTGTGCATACCAATACATCACTTTATAACAAAACTCTCACTTTATGCGACTTTGATCAATTAAAAAAATATAGAATCATGATAAAGAAATTTAAAAAATTAGTTTTCATCACAGCAACTGTGTAGCAATCAATCTTGAAAACATAAAATGACGAATACTGTATTTTTAAATGCTTTTACCCTCATTATTATTCTAAAAACAATAAACAAGAACAGCGAAATGTGCATATGAAAAGGGGTTAAAAATGTTACATTTCATGTTCGATTTGAGGTATCCAAAAGTTTTCAGAAAAATATTGTCGCCACTGGGTACAGAAAGGGATTCAATTTAAGAGATAACTTCTGCTGCTCTGAGGATTCAAAACGCGAGGACAAAAACGATATCGAAAAGGATTCAATAATTGTCACGTCACCATTGAACATGTTTTTATAATTATAAAAAAGTGTGCATCCTATACAAAAAATGTTGTTATTATACATTTTATTGCAACTTGTGTCGCTTCTCTATAAATTTAATTTGTTTATTTCCAACGTTATTTTTTTATTATTTAAACTGAAAATACGCATTCTAGTGTAAAGTGGTTCTAAGTAAATTTGTGGATATAATGTAGGCGAAAAGTGTTGTTAAGTAAAAAGTTATTGCAGCTTGTGTCGTTTTGCCAAAAAATCAATTTTTAATTTTTGATGTATTTTTATAGCAAGAGTTTATAACAAATTTGTAGATCTTTTTTCGTTGAACAACTTTGGTCTTTTCATTTTTTTTAGTCTCTTGTGTCATTTTAAAAAAATTTAATTTTTTTATTTTTATGCTTATTTTTTACGATTGAAAAATGTACTTGCCCTTTCTGAAAACTATAAATAACAAATTTGTACATCCTCTTTGAGTAAACAGGTTTGCCTATTGTTATTTTTTTCTTTCCTTGTGTCGCCTTCCAAAACATTAAATTTTTGTATTTTTAGTGTTATTTTTCACGAATAAAACAAAAACTACGCGTCCTATTGAAAAGTAATTGTTAACAAATTTGTAGATCTTTTTTAGTTGCACGATTTTTGTATGTTCATATTTTTTTGTATCTTGCATAGTTTGACCGCAAAATGGAATTTTTCATTTTTCATTATTTTTTGTGTGATCAAAATTTGAATTTTCGATTTTTCGAAAAAATTCAAAAGGTTGTTATGATAATCTTGTAGGGCTCTCAAAAAGAAATGTTTTTCTCCTCTGACTTTTTTTTTATATCATGCGTTGTTCGGCTTAAAATATTAATTTTCGTTTGTTTTTTGGGATTTTGAAAATGCTAGAAATCTGATAATTTTCATTTTATCGAAAAATTTCACGAGGATAAATTGTTTGTCTTTTGAAGCACTATTAATAACCGTACATAGAATGTTCAAATTTTGAAAAAGTGCCTGCATGAACTACAGACTACAGACACACAGACAGATAGACAGACACCTTCGTAAAAACGGTTTCTTCTGACTCAGGGGGCCTCAAAACGTCGACGTTTGATTGGATCCGGGAAAGTCATTTTTCACATAAAACCAATACTTTCTCATTGAGATGAGAATGTAGAAAAATAATAATGGTAAGTATATATCAAATTACAATTTAAAATGGAATAAAAGCGCTTAATTTTGAATCAAATATTTTGAAGTTATCTCGAAATTGAGAATATTCTATAAAATCGCAATCCGGAGTTTATATTTCTTTAACTGTCAAAACTTTCGAACAGTTCAATTTGTCACGTAAAAATTTGTCTGGTAAAATCAATTGTTGTCCCTCGCGTACCTCGCTTCACTCGGAATTTTGAGCGCGCCTGTAAGTTCGCGCTTTGCGCTCGATCATATATTTATCTCGTGCTTCGCGCTCGATAATGTATTTACCTTGCGCTGCGCGCTCGGTCTTTGTATTTCCCCCACATTTTGTGCACAGACCTTTTAAAAATAAAAAAACAAATCATCGACAACTGTAATTTGATGATTGTGAATTCTCTTTCGCTAAAGCTCCTTCGGCTTCAACGAATACATTCTCATCACGTACCTCGTGCTTCGCAATCGACAATCCATCGAAGTCTTCATCCTAGATCTTCCGTACCTCGAATATACCTACCTCGAGATAAAGGGGGTAGAGGCTCAGGTCCGCCATCTTGGCACGTAATTTACTAGGTATTTTACCTGTTTTCTACGTAAAATACTTCACTTAGGTATTTTTCGTCAAAAACCTTCAGTTACGCGTAACTGCACATCCCTGCCACATCGTGTTTCCAGAAGCAGACAGAGCTTATTATTATTTGGAACCTAGTGTTGGGCCACGTTAATATTCTCAGTAATTACCGCAGGAAAATCACCGTCATTACCGTAACGTTACTTTCGTTACCGGTCACATTGTGACGCCATCTGTGCGATCAAACGTGAACTTCAATTCATTTATGTACATATTTATTGATTATTCTTATCGACTTTATTGTTTTCTTAGACTTATGGAAGAGAAGTCGAAGAATTATGATCTATTAAATAGTTTGAATATATTCTATTCGTAACAGAACAATTATTACCAAATTATTAGAATTATCATTTAGGATATCTGAAAAATAGTATTGATTCAACAATGTTCAGATAAGATAACTTTGTTTGCAGAAAAACGGCTTTTGGCGCGAGGAAAAGCATTTTCTAAAATTTATAATGGTGATAATTCGAGAACGGTTTTATTGATTGATATGCAATTTGCAGAAAACTTGCTGAATATGCATTAGAACTTAAAAATATAGATAAGAAATTTTGTAGATTTTCTTACCACCTGTAAGGCACGATAAATATAACTTTTTGTTAGTAAAAATGTAAAGAAAGAATGATCATTTTTGCTTATTTTCTTTCTTTCTGTCTGATGTTAATATTATAAAAATGTTTATTTTTTTAAATTTGTTTAAATTTTTTTCTTATAACTCTAATATATGTCCTAATAATAATGGCATCAATAATTTTGTATTCATTTGTTGTTAAATAAAAAAATGAATTTGAAGATGATCATCATTTTTCGACTTTTTTGCTGTTTTTATCTTAAAACATTTTCGAGGCAGCACTTAGAATCAACCAATTTTCTAAGTAGCTCCTGCTCACGATGATATATGCAGGTTAGAAGCTACTTAGAATTATTACATATCTTAGCACACTTTTTTACATAAGAAACATATATGTATTTAATGTCAAGTTTATGAGGGAATTGTAAACAATTGTTAAAAAATAATATTTTTGCAAAAAATATTATCGACGTAAGCTCTTTAAGCAAAACAAACCAAGCTCTGTTTTAGAGGTTAAGGACCACTTCAAAACGTGAAATTTTCCCCGCAAGTTATTTAATACAACAAATATACATGAATATTATATCAAAATAATCAGAAAATCATGAGCAATTCAAATTTAGTCTTTAAATTAACAATTTTTTTGGTAACCAATCGTTACTGGAGAATTCCCTCTACTTTACCGGTAATTTCAGTCGTTACCGGTAATTTCTGGTAACGACCAAACACTATTGGAACCGAGTCTGAGGTTGCTATACAATCGAACTAAGTATCGATTCAACTAAATGCCATTTTAACTAAAAATCTAGTGTATGCACCGCGTGTAGTGTTGCTCGGAAGAGGGTCCTGTGCGTAGTTAGAAAGTAGCGTGACGTCAGTGAGTTGCACCGACAATATTCGGTTGGCGGCGTGACATGCAGACTCAGTTATCGATAAAGAAGAGCTGAGAATAATTTAAAAAAGATTATGTGTGATAAAGTTGAATGAAAATATAAGTTGTTTTAAATTAAATATAATGAAATTGGATAAATATAAAGGAAATTAACAAAAAACAATGAATTTTCAAAAAATAGTTACATTTTACATCTAAAAGATGAATTTTTAACCTAGAAAATTAATTTTTTCACAAAAAACAACGAATTTGAAAAAATATACTTAAATTTTCTACCCGAAAAAAGGAATTTTTAACCAAATAGTTGAATTTTCAATACAAAAGAGGAATTTTCAAACCCTTACAAATTCTTAAAACGGTTTCAAAATTTTATTTCAAAATCTTCAAAAATCGAATCTTCTTGATATTTAAATTATTTTTTTCCAGTTTCAAATTAGAATTTTTCCTGATTTTTTTTTAATTGTGCAACATTATAAAAACTGCCTTAAAATCTCCCAGATTCTTTTATGACAATTATTCAATCAAAGCGCCCCCAATGCACCTAGCCAGTTTACGAACTAAAATAGGCGATCTGATCTTCTCTACCGACATTCCAAACTGGAAAAATGTCGCCCTGCTTGACCACTCAAGTAACACGTCTATCGTCTATTTTAGTTCGTAAACTGGCTAGGTGCATTGAGGGCGCTTCGATGTTAGTTCACAAAAGCCTAGGTTCAGAGGGGGTGCTGCGGAAAAAGCACTCGAAATTGAATGTATGGGATCGGCAATCACCCTCCTCATCTCTGGTTCGTCGTTGACGTTCGTAGACACCGCAAAAGTCCATGACCGGCACAGGAGTAGGACTCGGATGCTTTAAGTGCAACAGACCTCTCTTTCTACCATGTGAGGGAGACAACTAGGTGCGATCGAAGATGAAACGATGGTTTCAAAACCTCTCTTTCTATCATATGAGGTAGACATGTGTCTTATGATGTATTTGATTTTGAGGTAAGTTAATGTTTCATATTCACAACTGTCACTTTTCAATCCGTCTTATGTATTTCGTTTCGACGTTACTTTTACAATTATACATCACTTTTCGTTTGCTTTTAGTATGCCATTTCTCGTTTAGAGTGCTACAGGCCCACTTAATGCAAAGTGGTCTCAAATTTTAGCATGCCAATCAGAATTAGTACACTAAAGTCTCTCGAGAATACCGATTTCGGCAAACCATTCTAAAATCAGCCACTTTAGCACGCTAAAATATTAGAGTGGTCTCGAGAATAGCACCCCAGTACTCGTATTGGTTCGTATTATCAAGCTTTCAAGTTTCAGCACGATTATTCCATTGAACAACGCCATTATATTATCTAACCTCGACCGGACATGAGTACGCAAGCGCATACGTGTTTGTGAAACTTTCAAACGTTTCAGAAACTTTCAATGTTTCAATGAAACGTTTCATGGACTTACAACCCTAACGACAACTTTGCTTTTATTATCCATTTGCTTTTCCAGTCATATTTTTGCAATATTTTTTATTTAGTGCACCAAAGACAAATTTAGAAAAAAGATAGAAACTGTTATTATAGTATTCAGTTGCTTCTTTAAAAGCCTAGAGGTCCTGAGAAAACCTTATCTTGAGTTTAAAAATATCACATTATTTAATTTAAATAAAAAACTTTATTGAATGTTACACATGTGAACAGTTTCTCAAATAAATAATTATTGCTTATTTAATTATATTATTATTATTATATCATTAAGCCGTTTCCCTTCCGGGGTAGGCGTGAATTGCTCGGTGGTAAAGTAGTGATGCGTGTATGGGTATATAGGTGAAGGGTAGATAGGTATATAGGTTTAAGGTATAGATATTTTAGATTAACGCAGAAACGTTTCTCCTCCTCACGCATCAGCTCGCGTGAAGCTCTTTGAAGCTGCCTGACGGTGAATACCTATCAGTGAGCAGGAGTAGGCGGCCGCCAGTAGTGAAGACGAACACGATTGCTCACATCTGTTCTGATCTGCCAGCCTAACCGTTTTCTTCGCGTTCACGTGGTCCGCTCGAATGCCGAATGCCTACTTTTCGGGCAACCACGACCATTCACTCCCTGTTCGCCACACGACTTTTCCTACCTCGGGTAGCGCGAACGGACCTCTTAGTTTTTAACACTGGGAAAATCTGAACAGGCGAGGAATGCGTTTGGAACGCATCGAGCGTTCATCCAGCATTTCGCTCCCAATCCCTGCTTTAGCATTACGCTGTAGCATAATGCTTGCGTTCGGCCGGTCCGCCAGGGATGTCAATGTCAAAACTGCCCTGAACATTGTTCGAAGGCTGCTAAAAAACCATCGCGAAAAAGAAAGTTGCAAAATGTTTAAAACGTAGTTTTCCTTATTTGTATATATTAAATTATTACGTTCTGTCTGCATAATAATTGCTATACGTTTTATCGTAGTATATTTGTAAATAATTTAAATAACTATATTTATTTAAATAAATTAACCTGGCATTTATTACTCCTATATACCCTCATACTGTCTTTACTCCCTATTTAATTTATATTTGCATTTTTTCATTCAGTTTTTAAATAAATAAATTACTAAATATACAGTGAAGTTAATATCTTTAATACTGATAATATTTTCAGCCGTCTAACGATCAATACAATATACTGAATATTAAAAAATACGATTTTTATAATTTCTTGCATATTTTTATTATAATGTAATAATACATTAGGATCATTCAAGTCATTAAAAATAGAAAGACTATTTTCTATATTATCATTTCAGAACATTTAGTTCATTTGTTTTAAACGTTAAAGACGTAATCTTTATATTTTACCATTTTACTCTACTTGAAAATCTAAAACCGAAATTCCAGATGTATGTAAGATCTATTTTTCAATTCTAGAAATAGTTCATCCCTGCTTAACTCAAGCTCACTGTTTTTAAATTATCCACAAATGTACAAAATATTACAAAAACTGGGAAAAATACTAAATCTCCCATGATTCTAATCAGCTTTCATTCAAATGTAGGAGTCGCGCAAGTGGCGCCAGTGTTTCATTTTCTGCCGTCCTTCGCAAAACTCACAGCGCATTTGCATGGCGAGTCACACCCCTGATTTCAATGTATTCATGCCAGCCCTACGCATCGCCCCCACTTTTCTGATTTTCTTAGCGTCTGGGACCCATGGGTTATCTCTAAAATGGAGTTACTGATTTTATATAAATGTTTAAAAAGGTTATGCTTAAGCTAGCTGTTGGAGCGGGGTGCATAAAAATAGCGAAATCTGTGAAGGACTCAAAACGTACCAAGACCCTACAACAGGGCTCACTACTTTCAGCAGGTGCTGACTGACACGACAAGTGCATGACTTCCACCAATTTTTTCTGTAACTTTTTTCTTCGGTTTCCAGGAATCCTAGAAAGGGTTACAGTCACGGCTCGTTGCGGCTCATTGTTCACACCGAAGAGTCTGATTTTTTCTACTTGAGTTCATAATACATCTCATTTTTTCATTTCAAACTGTAATTTACCGTGAAGGATTAGGGACCAGTCGAACGAGAAGATTTATGAGGGCCTGTAAACGTTATTCGCTATGTTTATTCATAATAATTATCTGAAGTCATATTATGATAAAAGAGAAAACATTATAAAATAATTTCCGACAATTTCACTTTGTAAAAATGTCACTGGCATAACTACTGTAAAGCAAAACCCCGCTTTGTCGCCGGGGGGAGGGGGGTCTCCTTGAGTTGGAAGCGAAAATAATATACTAGACTATAATCCTGTCTTACTGATAAGCAAGTTATAAATCGGCCTTCTTTTTAAATTTCAAACGTACCTCTAAACAATTTTGCGGATGGGGCCTACTCATTTCTAGTTATGCCACTGAACTTATTTACTTACCATTTCAAATAGTAAGGCTGACAATCTCGCGTAGTGTTTATTGCAATGCGAAAAAGGAGATCTAACTTACTTGCAAAAGTAAAACTCACAGTTCTTTGCTTACTATGTACCACTTTTTTCCGTGAAGCAAAGAAGATTATTTTTCAACCAAACACTTCATTTTAACCCAGAAGAAATGAAATTTCAAACAAAAAAAGATACATTTTGGAATCAAAGAGTGACCGGAAATCTTAATCTTCAAAATTCCGTCCATTTTCCGTGATCATTATGATTCAATGACCAGAATCTTAATCTTTTAACATCTTTACAATACAATGATAGGCCTGATACCTTAATAATTTATCTAAGATGTGAAAAATTAATTTAAAAGAAAAGAAATCTTTAAAGATCACCTAGGCTTGAAAATATTCATATTTTGGTGTCGAAAAGTCAACTGATATCTTTTTTGGACAAACATTCAATTATTTGTTTGAGAATGTTTTTTTTTTTTATTTAAAAATTCATCTATTCTGGGATAATAGTGCAACTATTTTGTAGAAAATTCAACAATTTCGTTAAAAAGTCATCCTTCTCGGTTTCAAATTCAACTGTTTTATCGAAAATTGAACTATTTTGTAGAAAATTTAAATTTTGCTTAAAACTCATACTTTTATGTTGAAAAGTCAAACTGAAATATTTTTGGATGAAAATTTGACTAATTTTTCTGAAAATTTGTCTTTTTAATTTAAAAAATTCATCTATTTTAGTACAAATTTCATGTTTCTTGGATAAAAATGAAACTATTTAGTTGAAGATTCAACAATTTTCTTAAAAAGTAATCCTTTTTGGTTAAAAATTTATCTTTCTTGTTGAAAATTCGCCTTTTCGGCTTGCAAATTCAAGTATCTTCATAGGAAATCCACTTTTTGTTTAAAACTCATATTATGATATTGATTAGTCAAACTAAAATATTTTTTTGGATGAAAATTCAATTTTTTGTTGTTGAAAATTCGTCTTTTTCATTTAAAAATGCATCTATTTCAGTAGAAATCTCATCTTTCTAGAAGGAAAATGAAAATGTTTGGTTGAAAATTAATCTTCTTTGGTGAAAAGTGATTTTTCCTAATTGAAAATTCAACTGCGTCGGTAAAAGTTGAACTACTTTGTTGAAATTATTCTTTGGTTTTTTGTTTTGTTTGAAGGAAGGTTTATCTCTTTGGTTGGAAATTTAATTATTTCCTTGAAAATTAATTTTCTTGCTGAAAATTCATATTTAATAATATTATACCATTAAGCCATATGTCTTTCAGGGTAAGCATGACTCACTCGGTAAGGAAGGGAGTAATATGGGGGAGTGGTTACAGATTTTTAAATGATCTACAATTCCCGTTTCTGGATGAAGATTAACACATGTGTTTGAATTTTCAAATACATGTAATTGTAATTTCAATTACGGTAATTGCATAAAACTTCACATGGATGTAATTGAAAATTCAAGCAGATATTTCTAACAGTGATAATAAAGGTCATAAGCTTTATGGTATTTAATTTTTAATGCCGGAATTGCATATTTACAATATATAAAGTATTGGCGAAAGGATTGGCTTTCAAAAATGTTTTTAAATTTAGTATGTTAAAATATCGGCTACATTAGACACAGTTAGTCCAATTTTACGAAAGTGAATCGCTTATTCCTTATATTTCTGCTACAGGACCCACAACTTGTGATCACTCAATAAAAATATGCGAGCAATACACTTGATTTCTATAAAGCCTAATTATTTAGAATCTTTAAAAGTATCATTCAGAGCATAGAGATTTAGAGATTGTAAAAAAATAACTCAGATATTAAATTTGATAAAAACGTGTATTAATCATAGTAGTTAACAAGTGATAATCTATGCGGCTTTGATTTTATCGATAAAACAATAAAAAAAGATTTTCAAAGACTTCCTGGAAATAAGAATGACCTTTTTCTCTATCACCTTCCAGATAAATAGATTTAAATAAATGGTCTCTCTCACTGAAGTGTATTGTTCCAAAGTTGAAATATCATAAGAATAACATTGAGTTTTGACACTGCAACGTTGTAGTGAATATTCAGGTTCTCATCTTCTTTATTTATTTGTAAGTTATAATTCTAGGTATTAAACATCAGAAGCGAGTTATGAAACAAGTTTTGTACTCACTTCATTATTTCCAGGTAGGCTCCCTTGACACTGACTTTCAGTTCTGAAGATGAAATTCTTAACGGTGTCGTCTATATAGCCTACACAGTATGTGGGGGGGAACCGTTGCGCCAACACTGTCCCACCATAGGCATGATATCCAACGGAACAAACCAATCTTTAAAATAGTTTAATCTTCGAATTTAAAAAATGATTCAATTCACTTTACTGCTGGTAAATAGCTTAGTTTGTTTTTGAAATTCTAACCATCAGTGTATGACAGTAGCGCGTCATCGCGAATGTTACAGTTTTTAGTATCGGTAACGGTAACTCATTACTTATTTTAAAAAGAAACGGTAACGTCAACGCGTTGCAATATTCGGGTAACGGTAATGTAAAGTAACGTCCATTATTTTGCGTTAGTTTATGAATGTTTTTAATGGTATTTGAACTATATGTTATACGTCACTATAACCAATGGGATACCACATTTTCTTCATTTCTTTACTGTAGTATATATATATTGGATTAACAACCAAACATGCTTTTTCTCATGAAAATGGGCGTGGAGTGTAAAAAAAAAAACAAATCCTGTCCTCAAAAATTCTAATAGTATGGAAACGTTTTCGTAACAAAAAAGAAAGCACCCCCAAATGTTTTAAAATCGGTGAACATATTTTGCTTCCCTTCAAAGATTGATATCTTTTACTTGAAGATTATTGAAATAAGAAGAATATTACGTTTAAAAACTGGAAAATTATTTTGAAAGCGATTCCATTTGAAATTATGCAGAAAGGTTCAGGTTATGGTGTCAGAATAAATTGCCCTTTCAATATATCATTCTACGATGAAAATAAAGGGATATGTATTTTTTGCAACACCCACCTCAAAAGTTGAACTTTTCATGCTTCTAAATGGTGCCTAAAGGACCTTATTTGAGCATACTTCCTGTGACCACCCATCTCACGGTTGTGAGACGTGGTCATGAATGGGATTTACCGCGGTCCTACTGGGAGCCGATGTAATTTTTAAAATGACAGTTGCTCCCAGTAGGACCCTGCGGTGGTTGTTTACCTTTAGTTTTTAATTATATATATAAGGGTTGTCATAAGGACAACCGCAGGATTTCGCTGGGAGCAGGTGCTAATCTGAAAAATTGTACCGGATCCCAGCGAAATCGCGGTAAAATTTCAGCTGTAACCACGTCTCACGACCGTCTTAGCATTTTGTTGACACGCAGAGATGCTTTTCAGGCTATTAACCAGTGAGACCTTGGCATCTCCAAGAGCGCCGATGATCAAGACGATTAGCTAAACAGAATATTCCGGGAATAACCTTTTCATTTTCTTTTTCTTTTCATTTTCCTTGGCTATGACGTTTTTGTCAGCTGGTGCCGAAAATTCGATAACGAACATGGTTTGTTTCTTGAAGTCAAGAAGAACTATGTCAGGCCTCAAGTGCGCAACAGAAAAAATTGTCGAGAATATGAAGTTCCAGTATATGCAGTACTTCTCATTTTCGACAATTGACTCTATTTCCCTAGGAGCGTTTAACGGAGCGGTATTATGGCTAATGCCGTACAAGTCCCGGAGGTGATAATAAAGCACTCTTAGTGCCGCATCGTGCCTTTGGATGTAGGTCGTTGCCGCATGAGTTGGACAAGTAGATAGTATATGTACTAAGTGTTCTTGATGAGCATGACACGCCCTGCAGCTACCATAGAAAATATCTTTGGCTTAAAATGTGGCGACAGTTTGCTAAAGTTGAAATGACATCTTTGTATTTATGTCGGAGAGTATTCTTAATCGATGTTACATCCTGGATGCCTAAATCTTGAGATCATCCGTGTAAAATACATGAGTGACATTACGCTTTTGATTTGCAGTTTTGCCGCAGAAGTACCCTTAGGAATGGCGAAGTGCGAAAGATAGTGGTAATAATGTGAGGCAAAAGAGGAGAGGGCTCATAGTGTTTCCCTGAAACACACCTCTCTGAAAGGTGACACTATTAGTGATCACACGATGTTTTCCAGAAGAGATAGTAAATCTGGTTTTAAAGTGGCATTAGTCTCTCTATGCACCTCACGATGTGTGGATGAACCTTTAAGCTTTCCAACAGACATATGATAAGTCTGTGGGAGGTTGAATCGAAAGCTTTCCGGTAATCAATCCAGGCCATCGATAGGTAACACTGATAGAATGCTGTGTCTTTACAAACACATATATCGATGAGTAGGTTCTCCCGACATCCTGCTACGCCTTTCTTTGAGCCGCGTTGTTCGTACATCTTTTGCCACACAGGTCCAATCGTCCGAACAATCCTAGCATTTTGGATAGATGTTAAGATCTTATACAGTTTGTTCAGACATAGAATAGGGCTTGAGAGAAACCTGAATGTTTATTTTTTTTCGGGTCTTGAAGCATCGCTCTTCCTCTGTGGGATGCCTGCTCGCGGTTGGTCTCAGTATCGCCTACCTTTCTCTATTGCCGGCTCGTTCTGGCTGCGATTCAGTAGACGCTCCGCTTATACAACCCCTTTTTCGGAGTTCTTCGGCAAGGTTTCGCAGACGTTCCTGCGAAAAATGCGAGAGCTCTGGATGTTTTTTGCACCATAGAGTATGAAGTACGCCATATATATATATATATATATATATATATTGTTATGGCAGAATCAATCGAGGACTTGCAAAGAATGTTGAATAAACTTAATACAAGCATGAAGAACATGAGCCTTAAAATTAACGTAAAAAGAACAAAGGTAATGGTGTTTGAAGGAAATAGTGAGAAAACAATGTGCACCATTGTCCTAAATGATGAGAGATTAGAGCAAGTTGACAAATACGTATACCTGGGTAGCCTATTCACTAACGACGGGAAAATAGATGGGGAGTTAGATAGGCGCATAAATGAGGGTAAGAAGGTTATCTGTAGAGCAGGGTCCATTCTCGGAGATAAAAACAAATAAAAAAAATCTAAAATGACTACATATAATACTATTGAATGTTGCAATGAAAATAATAGTTTGATGCTTTTTATGTTGCAAACAGTTTAATTAATTATTAGTCGATTAATTATGATGAAAATTTTTAATTGAATAAAGATTTAATTTCAATAGATTTTTAATTAGGTAACATAAATTAATTATTTACTTTAAGGTTATGTAATTAAATATAAATCTTTTAAAATTTCCGTGACCAATATTAAATTAGATAAAGGTTGAATTTCAATTTGTTTCAATTCACTACATATATTTGTAATTTACTTCAGTGTTCTGTAATTGAATATTGGCTTTAATTCGTATATAGAAAGGTTATTTACATTTAAAATTTCTCTTTCCAATTATGTAATTTCTGTCCATGTTTGTGATGTGAAATGATTATCTAATCAATCATATTTTCAGAAATAAAAGTGAAAATTTAAACAAATGTAAAGTAATAATTATTTGAATGTTTGAATATACAAAATTCACTTTTCAAAGTTATATCTAAATAGTATGTTTCAATTTTTTCGAAAATTACTATAAAAGGTTATTGAACATTCAAATTTTCTGAAATGAAATTTCAAGATTGAAAAAAATATAAAGTAAAAATTATTTGAATTTTTCAATGAAAATAATTGTTTAATGCTTTTTGTTTTGTGAGCTGATTAATTAATTATTAACTGGTTCAATCAGAACATACATTTTCTGGAATTAGTTTAAAAGGTTAATAATAAATTAAATTTTCATAAATTAAAGTTCAAATTAAAAAAAAACAAGTCAAAATTATTTGAATGTTTTAATGAATATTGAAGTTTAAAGCTTCTTACATTGTGAAATTATTGATTCATTATTAGCTGATTAATTTTTTTCACCACAATATTGGTATTTTCAATTTTGAAAGGGGCACCATTAAAATTTCGCCCGAGGGCGCCACATAGCCTAAGGCCGGCACTGCATTTCCCTTTAAAAGTTCGTTAGTACTCTCTTTTAGTTTCGTCACGCTTTTTCTTTACTGTACATTCTCTAAACGTGTGTCCATCTTGTTTATAATAAAAACAACTAGATATCTTCCTGCTCTCAATGAATTGCCTTGTTCTAACGTTAGGACAACTTGTCCTATAATGGCCCATTTCCTGACATAGGAAACACTGGACCTTATTTAAATCAGGTTTTTCTCGCTTGACAAATTTTTTAAACTTACCTTTAGCAGTGAAGTACGCTATTCGTTTTCGATTTACATTTCCGTAAAAATTATTTCCAACTAAACTTACTGATTCAGTTTCAGATTTATTATGGACCTTATCCCATCTCTTGAGTTGCAAGTCAACCTGATTCGCAAGAGAAATAGCTTGGTCTAGAGTCGCGATTTCTTTATCATGGATTTGCAGAGAGATTGACAAAAGGTGCGATGATATTATAAACACTTGGGAAAACAACTTGAAAAGATTAACTATCGATAGATCTATAAACTCAGGTTATAACAATATCTACAGAAACCTTAGCCTCAAGTTGACAACAAAACCATATTTAAAGTTCAAAATACTATTCAGTAAAACTAGAACCATCAGTCAATTAAGATTGGCAGCTCACTCTAGAATCAAAATTAGTTATCGAGGCAACAGAAGACTGTCTCTTTGGCTATAACAATGCATCCTGTGCAGCAGAGAGATTGACAAAAGGTGCGATGATATTATAAACACTTGGGAAAACAACTTGAAAAGATTAACTATCGATAGATTTATAAACTCAGGATATAACAATATCTACAGAAACCTTAGCCTCAGACAGTAGACAGCAGAACCATATTTAAAGTTCAAAATAACATTCAGCAAAACTAGAATCATCAGCCAATTAAGATTGGCAGGTCACTCTAGAATCAAAATTAGTTATCGAGGCAACAGAAGACTGTCTCTTTGGCTATAACAATACATCCTGTGCAGCAGAGATATTGACAAAAGGTGCGATAAGATTATAAACACTTGGGAAAACAACTTGAAAAGAATAACTATCAATAGATCTATAAACTGAGGATATAACAATCTCTAGAGAAACCTTAGCCTCAGACAGTTAACAGCAGAGCAATATTTAAGGTTCAAATAACCATTTACTAAAACTAGAATCATCAGCAAATTAAGATTGGCATCTGACTCTAGAATCAGAATTAGTTATCGAGGCAACAGGAGACTGTCTCTTTGGCTATAGCAATACATCCTGTGCAGCAGAGAGATTGACAAAAGGTGCGATAATATTATAAACACTTGAGAAAACAAATTGAAAAGATTAACTATCGATAGATCTATAAACTCAGGATATAACAATATCTACAGACACCTTAGCTTCAGACAGTTGACTGCAAAACCATATTTAAAGTTCAAAATAACATTCAGCAAAACTAGAATTCCCTGGAATTCAAAAAGAACGACAATTTCAGATCACTATTAATTAATATTATCATGAAATTCATTGAAAATCATTAACTTTATCCCTGGAACCTGTCAAAAAGTCCTAAAATGCCAGGATGTTTAAAAGAGAAAAGAAAAGTTTTGAACTTCTTTTCAAACCATTAAAATCAATCGAGAATTCCCTCGAATTAAAAAAGAACGACAATTTCAGATTACTATTAATTATTATTATCATGAAATTCAGTGAAAATCAATAAATTTATCCCTGGAACCTGTCAAAAAGTCCTAAAATGCCAAGATGTTTAAAAGTGAAAAGAAAAGTTTTGAACTTCCTTTCAAACCATTAAAATCAATCGAGAATTCCCGCGAATTCAAAAAGAAAGACAATTTCAGATCACTATAAATTAATATTGTTGTAATATTCAGTTAAAATCATTAAATTCATCCCCGGAACCTGTCAAAAAGTTTCAAAATGCCAGGATTTTCAAAAGAAAAAAGAAAAGTTTTGAATTTCCTTTGAAACCATCAAAATCAATCGAGAATTCCCTCGAATTCAAAAAGAACGACAATTTCAGATCACGATTAATTAATATTATCATGAAATTCAGTGAAAGACATTAAATTTATCCCTGGAACCTGTCAAAAAGTCCTAAAATGCCAGGATGTTTAAAAGAGAAAAGAAAAGTTTTGAAAATAACTGATTCAAACAATGTCGATTTCACTGGTTCAGCGATCAGGAGAGCAGATTTCCTGACTCATCGACATTCGCGTATGACAAACCGTATTTCCACTGACGTCTCTCATTTGCTAAGCATATTTCAATAGTTTTGGGGTTAAAGATGTCCATTAGTATTATAGTTGGTGCTTGTACATATTTCTATTGTAGTTGAGCCGTTTCCTGGGTATGAGCAATTGATACTTAAGCCGATACCATTAAAAATCGGTTGATGTTCAGACAGTGTTTTAAAGAAAACATGAAAACTACATGGTACGAGGTTAGAATTTAGTAGAAAATGATGAGTGCTGAACACCCATCCAAAACTGTCACATATACAAACCTGAGGAAGATACACAGAAACTTGTCAATGTATTTGGAAGTTAGGTTCTCCGCATATAATTCCTTGTGATATACATCTTTTTCGATTTTTCAAATACTTTCTACAGTCATTCTAATTACTTTATTCATAGTCTAGTGTCAAATAAATCTTCTTGAACGTGAACAAATGAATAAGTCGAATGAGTCAAATGAGTGTTTCCATGCTAGGAGTTTCTGGGGTACTTTCTAGTGACATTTTATACGCTTAGTTTTCCCTCGTGAAAAGAAAGACCAACTTAAGACTACAGTAAAGGCAGGTATAGAACTGTCTTAAAGTGGTCTTAAACTGATCTTTTATGGTCCCCAAAAGACTAGAGTCCTTTTGTCCCAGTCAGCTATCCTTATTTCAAAGAATGAGAGAGGGGGGGGGGTCTATTTCAATGCCTTAAAAATGATTCAGGTATAGGCTGAAGGGTACATACCAGGAAAAGACAAAACGTGGTTTAAAACTAGTCTTCAAGTGGTATTAAATTGGTATATCTTTCACGAGGGTTAGTTTGCATTAGATTTTCATATTTTTTGGTTGTCAACACTGAAAATACTCGACAGCAAAAGTTAGTGTCATAAACGTTTTGAAAATACGTTCCATATCATCGAAAAGTCCGTTTTAATTATATTTACGGTACGTAACTTCGTAAATATAATTCTCATGGTTCTGTGACCTGATAGCTTTATAAATGTAAGATTTTATTTCCATTTCTAGGTTATAAAACTTAAGAATTAACCTGGCTACCAAAAGGGTTATAGTAGGAGGGCGGGGGAGGGGGGATTAATTTCTGCTGGATGTCTCAATGATTCAGTGACAATATTCTCTGGTTTTCTCCATGTCTGATATTTGTTCACCAGTGAAACTCCGGAATCTCACTGGTTTTCCAGTAACCAGCCTCCTGTCTCCGAGAGTTGAAAATGGTCCATGTGTTGAAAACGGCCATACAACGGCTCTAGTAGTAACTTTGCTCTTGTTGTTTTGACGGTTATATGGTTTTCGCCAGGCAGAGTCGTTACAAACTCTTAAAAGTGTAACAATAAAACGGTTTTTTTATGCAATTATTGTAAAAATGGCCCATTGAAGTTTTCTAGTAGTGTTTAGGTGCGTTTATTGCATTAATTATGCAGATGTTGTATAGCTCCGGGTGCAAATCAGGTTACAAAAATGACCTCAGAGAACCCGAATATCTCGAATATGAAAAACATCATTTTTTCGTCGTTCCGAAAGACCCAGATATTTAAGCTTTACGGCAAAAAGCTTTAATTCGGAACAATTTTACTGTGAAAGCTGGCCAGTTCGTTTGGAGTAAACATTTTCAACGCATGATGGATACTGCGTTCAAAGGATTAATTGGCAAAATCTGTTTCGTGTACCTCGATGATATTGTGGTTTTTGCATCCACATGACAGGAACTTGAGTACTTGGGACATGTCTTCACTAAGGATGAAGTTAAACCTAATCCCAAAAAACTCGAGGCTGTCACGAATTTCAAGAGACGCAGTAATGCCACCTCAGTAAAATCCTTTTCGGGACTTGCCGGTTATTACCGAAAGTTCACTAAAGATTTCTCCAGCAAGGCCAAACTTCTAACGGAACTAACAAAAAGCAAAGTAAACTTTACTTGGATGCGAAACTGTGAAAAAGCTTTCCAGATTCTAAATAAAATAATTATGTTCCTCTCCCGTTTCGTGGTATCCTGATTATTAAAAAGAGTTGAGATTAACTACGGATGCTTCAAAGAAGGGTCTAGGTGCAGGTTTGTCCCGAGACGGAAATCCGGTATGTTACATCTCCAGGGTACTTGATAAAGCTGAAGAAAATTACAGTACTACTGAAAAAGAGCTCTTAGTCATCGTATGGGCAGCAAAGCGCCTGAGACAGTACTTGTATGGACGCAAGTTCAAAACTCGAACAGATCATCAAGTCCTGACTTGGCACTTTAACATTAAAGATCCTTCCTCGAAACAACTAAGGTGGAGACATAAGCTCGAGAAATATGTCTATGTGATTGAGTACTGCAAAGGGAAAAATAATAAAGCAGCTGATGCTTTGTCGGGAGTGCTACCGATTCGCGATGAACAACTTGCATAAGCACAGAGCCAAACCGCAGAAGACACAGCCGCACCAAACGACGAAACAACTAATGAAAGTTTAAGCAACAGTGAACCCATAGACCTATCTATGGAACCAAATAGTCCTGCAGGTTTACACGTTAGCATTGAACCACCAATTATGAATGCGGTTGATGAAGAACTGAACATTTTACTTCACGAGAGATATATTAATTGGCAGAAAAATAAAACAGATAACAATACCATTTTAAAACCGAATGATAAAGGTAAATTATGGTTAAAACTTTATGAGGATCAAAGTAAAATACCACCGCAATTATCGCAACAAGATTACATTCTTCTACCTCCCTTCGAGGAGATCAAGTGGCTAACTCTCCTTGACGAAAAGGGTCAAATGTGCAAAGACTGGAAATTAACGGGAGTACGTTTGCACGAAATAGATCCTCTCATAACTCCTATTGAAAAAGTGAAATTGAAGATAATGATACACTTTCTCGGATGCGAAAGACATGAACAACAATTTCTCTTTTGCGAGAATGCCACCGTAGAAATAACTAGAGAAGAAAAAGAAGCAATAATTCGCGAGTGTCATGGGATCACGGCTGCACAATACCTAGGGAAAATAAGTCGATACAGCGAGCTAGAGAATTGGGTACGTAGAATAACATGGAACAGGATATTATCAACTGCGTAAAAAGGTGCCCAATATGACAAAAGCAAAAATTAACTCGCGTTAGACCAACGGCAGAAGCAATAATACCCGATACACCTATGAAACTCAATGAATACATCAGTAAAGCTAAATAAAAAATAGAGAAAAAAAAGCAAAAATACAAGGAGATTCAAGAGAAATATATAGTTACTCCTCAAACCATATTCGATATCGGAGATATGGTCCTAACTTTTAATAATCGCAAAACATCAAAGTTAGATGCAGATTGGCTAGGCCCTGCGATACAGAGGGTCTTGCGTCGATAGCACGAATGACCCGTTGGGAATTACGTGTCGGCTCAAACTCCTCACTTGCACCTATGTCCCGTAGGATCCGAACTCGAAGCGAGTGGTGGGAATTTTTTGTTACGCGGGGTCCTACTTTTTCAGGAGTGACTTTTAGGGGGGAGGCGTAAAGGCTGATTTGGTCATCCGCGTCCGAGACGTCGATGGTTTCTGCCGCATATGGGTTTTTAATGGAGGTAGAATTGTACCCTGGGAACTCCGGATCGTAAGGAGCATCCGTTGTAGGAGGTCCTGTTTTGGAATTCGGTGGCGGGCTGCGCGACAGGCTGTCCGGATCGGCCGGTCAAAAATAGGGTATTTCACGGACGAGATACTCGGCGAGATCGTCGAAAGGGTCTATCTTCAACGCCCGGGGACTCAGTGAAGATAGAGATCGGGAAGGTGACACAGTTTTATCGGCGTGGCGATGGGAGGAAATATCCAATTTGGCTAACGCTTCACACGCGGCTCCTTTTGGATGATGGTCGGCATGAGTCAAAATCTCTTCTAAAAAAACAGGGAGGAAAAAAAGAAAAAAAAAGGAAAACTTATCCGCTGCGGATCGCGCACTGGAAAATTCCCTTACACAGGGGGCATTCAATAATGGTATAACACATAAAATAAGTCGATGTCACACGCGTGGGAGAAACTCCGGGGAAAGGGGCATAGTTATGGCATCCTGGAGAGTTGCAGGAAGTCGGAGTGACGGGCTAAGTGTTAGCGGCAGGAAACCGGCAACTCACTGACGCGCTGACGGGGAGGTTCCCTGATCCACTGGGAAAAGACGGACTGCTGGATGTTGACGTGCTCCGTGGGACGGTCACGGGTTTGTCCCTTGCTGCTCGCGCACTAGGACACTGGGGAACTGGGTCACTGGATCACTTCATCCTTTGATGGAATCGTCGGGGTGTTGTCCTCCTCTTTCTGAAATACGTTGGCCGTTATACGACGCTGGTCGCTAACCTTTTCCGAAGATTTGGGCGACCCTCTTCTTTTCTGGGACCTTGGCTTCCATAAGATCTCAACCCGGGAGGCGGATTCCCTAAACAAGAAGCAACAGAGTCACACAAAGGCAAATAAAATTAATAGGTTGGGAAGCAGGAAGGAGGGATGAAAAGGAAAAGGGAAACGCGGGGGATAAGGAGTGATCCCCGTGGAATGCACCTTTTTATTGGGACCCGTTCAGACCTCAGGGAACGAGTACCCGCTGAGTCCTCAACAGAGGCATTCGGAAAGAACTCAACTTGAACTAGTCGTTAAGTTGGCAAATGAGGGTGAAATAGGCTGAAATAAGAAAAAGATTACACTGGTTTACAAAAAAAAAAGGTGAGGATTATTTGACAAGACCACTTTATCCTTATGTATGTTGACGCGCTGAATACGAATCCGAGGTCTATCTACCTCCATCACGTCAGGTTCAAGGTCATTTCAAGGTCAACTACAGGAAAAGCCGTGCAATAAACTTCAAAAACCTCTTACATATGTTTTTTGGGTCGCTGAATCGAAATCCGAGGTCCATTCACCTCCAAAGCTTCAGCTTCAAGGTCATTTCAAGGTCAAACACAGGAAAAGCCGTTCCACAAACTTCGAAAACCTTTTACATATGTTTTTGGGGTCACTGAATCGAAATCCGACGTCCATTTACATTCACCGCGTCAAGTTTAAGTCGAGACCTGCACGCAGTGAGGTCCTCTTCTTTTATGGCTAGCATCTGGTAAAAATCTTTCGAAAATTTTGAGAAAGACACTCAAGGAAGATAATAAATATTCATCTCGGACCAAGGGACCAATAAGAAGAGAAATTGAAGAACTGCGTGTAAAAGAAAGGGTAAGGACACTCCTGCATCGAGAAACCACAACCCCCATGCGCTTCTGTAGGACCTTCTCTCGGGGAACAGAGTATAGGTAAAATGTCTTTGCTTTCGCCAAATAGCATGTAATCTTTAACAGCCGAAAATTTTACATGCAACAAAATTTAACTTTAGTTTTTTCTGTGATGTAAAATACGTCAGTTGTTAGATTGTGGAAATCAAAAGATCATTATCATCAATAATTAATGAATTTCCTAGAATTTACTTCATATGGACAATGAAATACCGATTCTCATAATTCGATATATCAGAATGAGAAATCGCTTTGGTGCCGTCCCGAAAATCTGTGTTCGATTACTGTCGAATTTTTGCCAGATTCTCATCTATAATCCGATTTTTCCTGTTTCATCTTACAATATGACACAATTTCTAATAAGAATATGTATTTATATAATTTCTAATGTGGGTTGCCTATCTGAAGGCGTGACCATCAGCGCGTGTTGGTGTTTATTTTTTTCGTTTGATAATCCGACTGTATCAATTTTTACTAACAAGGGACCTAACGTAGGTGTCCGCCTTCGATTTTATTCTCCTTGATATATGTTGTAGTATTCAAAAAAGTAAGCGACACATATTTTTTCTTTTCTGCGGATATTCGCTTTGAAGGGGTGAAACCCACCCCCGAATATTTCACATGAAACAGAAATAAATGGAGTTTTTTGTAGAAATCTTGGAGTTTTTTTAATATTATCACATGGAAAACGTCTTTAGTCATGAGAGTACGTAAAATTGAATTAGCGTTTCAGAAGACGGTAGCTTCTTAAGGGTAAATCACCCCTATGTGGATTTTTCATTCAAAAAAAAATATATATATATATATAAAGAAATATATATATTATATAGCACTTTTGTTTCATCAGAAAAATTGTCCCCTATTTTGGACAATGTACTTTAATTTTGTTGAGCCACCCTAATGATGATGATATTAAAAATTATGTAGGGATGTTCTACAGCATGAGGGTTGAAAACACATTGTTCAAAAAAGGGCACCATTTTTCTGATGAAACAAAAAGTGAGTATCATTCAGTTTTTTCCCCCCTACAAAAGGAATCATCTTCCCAAAAATTCTCACATACATATGTATATATATACACCCAAAAAAATTTTAGTTGAACCAACCAGAATTCTGGTTAATTCAACTAGAATAGAGTGTTAAATATGCCCTTACTAAAAATTCTGGTTAAAGTATCAGAAGTTTCCGATTGGCAATTTTCTGGTTAATGTTACCAGAGATTGGAGTAACTTTAACCAGAATTTCTGGTAAGGGTAACCAGAAATATTTACTAGACAGTTTTCTAGTAGCTTGAGAATACAGCGTTCTGGTCAACATAAACAGATATTCTGGTAAACTGAAGTAGATCTTCTGGTGAGCTGAACCAGATATTCTGGTACCCATCGATTTTCGACTATCGAATTTCGATACTTTTTTACCTTCATGGACTCTTCTTAACCCCCTCTGAAATTACATGGACTGCATCCCAAAGAAAATAATCTAACAAAAGTTTTGTATGTATGTATGTATGTATGTATGTATGTATGTATGTATGTATGTCTGCCTGTGAGCACGATAACTTTCGAAAGATTTGTCCGATTGGATTGGTCTTTGGTATACTCTTTTAGTCTCCTAAACTAAAGGTCAAGTTTCATTAGTCAGCCATTTTGGATAAAAATTCAAAAAGTAAACGCATTTTGAAAATTGTTGGGCACCATTTTTATCAAAATTTGAAAATTATATGCGCGGCTGTTCATAGTACTTAAAAATTCAAACAATTTATTCTCATGACATTTTTCGATAAAATGAAAATTTTCAGACATACAGCATTTTCAAAATCCAAAAGAGGAAACGAAAATTAACATTTTCAGCCAAACAACGCTGGCTGGTTAACGAACTGGTCCTTTCTTTTAATGCCTCAAAAACGTGCTTTTTATAAATGATCAGTAAAGTTTTTTTTTCTTCTATAAAGGATGATAAAAGGTTTTTTATCTCAATTAAACAGAACTAGTCTATTAATGAATCGCACTTGGGGCTGGAGACTTTTCCAGTGAGTTTGAAGAGTAGAAGTATTGTAGCAATTTATAAAATTGTCGGATTCCCCGCTAGTTTTATTATGTTGTCAATTAAACGAAATTAAACGAAATTGATTCGTAGTAACACACGAAAATGCTAGATGCCTCTGTGCACACACTCTGTGTGCAAGAGCAGTACGTGCTCCGTGGCGCGTGTATCCGTTTCTGGTGTCAATGACGTAAACTGTTTCGGGAGGTGGAGATCGTTTCGAAAATCAATACGACTGATTATGAGACGCTCGATGACGAAATTATGATAAAAAATAGGGACTTTCCCCCTATCTCATGAATTCCAACGCTTGCGAGCACGAGCAGAGAAAAAATTATTCTGTAAACCTACCTATTGGCTACTGTCAATTTACTTTCAACAGTACATTTCAAATAAGTACATTCCATGCACTGGATGATAATTGTAATCTATGCATATTTCTCCACTCAAAATAGAACTGAATGTAAGCACTTAAATTTAGGAATCGGCCTTACACATATAAAGTGAATCAATGATACTTCCTGGAATTTAGATAAAATATAACAATCACTTTATTAACGAAAAACCCAAAATAATTGAATAGTCGCACTTTTTCAAAATTTACGCTCGAAATGCTTCTCGAATAACGATCAACGATCTTCTGCCAGACTTGGGAAATCCGCTCGCTTTACTGATAATTGTTGAGTCCCAAAAGTTTCTAAATCTCTTCAATAAACCAGCAAGTAGGTACGCCAAGGTTAAATACTCGTATCTCAGGGCTCATATTTTACATTCATATTCTACAATATCTTAGAAGCCTATCTACTTTAAAACCGGTAAATAAAAATAATCCTTATCCAAATATTGCTACATAAAATTTATAAAATCTCCTCACCTCTCGTTAATAATGTTCTGCATAATTAAATAGCTTATGACTAAATACAATTTTTGCAACATCCACCTCAAAATTTGATGTTTTAATGCTTTAAAATGCTGCCTGAAGGACTTATTTGAGCAGACTGTGTGCGAAACAATTTTCGCGCATGCGTAGTTTGAAAATGGCTTACTTTAGGCACTGGTGAAAAAGCTGCGCATGCGCACCTTCGAGATGATGTACTTTAGACACTGGCATAGGTAACTTTAAACACTGGTGTTGGTATCTTCTTGAAATAAATTTAGTCCTAAGTGTTCGCGCATCGCAGTTCGCGCACGCATTTCTGCTAGCCCAAATGAATTTCAGATCGCACGACTGAAAAGCATTCGCAAGTTAATATACCTACCAGTTGTTCATTGTATTACTTCATAGTTCAGACAGAGACCCGGTATTTAAGACCAATTTATAGTTGAAATTAATTGACTTACTTCATTTAAGTTAAAAATGAAATTCAGTTATTATTACAATTCAGAATCTTGTATTACTGTGTTCCTTTGATTTTAAGCACGGGATATATTGTATTTCATATCTAGGACACATTCTTTTCCAAAGACTCTTTCTGTTATCTATCATGTCACCTAAACGTCTGGAATTTTCTAGACTTTTAAGACAGAGATAGCAATAATGTGTTAGAAAGATATAGTGAATAAATCATGAATATAAAAGAGGTGAATTGTACTGCATCCTCACTCGTCTTCTGAAATAAGATCCAAGTGAAAGAAATGGATTTTACAAAATTAGATGAAGCTGCTAATGTGGTGCCAACAAAGAAGCTGAAGCTTACTGTTGGAGGCTTTTATCAAATTTTCAATGTGAGGCGAGTTAAAACTGAATGCGGACCTAGGATTGTTGCTGAAATTGAAAATAGCTACATTGTGTTTCTACCTCAACGAATAATTCAAGTCTTTGGTGAAAATTCGACATTGCTTGAAGATTTGAAAAAAGAGTCTGCTGACTAGGAGGTTTTCATAAAATATCTAGGAGAAAAATTCAATCAGATTGAATTCGTTTCTACAGGTGTGGAAGAGGTTAATGTTTAAATAATCAATATGCCATACATCCCTAACAGTCAAATGGTCATGGCAACCACATATAATTTGGATCCATCGTTCATGAAGCAAGCTGTCATTGGACTGGATGTTGATAAAGGCGGAAATTTATCATCATGTATAAAAACTGGGAAGTGTTTAAAAGTTTCTTTAAAATTTTTGAATTATTTTTAAATGGTGATCAATGTAATCTGAATTTTAATTTAATTAAATGTGAAAATTTTCCATTGCGTTCTGGACTGTATCTCGATGAAAATGTTATTTCATTACAATAACCAGGAACAAGTGATTCGTATTACCCATTTCTTTTCTGAAAAGCAGCTTTTGCGATACTCTGTGAACTTGAAAATGGTATAACACATTGTTTTTATGATTATATATCATTCTTTGTTTTTTTCGAATCGTTGCACTAGCCTTAAGAATTTGATGTAAAATGTCTTTTTGAGAAGACATGTTGATACATTCAAGTTATAATAGGAACTGTATGGAAAGTATTCAATCCCATTTACCAACTGTAGAACTTTCTACAAAAATGTATATTTTGATTAACTTAAAGACTTTGAGTATACATGCACATCAATAGTGATGGACGCTTACCACCTTGCTCGTGCTCGAGCATGAGCAAGACCGAGCATGCTCGGTCATGACCGAGCAAATCGAGCAAGAGCGTCATTATTCAATTTTAAGCAAAGACAACGTGTTTAAACTATAACAAGTAATTGGAGTAAGAATTTGAGACATCTATTTTGTTCGTATATATTTTTCATCTCTTAGAAATGTATATAATATTAAAATAAATAAAGAATTTCCTCTCTGGCTGCTCGTAATAGACGATAATTCAGGTAAAATTTTGGAATTTCGGCGGGCTATTTGAAATAATGTTTCAAAATATGTGGTTTATTTGATGTTCACTGCACCACTATTGTAATCTCGGTTCAGTGAATTTTACATATCTTACAGTATTTAATACTAGGGAATAGAGCTTTGATTTACTAAAGGATTTCCGTTAAGTTCACCTTAACTTCACTGTGATATTTACGAAATGCTAAGTTATTTTGTCATTTTCACACCCTCATTAAAAGCAGTTTTTACTGTTACGGTTACAAGAAGCACTTTACATTTCTTGATAAGTAAATATAACATTTCTTTTTTCTGCGTGTAAGTATAATCTTCACCCGGATTTCGGGGTAAAGATTACCTGCAAAGGAATTGCCCCAGGTGGGTGATATTTACCCTGACATCTCAGGTATTTTTCTGTGTTTCCACGTTGTATGGGTAATTGTCAATATTTACCTCGAAGGCCTGGGTAACTTCACATTGTCTTCTTGCAGCCAGGAACACGTCACATGTTTTCATTCAAAACAGCCTCACTGAAGATCAAACAACTTAGTGAATTCTTTCACGGTTCGATTAAAAACGTATATAATAGTTTGCACGGACGAGCGAATTCACCACCAACTTTGCAAATTCAGCAGTTTTGCGGACGGCCACTGACACTTGCGGCCGCTAGGGGCACGCGCTAGTCAGCGGGGAGATAAACAAGGCGGCGGCGACGTGGCAATTTTCCGAAAGAAACTTTAAATTCAAAACGGTAATATTTACTAATTATCCATGCGAACAGGTAATAGCAGACAGTTTACATCCTACTAAGGTAAATTTTATCTTCTATCTTTACCAGCAGGTAAAAATACAAAATTACCTACAACAAAATTTACTCCTAGTTTTTTCTCTGTAGAAACTGCTTTCTTAAACGTGATGATCCTTTTCGTAAGAATAACAAAGAAGGAAATCAAAAGGTTGCTAAGTGTTTCGTTGAAAAACTTTTTTAGCAGTAACATATATCTGGAAAAAGCAGTAGAAATGCCCATCGACTCGCATAAATGACCGGAAATTTTGCTGGTCACGATATTATGTGTAATGAAGGGACGACTTGCGCCGCGCGCAACAAGTACGAAAGGTTGCAAGGCCGTCCGTTCAAATATTACTAACGTTCATATAGTATCTAATGATCAGTGGAAATCAAGATTGCTACAGCTTAGTAAATAATGTGCTATTTACGGGTGAAAATTAAATTTTCTCAATTTAAAGGTGCATGCACTTCCAATATTAATTCTTCACGGAAAAAATTTGTTGAGGCGAAAAAGTTAATCTAGAATACATTGAATCTAAAGAATTTGTTCGCCTAGACTTAGATTAAGTAAAACGTTTAGTTACTACATATCAGTTTTTCTCGTATAGAAGTCATCTTTACGAATTTGCTAAATTCAAGAAATTATTTTCGACAGATTGTGTATATTAAAAAAATCTTTTAATTAAGAAATCATTACAAGCAATACAAACAATATATGCAGCCAGTGAATCAAGTGTAAGGGTTAATGGGAAACTGAGTGATTGGTTCAATATTATGCAGGTTGTTAGACAAGGATGCGTTATGTCCCCATGGCTATTTATCATATTTATGGACAAGTGTCTAAGAATGGCTCTCTTTGACGAAGAAGGTGTAGATCTCGAAACAGTGAAGGTGCGTGGGCTGGCTATCGCAGATGACAAGATTTTTATGGCAGAATCAATCGAGGACTTGCAAAGAATGTTGAATAAACTTAATACAAGCATGTTAGTGTTGTAAACAATCTCGCGTCCAGTGTCAAATACAGATGTAACGTTAAAATCGCATCAAAACAAAACAACTTCAAGTTTGAGGTTTTTGTCTCGTCGTTCCGGAGATAACAAATCACTCTCCAAATTCAACAATTCGTACAATCGTTTCAAAAGTTCCTTCTCACCTCAACTTGGCTGACCCTGAGTTTGACAAAGCTGGCAAAATAGACATATTGATTGGCAACAATGTATTTTGGAATTTGATTTGTATAGGTCAAGTTAAATTGAATAATGAAGGTTTGATTTCACAAAAAACTAGATTGGGTTGGATTCTAGAAGGTCTAATTCCAGAGTCTTCGTTAAATCCTCAGTTCAATATGATTCGCTGTAATTTGAGTAAACCCGTGCCTGTCGAAAAGCAAATAGTCAAATTTTGGGAACTGGAGGAATATTCGAACGAAAAATCAAAATCTGCTGAAGAAATATTGTGTGAATCGCTTGTCGTAAATACAACCAAAAGGGATGAAACAGGTAGATTTATCGTTACTATTTCTTTGAAGGGAAATCTCAATAACTTAGGCGAATCCAAAGAGAAAGCTATGCGACGGTTTTTACAATTAGAAAAAAGATTAGAAAGAAAGCCTGAGCTAAAGAATGAGTATACACGGTTTTTGACTGAGTACGAGAATTTAGGGCATAGGTCAAGGGAATTAGATGAATCAAGGTCTCTCGGCTCGTATTACATGCCACATCATTGCGTAATTAGAGAAGATAGCGTTTCGACAAAGGTGCGCGTGGTGTTCAATGCTTCGGAACCAACAACAAGTGGAGTGTCATTTAACGACCTTCAAATGGTTGTCCCGGTACTTCAGGATGATTTATTTTCAATTTTGGTCCGTTTTCGAAAACAACTTTACGTCGTAAGTGGTGATGTAGAAAAAATGTACCGTCAGGTGCTCTCGACACCTGAACAGCGTCCTCTACAACGAATATTGTGGCGCGCAGATCAAAATCAGCCGGTTCAAATTTATCATCTAAACACTGTCACTTATGGGACGGCTGCTGCATCGTATCTCGCTATTAGGTGCCTTCATCAATTAGCTGATGAATGTGAAAAAGAGTTTCCCAATGTAGCCAAAACAATTCGAAAGGATTTCTATGTTGATGATTTGGTCACTGGTGCTAACTCAATAGAGGAGGCTAAATCACTTATTAGGAAGTATCCCAAGTTTTGTCAACCGGGGGCTATAATCTCAGAAAATGGGCTTCAAACGACCCTCGTGTAATCGAAGAGATCAAGGATTCAGATCAATCTCCCAATTTGGTTAGCTCACAAAAAGGCAAATTCTGTCTGAAATATCTTGCATTTTCGATCCCCTCGGACTTTTAGGTCCTAGCATCGTCTTAGCAAAAATTACTCTACAAAAACTTTGGTTAGAAAAACTGTCGTGGGATGAGAGCTTGCCAGTTGAACTTCATTCGCAGTGGTTAGCATATAGAAAACAACTTTCTGCTTTGAATTTAATCAAGGTACCGCGAAATGTAATTTGCACAAAACCAATAAATGTGCAATTACATGGGTTCTCTGATGCCTCAAAGGTTGTGTACGGAGCCTGCATGTACATGCGATCAACAGACGAGCCTGGAAACGTCTTTGTTAGATTGATCTGCTCGAAGTCTAGAGTCGCACCATTGAAAACTCAGACCATACCTAGACTAGAACTTAAGAAAGCACGCGGCGGATCGCCTGTAAAGTAGTCGGTAATGCAGATTTCCATCGCACCACTCTATTAGACCTTTTCTAGCAGCGACACCTATCGACCACTTTGTATACTAGAAGTTTCAAATCTATCGGCCGAATGTTTCAAAAAGCGGCCATCGATTTCTTGTATCAATGTTGCATCGATATTTCGTGCAATGTTTCGATGTTGCAGGAAATATCGATGCAATATTGAGGCAACATTCGGTGTTAATAGGGCCATGATTAGAAATATCATTGTGGTTAATCAAGGTAAATTGTGAGTATATTTAAAATTTTCAATCTGGATTTTACTTTTATTTATTTATTTATTTTTTTTTACATATTTACATTTTTTTATAATAAAAAAAATTAAGTGGGGGTTCATGAAATGGAAGAACCATTTAAAGCAATTCCTAATGAAAGAATTATTCAAAACAGCTCTTACTTCTCTTCTTCTTCACTCTTCTCAAAGAAATTAGTCATTCATGATCTAATTTCATTATATTATTCAATTTCCTTTTAACTTTTAAATCTAGTTATAAGCAACAAAGTTTCACTTATGACATTTTTGGAAAACGAAATTCTTCGATATTAAGTACGAAAATTTCTTCCTGCAGTGTTTCGAAGCGCTTGGTTGCTTATTACTGATTTATTAAACGATCGTCACATGGATATGAACACAGTTTTAATCTGTCCAAATGAACGTTTGCAGTTTTGTTTGTACCCAGCCGTATTAGGGCATTTCTTTCGCCTATTGTTTTTTCTAAGATAGAAGGTCCTGAAAAATATGGATGAAATTTCGTGTCTTTCCTAATCATATTTTTAAAATAAACTTGATCCCCTGATTTGAAAAACTTTGGATTCTGTTTTCGATCATAATATAGTTTTGATCTTTCTTTCGCCTCTTGGATTCTCTCCCGAGCTATTGACTGGCAATTATCCAATTTTTCGAAAATATATTTCAGATAATTAACATATGTTTTATCTGGTGCTTTCGTGGAAAAACTGGATGGTATATTGGCCTCTTTGCTAAATACAAGACTATAGGGTGTGAAGCCAGTATCTTCATGGACACGGGTATTGTAGGAGAAGACAGCGTACTTTAACCATTCGTCCCAATTTTTGGCACCCACAAAATTTCTTAAATACTCTATTAGTGTATGATGACTTATCTAAGGTGAACCTAGGCTTTGTGGGTGATATGCAACGGATTGCATTTTTTATGCGGAATATTTTGCATAAGGTTTTCATCACCTTACTAATAAGATTCGATCCTTGATCGGTGTGCATCACCTGAGGACAGCCATATCGAGAAATGAATTGCTCGGCTATAGCATGAGCTATAGTAACTGAGTCGATGTTTTGCAAAGGAATTGCATCTGAGTATTTAGAGAAATTACATTGAATCGTTAGAATATGGGTATTTCCTTTAGAAGTTACCGGTAAGGGCCCTACTAAATCTATTTGAATTTTTTCGAATGGCTCCTTGGGAGTATCTGTGATAATCATGGGTTGCCGAGTTTCCCTGCGGACTAACTTGTTCCTCTGACAAGTTTTACATGTTCCTACAATTCTTTGCACATCAGCTTTCATATTTTCCCAATAATATTTATCTCGTATTTTCCAATACGTTTTAGACATACCTTTGTGGCCTCCAACCACTGATTCATGGAATTCGCGAGCAATTTCATCTAGTTGTGAAGATGGCAAAACTGCGGCAAGTCTCTCCAGCGGCATCTCTCACCCAAGAAAATTTTCTATGCAGTTGTGAAGATGGCAAAAGTGCGGCAAGTCTCTCCAGCGGCATCTCTCACCCAAGAAAATTTTCTATGCAGTTGAAAAGATGGCAAAAATGCGGCAAGTCTCTCCAGCGGCATCTCTCACCCAAGAAAACTTTTTATGCAGTCGTGAAGATGGCAAAACTGCGGCAAGTCTCTCCATTGGCATCTCGCACCCAAGAAAATTTTCTACGCAGTAGTGAAGATGGCAAAACTGCGGCAAGCCTCTCCAGCAGCATCTCTCACCCAAGAAAATTTTCTATGCAGTTGTAAAGATGGCAAAACTGCGGAAAGTCCCTCCAGCGGCATCTCTCACACAAGAAAATTTTCTATGCAATTTTGTAGATGGCAAAAGTGCGGCAAGTCTCTCCAGTGGCATCTGTCGACCAAGAAAATTTTCTGAGTAGTTCTAAAGATGGTAAAACTGCGGCAAGACTCTCCACCAGCATCTCTCACCCAAGAAAATTTTCTATGCAGTTGTAAAGATGGAAAAACTGCGGCAAGTCTTCCCAGCGGCTTTAGATGCCGCTGGGGAGATTTCCCGCGGTTCTGCCATCTTTAGAATTACTTAGAAAATTTTCTTGTGCAAAAGGTGCCGCTGGGAGACATGCCGCTGTTTTCTCGTCTTTACAACTGCATGAAAAATTTTATTGGGGAAGAGATGCCGCTAGGGAGACTTCCCGGAGTTTTGACATCTTGAGAACTACAAAGAAAATTTTCTTGAGCGGTGGATGCCACTAAGGAGACTCGCCGCAGCTTTGCTATTTGTAGATGCCGCTGGAGAGACTTGCCGCACTTTTGAAATCTTCACAACTGCATAGACAATTTTCTTTGGTGAGAGATGCCGGTGGCGAAAATTGCCGCAGTTTTGCTATCTTCACAACTGCATAGAAAATTTTTTCGGGTGAGAGATGCCGCTGGAGAGACATGCGGCACTTTTGCCATCTTCACAACTGCATAGAAAATTTTCTTGGCTGAGAGATGCCGCTGGAGAGACTTGCCGCAATTTATCCATCTTTAGAACTACTCAGAAAATTTTCTTTGGTGAGAGATGCTTCTGGAGAGACTTGCCACAGTTTTGCCATCTTCACTACTGCATAGAAAATTTTCTTGGGCGACAGATGCCGCTGGAAAAACTTGCCGCACTTTTGCCACATTCACAACTGCATAGAAAATTTTCTTGGGTGAGAGATGCCGCTGGAGAGACTTGCCGCATTTTTGCCATCTTCACAACTGCATAAAAAAATTTCTTGGCTGAGAGATGCCGCTGGAGAGACTTGCCGCAATTTATCCATCTTTAGAACTACACAGAAAATTTTCTTTGGTGAGAGATGCTGCTGGAGAGACTTGCCACAGTTTTGCCATCTTCACTACTGCATAGAAAATTTTCTTGGGCGACAGATGCCGCTGGAGAGACTTTCCGCAGTTTTGCCATCTTCACAACTGCATAGAAAAATTGTTTGGCTGAGAGATGCCGCTGGAGAGACTTGCCGCAATTTATCCATCTTTAAAACTACTCAGAAAATTTTCTTCGGAGAGAGGTGCCGCTGGAGAGACTTGCCACAGTTTTGCCATCTTCACTACTGCATAGAAAATTTTCTTGGGCGACAGATGCCGCTGGAAACGCACTCTTTATATTATTTACAAAATTTATAAATGTTCTTATAATACAAATAATTATATATTATTTATTTACTTTCTCTTGTTCATTTCGTTTGAAAAAAAGTATTATATTAATGAAAACCTGAAACTATGTATTTTTGAGGGGTGCGCATGCGCACTGTCAATGAACACTTGTGCAGTTAAAAAAGTCGCACTCTTTATATTATTTACAAAATTTATAAATGTTCTTATAATACAAATAATTATATATTATTTATTTACTTTCTCTTGTTCATTTCGTTTGAAAAAAAGTATTATATTAATGAAAACCTGAAACTATGTATTTTTGAGGGGTGCGCATGCGCACTGTCAATGAACACTTGTGCAGTTAAAAAAGTCGCACTCTTTATATTATTTACAAAATTTATGAATGTTCTTATAATACAAATAATTATATATTATTTATTTAATTTCTGTTGTTCATTTAGTTTTAAAAAAAGTATTATAATAACGAAAACCTGAAACTATGTGTTTTTCAGGGGTGCTCATGCGCACTGTCAATGGACACTTGTGCAGTTAAAAAAGTCGCACTCTTTATATTATTTATAATATTTATAAATGTTCTTATAATGCAAATAATTATATATTATTTATTTACTTTCTGTTGTTCATTTCGTTTAAAAAAAGTATTATAATTAGGAAAACCTGAAACTACGTATTTTTGAGGGGTGCGAATGCGCATTGTCAATGGACACTTGTGCAGTTAAAAAAGTCGCACTCATTATATTATTTACAAAATTTATAAATGTTTTTATTATATGAATAATTACATATTATTTGTTTACTTTCTGTTGTTCATTTCGTTTTAAAAAAGTATTATAATAATGAAAACCTGAAACTATGTATCTTTTAGGGGTGCGCATGCGCACTGTCTATGGACACTTGTGCAGTTGAAAAAGTCGCACTCTTTATATTATTTACAAAATTTATAAATGTTTTCATAATATAAATAATTACATATTATTTATTTATATTCTGTTGATCATTTCGTTTTACAAAATGTATTTTAATAATGAAAACCTGGAACTATGTATGTTTGAGGGGCGTGCATGCGCACTGTGTCGGAGGACACTTGCGCAGTTGGAAAAGTCGCATTCTTTTTATATTATTTACAGAATTCATTGATATTTCTATTAATATACATAATTATATACTATTTAATTATATTCTGCTGATCATTTCGTTTTAAAAAAAGCATTATAATTATAATAACGTGACAGTTGTCTTTTTGGCGGGACGCACACATGCAGCGCCGGGGCACGCTTGGGCAGCCATTTTCGCAACGTTCGTTTCCAATATCGCATTGTCTTGTGAGCTGTGTACCATTGACTTGACAGTAAAGTTTTTTTTATTTCTAATGGCACGAAAAAAGTTGTCAGCCCCCGTTTTGTGTTTAAATAGTGCTTATAAAGGCATTATTGATTTATCTAACATTGTCAAAAAATCAATGATGATAGATAAACATCACAGCAGAGAATGCGGCTAAGATTGGAGAAGCAGGAAAATGAAGAATTATTACAAAAGAATTCCTGCTTGAAGTATATGGAAACACTTTAGCTAACTATTAACTATTCGGCCACGGGAAAACGCGCGGGGGGGGGGGGGGCAAAAGTTGTATTTGTGAAATCTTTTTTGTTCGCTTGAAATCTTCTAAAATTTGTTGAAACCTTTGAATTATCTTTTTTGTTGGAAATGTATCTCTTCGGTTGAAAATTCAATTATTTTTGGTTGAGAACTCATCTTTTTGTTTAAAAATTTTATTTGGTTAAATATCTAATTATTTTGTTGATAATGCAATAATTTTTTTAGTTATTCTTTTTGGTTGGACCTTCGTCATTTTTAGTTGAAAATTTCAGTATTTTTTTTCAATTAGCTTTTTTGTGGAAAATTCATCTTTTGTGCTTGAAAATTAGAAGATTTTATTGAATTTTTCTTCTCTCTTAAATAAAAAATCTTTCTTGGCAAAAAATTCAACTTTTTCGTTAAATTTTTGTTTTGTTTTGTATAAGTGTAATTTTCAGCTCGAAAAGATGAATTTTCGACAAAAAAGTTCATTTTTAGCCAAAACAGATTAATTTTTGAACCAGGGAAGCTGACTTTTCTATTATAAAATGGCATACAATTTTTCATCATATCGATTGAGGTATGATGAAAAATTAATTTTCAAACTAAAAGGACGAATTTTTAACAAAACCGTTGAATTTTCGTCCATAAAAATATTATTTTATGAAAATAGTGGAATTTTCAACAATAAATTTAATTTTCAAC